>JAABKJ010001755.1:223834-823834 GCA_011634705.1 Andricus grossulariae
CTCTCCCCTCATTTCCCCTCACTCCCGTTACATAATCTTCCGTCACTGTCTCTACTTCCCGACTTATTTCCCCCACTCCCCCTCATTTCCCTTCCCCTCATTTCCCACCACCATTGAATTCAGGTCTGTACCTATTTCTGAATTTTTTTGAATTATTTTGAAATATTTTAGGGTTTTTTTTCAAAGATTCCAAGATATTTTTAAAACACTTTAATAATTTGTAGGAATTTCAAAAAATGTAAAAGACCTTAGTGTATTTTTAAAAATACCAAGGAATTTTTTAGAGCTATAACAAATTGGAAGGGGTTTTTAAGAATTTAAAATATCTTAAGGATATCTTATCTTAAGAGATTTCCATAATTTGAAGTGATTCCAATGGATTTTAAAATTTTAGGGCAATTCTTTTTTAATTCCAAGACATTTTCAAGAGCTTCAAAAAGCCGCAAGGGATTTCAAAATATTTGAAAGAATTTGAAATATTTTAGGGTATTTTAAAAGACCCCAAGGAATTTTCAATTTATTTCAGTAATTTGATGGGATTTCAAAGGATTTGAAATATTTCAGGGAATTTTAAAAGATTCCAAGGCATTTTCAAGAGACTTACAAATTCTCTAGAAATTTCCAAAAATATTCAGGGAATTAAAAATATATATTCACGGGGTTTTAAAAAATTGTCTAGAATTTCGGACAAGATGGATAGATTTTATAGGACCTATAAAATGCCAGAATATTTTTAAAGATTCAAAGGGATTTTCTAAAATATCCCAAGATTTCAATAATTTTAAGGGATTTTGAAAGAGTTCAAATAAGTTGAAATATTTTAGGATATTTTTGAAAAATCCTTAGAATTTTTGATAGATTCAAATAATTTGATGGTATTTAAAGAAATTTTAGAATATTTTTAAAAATTCCGAGAAATTTTAAGAAGCCCTAAAAATTTCAAGGGATTTCAAAATATTTTCAAAAAAGTTCAAATATTTTAGTGTATTTCAAAAGATACGAAGGAGTTTTAAAATGATTTCAGCAATTTAATGGAATTTCAAGGATTTTAAATATTTAAAAAGATTCCAAGGAATTTTTCAGAATTTGAAAAAGATTCAAGGTATTTCAAAAGATTTCAATGCATTCCAGTAATTTCAAAGGATTTTCATTATTTATTTTAGTTCCGAAAAATTCCATAATAATTTATTCGAAGTAAATACAAAGGATTTCAAACATTTTAGGGTATCTTTTAAAATTCAAAAGCGTTTTCAAGAGCTTTAAAAAGTTTCAATCGATTCGAAAGATTTCCGAGGTTTTTAAATATTCGAGAAAATTTTTTCAAAATTCTAAGGGGATTTTGAAGAGCTCTGAAGAACGTTAGGGAATTTGAAAAGATTTTAAAGAATTTCAAATATTTTACGTAATTTAAAAGATTCCAAGGAATTTTCAAATGATTTCAGTAATTTAATGGGATGACAAAGAATTTCAAAATTGTATGGTCTTTTGAAATATTTTAAATTATTTTCAAGAGCTTTATAAGGTTTCAAGGGTTTTCGAAATATTTCGAAGGATTCGAAATATATTATGCTATTTCAAAAGATTTCAAGGTATTTTTAAGAGATTAAACATTTTTAAAGTGATTTCCAATGATTTAAGATTTTCAATGATTTCAAGTTATTTTAATAAATTTTACAAAATTTCAGGAAATATCATCAGATTTTATAGAATTTTATGGGATTTGATCATATTTAGATAGATTCAAGAGAATTCATTCATAAGAAGTGAGGGATTTCTTAACTTTTCAAAAACTTGAAGAGATTTTTAAATATTTTTTTTTTTGCAATTCAATTGAATTCATTTGGAAGTCAACCGGAAATCTTATTCATTTATCCTAAGTTCTACTGAATTCAATTGTTTCTTTTAGTTTTTCTTTAATTCATCTTGAGAACTTTCAAACTTATCTTGAATTCTCAGGCATTTCATGAAATTCTTTTAAATTCTCTTAAATTTTTCATAAGCTCATTTTAGTCTAACTGAATTCAATGAGTATTTTCACGTTTTTTAATTGATTTAATTTCACTTGAATTTTGATTAATTTCATCGAATAATTCTTATTTCCCTTAAAGTCCACTAAATTGGCTCTGATTTTACTAAAATTAAGAAAATTGTTTGAATTTTTTCAAATATATTTAAAGGCATATGAATCGAATTCTTTTAAATGTTTCAAAATTCTTTTGACCCTCAGAATAATAAATTCAAATATTTTAATCACCAACATTATAAAATCAGTTTCCGACACTTGCAATTATTATTTTTATTTAAAATGAACGAGAATATTTTATTTGAATATGATTTGAAATTGAATTTTCGATAGATGTAATTTGGATTTTTAGATAAAATTAAGGACAATATTTGATTTGATTTGAATGTGATTTGAAATCAAACTTCTGATAGGTGCAATTTTTTCTAAAATTCAGAAGAAGAATTAATTGATTTGATTCAAATTCGACTTGAAATTCAATTTCCGATAGGTGCAATTTTTATTTATATAGCTAAAATTAAGCAGAATAATTGATTGATTTGATTTGAATTGGATTTTAAGTTCCATTTTCGATAGGTTCAATTTTTGTTTTTTGCTAAAATTAAAAAGAATAATTGATTGATTTGATTTAAATTCGATTTAACATTCAATTACCGAAAATGCCATTTTTATTTTTAGCTATAATTAAGGCAAATATTTGATTTAATATGAATATGATTTGAAATTCCATTTCTGATTGGAGAAATTCTTATTTTCAGGTAAAATTAAGGAGAATAATTGATTGATTTGAATTAGATTTCAAATTCAATTTTGGATAGGTTCAATTTTTGTTTTCAGCTAAAATTGAAGAAGATAATTTATTGATTTAATTTAAATTCGATTTCAAATTCGATTTCCGATAGGTGCAATTTTTATTTGTAGTTAATATTAAGAAGAAGAATTGATTTGATTTGAATGTTATTTAAAATACAACTTCTGATAGGTCTAATTTTTGCTGAAATTAAGAAAAATAATTAATTTATTTGATTTAAATTCGACTTGAAATTCAATTTCCGATAGGTGCAATTTTTATTTCGATAGCTTAAATTATGGAGAATAATTGATTGATTTGATTCAAATTTGAAGTTCCAATTTGGATATGGTCAATTTTTGTTTTTAGCTAAAATTAAAGAGAATAATTGATTGATTTGATTTATATATGATTTGGAATTTCATTTTTGGTAGGTGCAATTTTGTTTTTAGCTAAAATTATAGAGAATATTTGATTGATTTGATTTAAATTCGACTTGAAATTAAATTTCTGAAAGGTGAAATTTTTATTTTTAGGTCAAGTTAAGGAGAATAATTGAAATTATTTGAATGTGATTCAAAATCCCACTACAGATGTAGGTGCAATTTTTACTCAAATTGAGGAGAATAATTTATTTATTTGATTTAAATTCGATTTGAAATTCATTTTCCAAAGGGAGTAGTTATTGTCAAAGTTAAGGAGAATCATTGATTAATTGGTGCATTTTTTATTTGTAGTTAATATTAAGGAGAGTAATTGATTTGAAATCCAACTTATGATAGGTGCAATTTTTGCTGAAATTAAGAAGAATAATGTATTAATTTGATTTAAATTCGATTGTAAATTCAATTGTGGTTTTTAGCTCAAATTAAAGAGAATAATTGATTTGATTTATATTCGATTTAAAATTCAATTTCCAATAGGTGCAATTTTGATTTCTGGCTACAGTCAAGGATTCGTGTATGTTTTGAAATTCAATTTCTGATAGGTGCAATTTTTATTTTTAGCTATAATCAAGGCGAATCTTTGATTTGATTTGAATATGATTTGAAATTCAATTTCTGATGGGTGGAATTTTTTTTTTTTGCTAGAATTAAAGCGAATATATGAATAATTCGATTTAAATTCGATTTCAAATTCAATTCCCGATAGGTGCAATTTTTATGTTTAGTATAAACTAAACAGAATAATTGATTGAATTCATTTATATTCGATTTAAAATTCAATTTCCGATAGGTGAAATTTTGATTTTTAGCTACAGTCAAGGAGAATATTTGAATCGTATATGATTTAAAATTTAATTTCTGATAGTTGCAATTTTTATTTGTAGTTGATATTAAGGAGGTTAATGAATTTTATTCAAATTCGATTTTAAATTCAATTTTGGATAGGTGCAATTTTGGGTTTTAGCTAAAACTAAAGAGAATATTTGATTTAAATTTGATTTAAAATTTAATTTCCAATAGGTGAAGTTTTTATTTGTAGTTATTATCAAGCAGAACAATTGATTTAATTTGAATGTGATTTGTAATACAACTTCTGATATGTGCCATTTTTGCTAAATTTAAGAAGAATAATCAATAATGGATTGATTTGATTTAAATATGATTTTAAATTCAATTTCTGATAGGTGAAGTTTTTATTTTTTGCTATAATCAAGGCGAATATTTGATTTGATTTGAATCTGATTTGAAATTCCATTTCTGATAGGTGCAATTTTTGTTAATTTCAAGAAGAATAATCAATAATGGATTGATTTGATTTAAATACGATTTGAAATTCAGTTTCTGATAGGTGCCGTTTTTATTTTTAGCTATAATCAAGGCGAATATTTGATTTGATTTGAGTCTGTTTTGAAATTCCTCTTCCGATAGGTGCATTTTTTATTTGTAGTTAATATTAAGGAGAGTAATTGATTTGAAATCCAACTTGTGATAGGTGCGATTTTTGCTGAAATTAAGAAGAATAATGTATTGATTTGATTTAAATTCGATTTCGAACTCAATTTTGGTTTTTAGCTCAAATTAAAGAGAATAATTGATTTGATTTATATTCAATTTAAAATTCAATTTCCGATAGGTGAAATTTTGATTTTTGGCTATAATCAAGGCAAATATTTGATTCGAATATGATTTGGAATTCTATTTCTGATAGGTGCAATTTATGTTTTTAGCTAAAATTGAAGAGAATATTTGATTAATTTTATTAAAACTCAACTTGAAATTGAATTTCTGAAAGGTGCAATTTTTTTTTAGGTAAAATTAAGGAGAGAAATTGATTTATTTGATTTGAATTGGATTTCAAGTTCCATTTTGGATAGGTTCAATTTTTGGTTTTAGCTAAAATTGAAGAGAATATTTGATTGATTTGATTTAAATTCGATTTAAAATTTAATAACCGAAAGATGCCATTTTTATTTTTAGCTATAATCAAGACAAATATTTGATTTGATTTGAATATGATTTAAAATTTCATTTCTGATTGGTGAAATTTTTATTTTCAGGTAAAATTAGGGAGAATAATTGATTTGATTTGAATGTGATTTAAAAACCAACTTCAGATAGGTTGTAACTTTACTAAAGTTAAGGAGAATAATTAATTTATTTGATTTAAATTCGATTTGAAATTCAATTTCCGATAGGTGCAATTTTTGGTAAAATTAAGGAGAATAATTTATTTATTTGATTCGAATTTGATTTGAAATTCAATTTTGGGTAGGTGCCATTTTTCTTTTCAGCTAAAACTAAAAAGAATATTTGATTGATTTGAATTAGATTTTAAATTAAATTTTGAATAGATACCATTTCTTTTTGGCTAAAATTAAAGAGAAGAATAGATTGATTTGATTTAAATTCGATTCAAAATTTAATTTCGAATAAGTGCAATTTTGATTTTTAACTATAATGAAGGAGAATATTTGATTTGTATATGATTAGAAATTCCATTTCTGATAGGTGCAATTTTTATTTGTAGTTAATATTAAGGAGAATAATCGATTTGATTTGCATTGAAATCCAACCTGTGATATGTGCAATTTTTGCTGAAATTAAGAAGAATAATTGATTGATTTGATTTAAATACTATTTGAAATTCAATATCTAATAGGCAAAATTTCTATTCTTAGCTATAAACAAGGCGAATATTTAATTTAATTTAAATATGATTTTAAATTCAATTTTTGATAAGTTCAATTTTGGTTTTTAGCTCAAATTAAAGAGGATAATTGATTGATTTGACTTAAATTCGATTTTAAATTCAATTTCTGATATGCGCAATTGTTATTTTTAGCTAAAATCAAAGCGAATATTTTATTTGATTTGAATATGATTTGAAATTCTATTTCTAAAATTTGCAATTTTTGTTTTTAACTAAAATTGAAGAGAGTATTTGAGTGATTTCGTTTAAATTTGATATAAAATTCAATTTCCAATAGGTGAAATTTTTATTTTTAGGTAAAATTAGGGAGAATAATTGATTTGATATAAATGTGATTTGAAATCTAACTTCTGATAGGTGCAATTTTTCCTGAAATCAAGAATAATAATTGATAGTTTTGATTTGAATATGATTTGAAATTCCATTTCTGATAGGTGCAATTTTTGGTTTTAGCTACATTTAAAGAGAATATTTGATTGATTTGATTTAAATTCGACTTGAGATTGAATTTCTGATGTGTGCAAGTTTTATTTTTAGCATGAATTAAGAAGAGAAATTGATTCATTGGATTTGAATTCGATTTTAAATTTAATTTTGGATAGATGCGATTTTTTTAGCTCAAATCAAAAAGAATAATTGATCGATCTGATTTTTTAATTTGATTTGAAATTTAATTTCCGATAGGTGCAATTTTTATTTTAAGCTATAATCAAGGCGAATATTTGATTCGAATATGATTTGAAGTTTCATTTCTGATAGGTGCAATTTTTATTTTTAGGTAAGATTAAGAATAAAATTTGTTTTGATTTGAATGTGATTTAAAATACATCTTCCGATAGGTGATAGTTTTCCTCCAATTAAGAATAATAATTGATTCATTTCATTTGATTTGAATTCGATTTGAAATTCAATTCCCGCTAAGTGCAATTCTTTATCTTTAGCTGAAATTAAGGAAAATATTTGATTTGAACATGACTTGAAATTCAATTTCCGAAAGGTGCAATTTTTGCTAAAATTAAAAAGTATAATTGATTGGTTTGATTTAAATTTGATTTGGAATTCAATTTCCGATAGGTCAAATTTTTATAATAACAGCAATAATACTAAAACATTTCGGAAAAAAATCAGGGAATTTTGAAAGCGAAATTTTGCGGCCACCCTACTAGTATTTAAAATAAAGAAACGAATATAAAATATCTGCTTAGAAGAAAAAAATATTCAGATCCTATTGTCTCTTAATCTTTTCTTTGTCATCCATTTTTCTATTCTTGTTTGCCCTTTGCATTTTAATTGGGTTTTATGGGTCAGGTAGAAAAATGGATCCACAGCGATTTATATTCGTTTATCTGACTATCAGTAATGTAATAGGACATTAATATTGCCCTAATTTTTAGTAGCAGGTATATTTGCTGATGACCTTCTCATGTCTGATAATCCGAACAAGAGTTAGTCTTGAGAAGACAAGTATATGAGATGGTTGGGAAGCAGGACCATTGAAGCCTATCAGTTACTTCGCATCTTTCCTGATTTGAATAATTGAAAGTGAACGCTGGCGGAATAAAATTTGAGAACAAGATGTTAAACATATTGATGTAATGCGACATACAAGAAAGAAAAATTGACTTTGATTCTTTCGGACACGAAAATATCAAAAATTTTGGTCTATTGAACAAAAATTTGGGTGATTCTTCAAAAATTTGGGTGAATCAAATAAATCAGGGTGGAAAATTGACCAGGAAACCGGGAAAGACTGGGAAATGACCGGGAATTTTATTGACCGTGAAAAAAGTGGGAAATGACCGGGAATTTAATTAAAAAACCGGCAAGTTACTTCTAATTATGATTTATCATTGTTCAAAAGTACTTATTTTTTGTTGAAATTAGGAGTTGTTCTCATACATCCAAAGAGATTTTATTCCAATAAGAAATTAAGAATATATTAAAAAAATTATTTGTTCATGCCTGACTATTATTTAATGCACTTGACTTATATAAACAAATTGAAAATAAAATCGGATTGAAGCAGAAAACCACATCGAAAATCAATTACAATGCAATTAACAATAATTTAAATTGCACATTAGATGAAGAAATTAGAAGGTAATAAATGGTAGAAAAACAAATCAGAATTCACTGTTTGTCTACATGGAGAATTAATCGAATTATAAATAAAAAATTGTACAAAAATAAATTAAAACTGAACAAATCAAAATGAACAAATTTTGTGAAAAATTAATTCCTTTGTTTGAACTGTTATAAGATTCATCATTTTCATTGGAAATTCATCTTTGGTTGAAAATTTAACTAATTTTAAAGAATTCGTTTCGTTTGTTTAAAAATAATTTTTCAAACTAAAAATTAATCTGTTTAGTTGAAAATTCGACTATTTTTTTTTAAATTATTCTACTTTGCAGAAAATTTATCTGCTTGGATCGAAATTTCCAGTATTTGGTTGAAAAATAAATTTGTGGCTAAAAATTAAACTGATTAGTTACAAATTTGTCTGTTAGCGTGGAAAATTCAACTAATTTAATGGAAATTTTAGCTATTCGGTATAAAATGCATTTTTTTAAATTTATATTTTCTGGTTTAAAATTCGACTGCTTTCAAAAAATTCATCTGTTTGTGTTGAACATTAATTTATTTTTGCCGAAAATTAAACTATTTGGTTAAAATATCAACTACTTGGTTGAAATTGGAACTGCATTGTCAAAAATTAATTTCCGTGTTTGAAGATTCATTATTTTAGTTGAAAATTCATCTTTTTTGTTAAATATAACTAGTTTTTAACATTTTTTTTCTGTCTCAAATTAATTTTTTAATAAAAATTCAACTATTTGGTTAAAAATGTAAGTATATTGTTGAAAATTCATCTTGTTTGGTAAAAAATTGATATTCACGGTTTAAAATTCATCTCTTTGGTTAAAAATTCGACTATTTAGTTAAAAATTATCATAGCTGGTTAAAATTCATCTTTTCGATTCGAAATTTCAATTCATTTGTTAAAAAATAACTGTTTTGTTTCAAATTAATATTTTATGGACAAAAATTCAACAGTTTGTACAAAATTTGTCTCTTTGTTTTGAAAATTTATTTATTTTTGTAGAAAAAATATGCTTATTCTAGTAGAAATTATCTGCTTAAAAATTAATCTATTTTGGTTCACGATTCAACTATTTTGTTTATTTTCGTTGAATTTAACCCTCTTTTAAATAAAAAATAAAAATCCTATGTAGTTCATATAACAATTATTACATTTTTCATGGAGAATTCGTCTTTTTTGGTCAAAAATTGAACTACTTGGTTGAAAGTTCAACTACATTGTTCAAAATTAATTTATTGTTGGTTGAATAATAATAACTTTAGTAAAAAATTCATATCCTCGGTAGGAAATGTAATTATTTGTTATTAAAATTATACTTTCATCTGAGAATTTGCCTTTTTCTTTTATTTAAAAAAATGTATCTTTGTTAGCAGAAAATTTAAAAATGTTGTTAGTTTTGTTATAACTATTATCTATTAAAATCCACCTATTAAGTTTAAAATTGAATATTTTTACTTGAAATGTTGAGAATTCAAATAGTTTCAAATTGAATTTAACATAGTCTCCACATTACACCCAACTCTCGGAATCTGTCCCACCGGTCTCGGTCGAAAGGGCCGCAGAGCGCGAGTACTCATTCAAGTACATTGCGCAATATTATGCACTCCAATTGGAAACGGTTCAGACGGCCCTGACTGTTCACGTTTGGATCCCCCGACTCGAGGCCAAGGTTATTTGCAGACAAGCTCCGAAACTGGACTAAAACCGAGAGTACGGGGTAATTTTATTTTACGAGATTATTACCCTATTTTCATGAAAAATCTCCTTGTTTCCTCTGTTTTTAGAGAACTTTGGCCTGTGAAGCCTGTTATCTAAACAGTTAGAACATTTTTTTTCCTTTTTTTCAAGTGAAGGAGGGGGAGGGGGGGGTAACATACAAAAGGTGCGTTATCCGAAATTTGCAACATTTTAGGCCCTGCGCTAAAACAACTAATATATGTGGCATGCTAAAACACTTCGCGTGAAAATCGTTTCCTAAAGCGCATCTAACTAATTATGTTTCGTTTCAGTGAGTAAGCTATGAGGAAAAGGTCTCAGAAAGAAAGAGAGATATATATCTATAGAGAGTGGGAGAGAGAGAGAGAAAAAAAGATAAAGGTATCGACATCTTAAAGGAATTATGTCTGAAAATTTCATTTATTGACTATGTTCACTATTGTCTAAATGCTTCTTGCATATCGACGCCTCCATTTCTTACCGCTCCACGTTTCGTTTAGGCGGTGTACAGCGCCACGTCGCGTTTAGACGTACTGCGCTTGCGCGAGGACGCTAAAGGGGAACACGAGGCGACAACCCGTTACCATGGTAATAATAAGTCACGTCGTGTTCCTCTTATGCATAGCTAGCGCAAGCGCAGTACCTCTTCATACCAATGTTGGGGTCACTGCCTGGAGCTGTACTCCGCCTAAACGCGATGTGGAGCGGTATGGAATGGAGGCGCTAATATAAAAGAATTTATTTTTAGATAGTCTGCACAGTGATCCTCGTCGAAAAAAACAAAGATTTTTTATTCGAATAGAAATTATGTATAATTGTTTATTGTTCAGTCAATGTGAAACGTTTGGATAATCTTTGGGATGTTGAAATATTATTGTAGAAAAAAGAGAATCCTAGAAATATTTTACAATCAAGTAAAATATCTCAACTGATATAATTCATTTTATGATAATTGAAAGTCAGAAAGAGAGAGTTCGAGATGATGCCGCTTTATTTTTGACAAGTTGGATCAGTCAACTTTGTAAATATTTTTCTTCCAATTTTCAAGACATTGTATTTCATTCAAAGATAATAGATATTGAAAAGAATATTTTTTAATTGGTTCTAGAAAAATTAGAAGATTAGGAAGACACTTTATTTTTCAATTTAAATAATTCCCCACCTTTTTCTGGGAAAGACGACCAAATAAATATTGTATCTACAGTCAGAAAAAAAGATCCTTTGAAGAAAAGAACAATTTTTTTGCTTCAAATGAAATACTTTTCTGAGTGTATTTTTGGGTCTTTAACGTTATTCGAATTGTTTATCACATGCAATATTCATCTCGATTGCTCGCCTCTTATATATCAAATTTCATCTATGAAGGATTCTACGGGAAGAGAATTAGTATTAGTGGTAAAATGCCATTATCACAGCGACCTACAAAGCAAGCTCGGACCGTTTAGGGAGGACATTATTATCAAGAGGGACCAGAGGATAATCGGGAGGGCAGGATTTAAGGATAAGGATGGAGGCACACGATTGCACATATCTTCCTCACAGAAGCACATGTGGCCAGTGCCGGTACTTTCCATCATGCACACGTGGTCCACCATGAATAAGTTTATTTGTAATTGTGATGTGCACGTTCGACGAACACTCTCGTAAGCTAGAATAAAAAACAGTAATAATGATTGAATCGTCGAATCGATTTTAAATCAGACAGGTTATACACCAGGCCTGTCCAGCGGTCCGTCCAGATGTTGCATCCAGATGGTGCATCCAGATGTTGCATCCAGATGTTGCATCCAGATGTTGCATCCAGATGGTGCATCCAGATGTTGCATCCAGATGTTGCATCCAGATGGTGCATCCAGATGGTGGATCCAAATGCTGGATCCAGATGGTGCGTCCAGATAGTGCATTTCCACCACCACTTCTCTCTGCTCCCTCGAAAGAACTCAAGTGGTAGTAACTCTCGTGAAGTAGAATAGGAAGTGGAGAGTGGAGGTGGAAAACTCCCATCTGGAATTTCTGCTCGCTGGACAGGCCTGTTCCACACTTCAAGTCGCAGAATCTCAGCAACGAAATATCCTGTTTTTCGTTTTTTTTTTAATATAGAATTTTATATAACCGTCAATCGAACAATGAAATAGAGAAAAATAAAAACAACCAAATTTTTAAATAAGAAAACCAACTGTTTTGGAGAAAAATAGTCTTCTTCTTTTTTTACTTGAATTCAACTTTTTTTTATTTAAATTTTATCCGTTAAAGTTTCTTCTCTTTGGCTGAAAATTAAAAATTTTGGTTGAAAATTTGTCTTTTTTATGTTTTTGTTTTATTTTTGATGAAAAACTGATCTTTTTTATATAAAAAATTACATGATTTTTTGTAAATTCGTCCTTTTTGGTTGAATTCAACGGCTTTTCATTAAAATTGTTCTTTGTTTGAAACATCAACTATTACATTTTACGTTGTTTGTTGAAGATTCATCTCTTTAGTTTAAAATGAACTATTTTGGTGAAAATCCTTTTTTTTTATTAAAAATTGATTAGCTGAAAATTTAACTTGTCCATTTTTTATTTAAATTCGCCTCTTTTATTTTATATAACAACCATTTTGATAAAAATGTATCTATTTTATTGAAAATTCGTCTCTTTTGGTTAAAAATTAATCGGTTTCAAGTTGAACTAATTTTTTGAAAATTTATTTTTCCTTTTTTTAAAATTATTCTTTTTAGTTGAAAATTCAACAATGTGTTTGAAAATTGACCTTTTTTCAGAAAATTATTCTCGTTGTTCGTAAATTCATTTATTTTGCTAAAAGTTCATTTCTTTGGTTAAAAATGTAACAACTTTGTTAAAAATGTAACTCCTTCTTAAAAATTTTGGTTTGTCAACAACTTAGTTGAAAGTTGAACTACTTTGTTGAAAATTAATTTTTTTTTATTGACGATTTATCCATTCGGTTGAAAATTGAACTATTTTTTTGAGAATTCATCTTATTTTTGGTTGAAAATTAATTTTTCAAAATGAGAAGTTAGTTATTCTATTTTTGGTTAAAAATTCATATTTTGTAGTTGAAGAGTCATATCTTTTAGTTGAAGATTTATATTCTTTAGTTAAATATTCATATAATCGGTAGAAAATTCATGTATTGTGCTGATAGTTCATCCTTTTCGTAGGAAATTAATCTTCTTGGTAAAAAACTAAACTTTTTGTTTGAAAATTCAACTCTCCATTTAAGTATTGAACTTTTTTTCTAATATTTTTTTTTTGAAGATTCTTTATTTTAGTTAAGAAAATGTCTGCTCGGTTGAAAATGTAAGTGTTTTGCTAAAAATTAGCTTTGTTTAGTTGAGCAATAATTTTTTTTAGTAAAAATGTAACTATTTCCCTTCTACTTGGAAATAAATCTTCTGGTTTGAAAATTCTTTTTTTGTTGAAGATTCATCATTGTAGTTGAAAATTCATCTTTATGGTTAAAAATTGAAGTGTTTTACTCTCAGTTTTTTTTTGTAAAAAATTAATTTTCTTCACTGGAAATGTAAAAATTCCAATTATGATTAAAAATTGATATTTTAAATTGAAAATTGATCTTTTCTAGTTGCGAATTCATGTAGTTTGTCGAAAATTCGTCCTTTTTGGTTGAAATTAACTTCTTCAGATTTAAAACTAAAATATATGTGTTAAAATATTAAGTATTACATATTACGTTAAGAAATTATTTCTTTGTTGTTAAAAAATGAACTACTTGGTTTAAAATAGAAATACTTTGTAAAAATTCGCTTTTCTGTTGAAAATTTAACTATTTTGTAAAAATGAGTCCCCCCCCCTGAATTCAAATTTAAAAAGTAAAAAATTGAAAAATTGCATGTTCAACAGTCGAAAAATGAAGCTAATTGAAAGTTCAGGAAACTCAAGGAATAAGCCAATTTTTTTAATTAGAACAAGTATTTTTCTCAGAGATTATGCGACTTGAAGTGCAGAATAGGCTAGTTCGTTTCACACCTTTTTTTCTAATTAAGTCTTAATACCCCGCAAAAGCTGCCTACCCAGACTAACTTTTCATATGCAAAAACTTTTTACAAAAAGACAATATTTTCTGTTTGTTCTTTGGATTTAAAAATTATTTTAACTCCCTTTTATTCTCCCCTCCCCGCCCTATATTAACCCTCCCCTTACTTCACCCTTCATTTCCCCTCCCTTCCCCCCTTTCCCACAATTTCCCCCTCTCCTCACTTCCCCAGCCAGCACTCCCCTTCCTCTACTTCACTTCCCCAACCATCACTTATCCTCCCCTACTCACCCCCATTACCCTAACAACCCTCCTTTCATTTCTCTCACTACCGTCCCTCACTTGCAAATATTTACCCTACAACCACTCTCTTTCTCTATGTGACTTTCAGTTATTTCCCCTCAATTCCCCGATTTTGAATCGCTTCATATGCTCCTCCTACTCTATATTTCCCTCACTTCCCCACCTCTTATTTTCCCTAATTTCACTTCGCTCATTTACCTTCACTGAACCTCTCATTATTTCCCCTCAATTCGCATCAATTTCCCTACTATCCCTCTCCTAATTTCCCATCACGGCCACTTCTTCCTGAACCTCTCACTTCTCCTAATTTCCCCTACCTCCCTTTCCTCTCCCTCCACTTTTCTTTCTCTTATTTCTCATAATTTCTGCTACTCCTACTTCCCTTATTTTTCCATATTTTCCCGCAATCTCCCTATCCTTACTTCCCCTATTTCCACTACTTCTCTTCTCATTTTCTCTCCTAGGAAAAACTAAGACGGACGGATGGACGGACTCACGTGATTTTGCGTTTCGAACCATTTTAACGCAGCATCCATTACAAGTCATCAAGGGTGGTTGATCTCTGGGAAGAGCTGTATAGTTGAAGGGATCTTTGCATCGAAGATCTGTCCATGAGTCGCATTCGTAGCAGTATACTGAACGAGCTGTTATCAACAAAAAAGTATGTTTATTAGAGTGATGCAAATTTTTTTCTCGAATTGTCATGCATATCCCCCCGCCCCCGGCCTTTACTTTCCCACCCCTACTGAACCGCACTACCCTACTAACCTTCCCCTAATTTCTTCTACTTTACCACCCCTAATTTCTCCTTACTTCCCTTCCCATAATTTTCTTCACATTTCTCATCTGGGAAGAAATCTCGCTATGGAGAAAATCGGAGGACAGGCGATCGCGAAATAGCGCCAGGTGAAATACATGACGTGCGGTCTCCTTATAGTACTTCGTGTTCATTACATTAACAAGTTCACTGCGTGCTCTATTCCATGATCCAACAAAGTATGGTCTCGCCACGCGCATCTAAAAAAAGTGAATAAATCAAACGGTCCTTCGGTCGCGCGTGGCGACACCATACTTTGTTGGATCATGGAATTGGAAGCACGCAGTGAACTTGTTAAGGGAATGAAGAATATTGAAAACAGTCCGAAATTGCTGCCAGTGGTACTTAAATTTAGCGCTTTGTAAGGATAAGAAAGCTTTAAAATGGCAAATCGAACTCATTCCACAATTGATAATTTTTCAAGCTTTACAGGAAAGTTCAAATAGATCATTAATAAATCTGCATGTCGTCGATACTTTATAATGTTCAGATTATATTATTATAAATTATGGCCAATTAGGGCCAGTCATCTTCAGCTGTCGTTTTACCTGTCGTTTTCCTGTGGTCGCTAAAAAACTACAGGAAAAAAATGACAGGCCTGTCATTTTTTTCCTGTCTTATATTTTCGTAAGGGTATCCTTGACGGCTCGACCTGCAATGTTTCTTACCCCTGTTTGTTTAAATTATTTATAAAGATTGAAATTCAGTTTACTTATTTGTTTTCTCCTTACATAATTAGGTGTACGTGCTATGAACGAGGGCACTAGTGGTGGTTGGTATAATCCATCTTTTCCACATAAAAAATATCCACTTAGAACTCCAGAGCAAGCTGCGCAGTATTTAGAGCAAAGTAAACCTGCACATTTTCCACCAAAAGTACTAAGCAAATCACAAAAACAAGAAATATTTAACAAACAAGCGCAAGAACTATCTTACAAACAACAAAGAACATTTCCACTGAAAACTCCAACCCAAGGTGTGCAGTAGCTTCAGAAAATTAGATATGCACCAAATTACAACAATCAAATCCCGCCACATATAATACAAGAATCAAAAAAACATGAAATATTTAACAAAATACAACTACTTCACAGCTAACAAGAAACATCCCACGTACCATCTTCATCTAACAAAAAACCAAAGAATAACGGAAAGTGAAGAGTTACGAAACAATTTAGAAATTACACAAAGTAAATTTATATTTTTCCTTCCTGTAGTCAACATAATTATGTGAACTGTTGTAAAATTGTATCCAATAAAATAAAAAATAAAAATATATATATATATGCATATATTTCTTCATGACCTAGACGCGGTGTGGGGAGTCAGAGTTCAAATTTTCCATTTCTACAGTTTAATAACTTCAAAAAATAATAATTTGAGAGGCATGGCTTTATTTTTCAAGCAAAATGTTTCTATTTTTTCACTGATTAATGTGGAAAGGGTCATGGAAATTTTTTAATTTCTATCTGAAATATTGTTTTATCCCGTTTATAAATGATCATATGTTAAAAATATTACAAGATTGAAATGCTGGTATTTGAATGTTATCAGGGAATTTTGAAAATGAAGTTTTCATCCTGCAAAACATGTATTATCCTAAATATAATAAACTTTCATTAGTTTCAACTCCCATATCTTATTATTTCTGGAAACCATAAATTATGTGATAGGGCCTATAATCCGTTACGTAATTCGATTAGTCGAAATATTTCCTAATTCAATAGTGGAAAGGAACCAATTGCATGATACAAATGAAAAATGTATTTAGGTCTGTATATAACAATTTCAAACAAATTTTTTAAATGAAAAAAATGAAAAATAGAAAAGTTTAGTTAAATTACGGGATGATGTATCATTTTTAACTCTATTGAAACAAGAAGTAGGCTCCAAGTTCATTATACACATTCAGGGTCTTCATGCGCTATTTTTCAACAGAGTTCTGTTTTCGATTAAAACTTTTTTTTTCGGTTGTACATTTTTGTAATTTCCCATGGAATTTCCCGAACAATAAACTGTAATAGTTACATTATCAGCTAAAAAATTATTATGTAACCAAAAAAAGCAACTTTCAACAAAATAGTTAGATTTTCAATCAAAGCGATGAATATTATACAGACTGCAATGTAACAGTTAATATGATATTTCAACCAAAAATTATTTGATTTGAAATAAAAAAGTTGAATGAAGCAAAAAAGACGCATTTTTAACGAAACAGTTTCCTTTTACCCAAAAAAGATCAAATTTCTTCCAAAAAAGATTAATTTTCTACTTCGGGCAATACAAAAAATTGCATGCAAAATGTTGAATTCTCAACCCAAAAATATGAATTTCCAACAAAAAAGTTCATTTTTAACCAAATCAAAAAAATCATAAAATGAAATGAAAGTTTCATTGTACGTTTGTGAGAGTGAATTCCTGTTATTCACGCATTTTATTTTCTGGATCTAATTTTTTTAAGGGTCAAAATGTTTAAAATCTACATTTTTGTATCCTTGTTACCGATTTTTGTCAATCTCAAGGAAATATGCTAAAAAAACATGTTGCCCACAATATTAACCTTGTTTTTGTTTGAGATAAAAATAAATTTAAGACTTCCTAATCCAGACTTACATTATTGTCAAGTAATCCAAATCGTCCAAACGCATGCAAGGATATTTTCGAAACTTGTGAAGGACAGATAGATATCTGAATGTAACAAATTGTCTCCTTCCAGCCAATTTTTCAATTTTTTATAGAACATTTTTTGCTGAATAATGAGATTACGATTGGTATATGTATCAGCTAGGATTCTTCTCGAAATTTATCAGTTACCCTGCTATTGGAAAAGAGTTAGTTTTACTCATTTGGAAAAATGAACATCTTCCTTCTTGCTCTGCTTTTTGTCTCTGTGGTCTTGTTTGGTAAGTATCATAGCGTCAAAGAAGTTTTTGCACGTCGATCTCAAAATATCATCATATTCATAAATTAATATAGAATCCTTTTTTTTTAATTTCCTGGACTTCTTTTTATTTTTTTAAAGATATTTTTATTCATTTTAAGCTATTTAAGATATAAGATATAATTGTGTTAGGTATCTTTCTGAAATTCTGAAACCATACATTTTATTTTTTTTATTTAATCATTTATTCGGTTGAAGATTCATAATTTTTCAATTGAAAATTCATTTCTCTGGTTTAAAATTAAACTATTTCATTGAAAATTATTTTCTGACTGAAACCGTAACCATAATATTTGGTTAAAAAATAATATTGTTGTTCTTGTTGAAGATTATTCACTATTTCAGTTAAAAATTCCTTTTCTATGGTTGGAAATTTAACTATTTTCTGTGGAAAATTAATTTGTTTTACCGTAAATTGACCTATTCTATTTGTTGTTAAAAATTGATCTTTTTTAGTTTAAATTAAACTATTTGTTTGGAAATTCATCTTTTTTTTTGAAAATGTGAGTATTTTGTTGAAAATTCAACTTTTTGACGAAAATTATATTTTTTTGGTTGAAAATTTAATTATTTTAGTAGAAAATTCATACTTATGGGTTAAAAAAATTAGTCTTTCTTCGCTTGAAAAGCTGCATTTTGTTTTAAATCTTTTAACGTGTTTTCAAATTCTCTTTCATTAATGATGCTTGGAAATTTTCAGAAGTAAATTTTATCATGAAATAAAATTACTTATTTGCAAATTTTTATTTACTAATTAGATGGTGCGGAAAATTCTTAGACTTTATTATTAGGTAAGTACATAATAACGTAATTAAATATGGTAAAAAAGTTCAGAACATCCTGAAAGCAGTTACAAAAGTCACGTTCACGTAATTAAAGCTGTAATACAAAAATTTAATTCTGCCTAACGTCCGGCATTCTGATTGGCTGATTCGAATTTTGCGGCATTATTTAGCCAATCAGAAAGCTGGACCCTATTTTAGGTAGGTAGGTATTCACTTTAATTTTACAAACACAGGGAAACGCGTGAATATTGTGAGTTTCACAATGATAATGTGAGAATGATCGTTTGTCGTCGTAAGAGACCACTGGGGTTTCCCGAATCTTTAGTATGTAAGAATGCGAGGAACATGGCGGATTAACAAGAAAGACAACGTTAGAATTTGTCCAATTCGCGCCAAGTAATAATATTATTTACTCAGTAAAAAATAGAGACATTCAGTTCAACGGTCAAGGAAGTCTTAGCTGCGAGTTTTACTTGAACTTATCACTAAATAAAGACTCTACGATGTTTGCTCAAAAAGTTTCGAAATCATTGACTCAACCTGATCTGGTGCAAATGGAATCATAATAATTCTCAATTAAAAATTATAGAGTTTATTATGAATTTAAACATGGTCCTTCGAGCCGAATAGAGTGTGATTTTAGACTAAAAAGCAGTGTAATTTTTTAAAACATTTCGAAAAGTTGTAGAAAGTTTGCTAAACTCGATGTGATTGCGGCCATCATAGCGTTTCTATAATTTTGCAATAAATCGCGTTTCCTCGCTATAAATTTTGTGACTGTTCACCGGCAAAACAAAAGGTGTACCCTGTGCTACCTGAAACATTAAAAAGTGTTTAGTGTTTTTTAATTGAAACACTTCATATAGAGCATGATCGCAGATTAGGATCCCGCCAAAATTTACTCTCTTCATCACATGAGAAAGTTGGTACTCTACCGCCTCACTCAGAGCATCAGGCGCTCTCTCTCTCTCTCTCTCTCTCTCTCTCTCTTACTGCGAATTGCTTCTCACACTCTATTCACCAGCTGCTTCACCTTCAAACGATCAGCTGGATTAATAAAGGTGTATTATTACACAAATGAAGGTGACTACAGTACACACTACTCGCTTCTCTCCGTTGTGGAATGAACACTTCGCCTTCGTCGAAGTTTATCGAGATGAGTTTCTTTATTGTTATAACTATCTTTTAGATAGTTTAGCCGATTGAACTTTTGCATACACAAATTACTTTTTTTAAATTATGATAACTATTTACAGCTGTTATCAGACAATCTAACAGTTTCAATGTTGTGAAATCATTATTAAGACCTTTAATTGTCATTCAAGTCGAAATGGATGAATTATTTTCTGAATTATAGGAGATTTCTCAGTCTATTACTCGGACTGAGACAAAATTCAAGAAAATTGCCAAAGCCAAGCTCAATATGGTGACGGCCAAGTCTCGTTTGGACCTTCTTGACCAACGCTGGAAAACATGTGAGAATCTACATCTGCAGATTAAAGCTACTGCTACGCCTGAGGATCGTGAGAAACTTAAGTATTTCACAAAATCTAAATTCCTATTGATTGAAGATGCTTATCTTAGTGCACATGATTTCTTGATAAACCAGGTTGAAATTTTAACTCTGGAAACTAACTTAAATCAAACTTTAAATCACACGCAAAATTTCAGACATGAGTCACTACCTGCCAAACTCCCTCAGATTGTTTTACCAGAAATCAATGGGGATTATCAAGATTGGGAAAATTATAGGGATTTATTTGAAGCTCTTATTATTAAAAATGAAGCATTGTCTAATGTACCTAGACTGCATTACTCAAAATCTTCATTAAAGGATGAAGATGAACATTTATTAAAGCATGTTGCGATACTGATGCAAAATGTTATGCTGAAATTTTCTTCGCCAAAATTAATTCTTAGCAAATTCTCTTTGTAAACCCAGGGAATAGAATTTAGGCCATTACCAAACTTATTGATGCTGAGGGTTCGGATTCCGCGATCTTGTAAGCCATATCTCAAAGTTTTTATTGCTTTTTCAATGTTAATTAAAAGAGTTTTTTCATAAAAAGTTGATTTAACTACCAGATTAAAGATATGAACTTCTTACATGAGACTGATACGATTTCGTGTAATTGTTGTTTCTGGTTCTTTAAATCTTGTACATTTATAGCTTTAAATCCAGCAAATCCCCATTGACGTTACTTTTTAAAACACAATCGGCAGAGATAAAGTTTATTAAATTATCATTTCTCATGAGGAGTCTGTCCGGACTAAAGCTTATTACTGGAGCTAAAATAGGTCTGATTTCTGCGTTTCGAGAGGAAGGGATTTTGGGTTTTTCGTCAGGCTGTGCATATCGTCCTTTTTTGCTGGTTGGTTATGGCCGATCTCATCGGCACCTACTAAGTTCTGCTAACCTATCGGGGGCCCACCTTCTCCAATCTCGTTTTCATCCTCACTAGCTGTCATAAAGCTGTCGTCATCGTCACTTTCAGTCTCAGAATTCGTATCAGCAGTAAGATCGTCAGTTTCAGGTCGTTCGGTGCAAAGAAAAATGCGTTTAATTGGATATTCACTGAAGGGGCAAGATAGTTGGGCGTAATAGAATGTGCATCGGGTGGGTGATCATGCGCGATCAGCACACGAAGATAACAACCTTGAGGACTGCAGGAAGGGGGGTGAGTTTTGGAAATAGATGGATTACGGGATATAGCATCTGTTTTAGCGTTGATTATAGCTGGTTCATATTTTATATCATATTCTTGCTCACTAAGCTTGATTTTCCAGCGCGATAATCTAGAAACAGGGTCTTCAAGATTGTGGAGCCAAATTAGGGGTTGATGATCAGTTATGAGGGTGAATTTATAACCGTATGAATAGGGCCGAAAATATTTTACGGCAAATATGATTGCGAGCAATTCCTTTTCCGTAGTGGAGTAGTTGATTTCGGCGTGTTTTAGGGTGCGAGATGCATAAGCTACGGGGAGGTCCTTTCCGATAGGACCCTGGCTCAGAATTGCAACTATCGCGTAATTAGAAGCATCGGTAGTAACAATAACGGGGCGAGAAAAGTCAGGGTACTGGGGGAGTGGTTCATTGCAAAGAATATCTCGAAGTTGATCAGACGCGTTTGACTCCAACGAAAAAGGATATTGTTTTTTAAGATAAGGGTTGAAGCCTTAGTGATTTTCGCGAAATTTGGAATAAACCGTCTGTAATAGCCACAAGACCCAAAAACTATTTTACATTCTTCCTTCCTCTCGGTGGGGGGAAATCTTTCACAGCTTCAACTTTTCATGTGCCAAGCTTTACGCCGTCTTCAGTGATAATGTGCCCTAAATATGTTATCTCTTTACGTAAAAACTGACACTTTTGGGGTTGAAGTGTGAGTTCGGCTGTTTTCAATCTACGCAAAAGTCGTTTTAATTTTAATATATATTCTTGAAGAGGATTCGCGTAAATAACGATATCATCCATGTAAACGAAAAGTTCGACATCCTGCAATCCACAGATAACTCGATCCATGAGCCTCTGAAAGGTTGTAGGTGCATTTTTTAAGCCGAATGGCATCCGGGTAAATTGAAGAAAAAAAACCGTAAGTTGTTGTGAAAGCAGTCTTATGCTTATCTGCGGGGTCCATCGGAATTTTGTGAAAACCCGAAGCGAGGTCAAGAACGCTAAAATAATTCGCCCCTCCGAACAGGTCCAAAATGTCAGCAATATTCGCGAGAGGGTACGCATCTTTAATGGATTTTTCGTTCAGAGGTCGAAAGTTGATAACCATACGCCACCGCTTATTCCCGTGGGAATCGACCTTATTAGGAACGATCCGGGTTGGCGAATTATATGGCGAATCAGAGGGTTCTGTGCCCCCATAATCGAGACAGATGCCGAAATTATTGTTTATTTCGATTCTGTGCTCAGAAGGGAATCTATATTGGGAATTATTTATAGGGTCCTGATCCGTGTTTCTTATTTTATGTTTTAAAACGTTAGTGGCGCCTAATTTATCGCCCGTCAGAAGGAACTGATAAGTCTAACAGCTGACATGTTCAAGAATAGGTCTCTGTTCTTCGTCCCTCAATTCCTCTAATTTTAAAGTTTTTATTAATTCGGTCAGTCTTTTTGCATGCATTTCTCACTCTTTTTTGCTAAGCTCTTGTTTTTTCAGCAACGCGTGGGCTAGAGTTTAGGCTTTCATATCCATAGTCATTATACCTTCAGGTTAGAGTAAATTTACGCGAAGACTTTTAATAATTTTTTTTTATTAAATTCAATTAAGAGGTTGTGTCAACAAGTAATTTGGCACCATCATCCCTAAAGCCTTTCCCTTTAACATTGACAATAGGACATGATTTTTTGTTCTTATCGCTGACTTTTAAAACAGCGCATCTCATCACTGACGCTTCATCATATTCGGACTCGAAATCGCGCCTATCTATTGAGATCCTTCCTTTTTTAAATCCTTGCTCGCGTTTTTTGTGAATTTAATATTATTTGGTCTATTGCGATATGCATCGAAAGAATGGCCTATCTTTTTACAACAATTAGAATAAGGAGCGGGAGCTCTTTCATAATGCTTTTTTGAACAATCATGCGATAAGTAACCCTCATTATGACATTTGCAGCATTCTTTCGAAGCACGTTTATTTGGGCATTGTTGGTATTAATGTCCTACCTCTTTGCAATTAAAGCACGCATTCACGGAGTTATTCTCCTCAGCGCGAGTATGTGCAACTCAGCGCCCTGGATAAGGAGCTCTGCGTTCTCTATGCAAAGAATCCCTTCAAAAGACTTTAAAATCTGAACTTTCGTTTCCTGAATTTCAGTTTAAGCTTCCGCGGTGCTCGACCTCCGATTCCGCTGTAATTGCGATATTGATAGCTTCCTGTAAGCTCTTTGAATTTTTCCGCATGCCTCTAATTTGTATCGCGTCTTTAAGACCGCAAATAAAACTTTGCACAGCTGACTGTTGTGTGGTATAAGTTAAACAGGACAAAAAATAAAGATGATACTCTGCATCTAATGTCTCAAGGCTGCTATTTAAAATGCCATTTACGCGTATGCTGTATTCGTGAACAGACTCGTTTTGTTTCTAGGCTACATTTGAAAGCATTGCCTGTAATTAATTAAGGTCCTTGTGGCCAGAAAACGCAGATTTTAAATCAGAAATAAGTTAATTTGTATTGCGAAGTTCCGTATTTTGCAAAAGCGCGTCGGTATGACCAACTATTCACACGCGAATCGCACCCAAAAGTAAGGGCCTTTCAGCTGGTGCGGTACACTCTCGAGCATATTTACAATCTCTTATGAAGGTCTTCCCTGGCATATTGTAACCGTCAAAATTTCGCGGCAAAAGCTTTAACGCTGTTTGTAAATTAACAAATGGGAAGTTGTTTGATGAGAACCGCGCATTATTTATCGCTTCATTGCCCCGTGGAATTACTGGCAATCGAGGAAGGTACATTTCTAAGGGTTTCATGCCTGGCCCACGAGGATTGTCTAGAAGTCTCGTCGTTAAAACTCGGGATGCTTAAAGAGCGAGAGGAACCTGTCAGAGAATCATATACAGGCTTTACAAAAATAAGGCCTTGTGAGTAAGGCTCTTCGACGATTACAGGAAGGGCCACCCGATTACTATCTACTTCTTCCTCTATCCAACCGTTCTTTCCCCTATAGTTACTTATTTTCGTTTATACTTTTCCTAGTTTACTGAAGTTCAAGAAAAAAGGGGCACCATGAAATTATAAACTTGATTAGCATTCAATTTCTGATAATATTAATGAGAATTTTTCTATTTAATAAGGAAATGGACGAAAGGGTGAAAATTTTAAAAGGGAAAATTTAGTATTTTTTGAATAAGTAAGATCTCTTAATAGAAAATTGGATGCAAAAAAAGATTGAATTGATTTGAATTTAATTTATTAACGAGAAAGAACAATAGTTGCTTTTCACTTGTGAGTTTTCTTTAAAAGTCGCTCTCAAGGCCCTTGAAACGGTCGAATGAGAGTAGAAAATTCGCATAAGTAAAATTTTTCGATAGAAGTACATTATTACTCGCAAATTGCTGTTAGAATTTAAAATGAAATTAGGCTCTTCAACTCTGTTGAAATATTGCACTATAATTTATTTTAGATCGGATTTTATTTTTAATATTAAATGATCCGTTATATATTCAAAAATAAGAAATTTATTGATTAAATTGGCAAATCTGGCAATAAGGACATTTTTTATTCAAATGAAACCGCAGAAATATTATGGAACAACCGAAAAAAGACAAAAGAGAAGAGTATAGTATCATATCATTCAACCTAAATTAACCTAACATTTCGAAGCGATCCGAAAAATGCAAGAAAAATACGCATGCAAAATGAGTGTGCGACTTACCAATAAATGAAATATTGTATTGTACACATGTATTTATACGGACGAAACGATTTTGAACAATTTAAATTCGCCTGCTAGTTTGCTTCCTTTGCTCGTTGCGCCCCTGCAATTCTCAGGGATTCGCTCAATGGGATTTTGTATCGTCACACGTCTTCTTCTCGGCCTTTGCTACCCTCTTCTGCTTGTAAACCTTCTTTCGTCCTTGAAGGTGGGTTGATGAGTAGCAAGTAGCGACCTTCTTCTTTTCCTCTGGTAGTCTGGTCCCAAATGTCTTTTCGAAATTCGCGGTTTCTTTTTTAAAAAGTTTTTGTATTTACAATCACGAACATAAACACCAGTTCGAAATTTATTCGCGTTCGCGATCACGACGATTCCGAGTTCAGAGAATCCCACCGCTGTCATCAATTAACCGTCAAAGTCATCCCCTCTCTGTGATAACATAAAGAATGTGGGGGGTCGCTGAAGACCCCAACAAAAATTTATTTATTATAACAAGGATTTTCAATATTTTTGCACGAACATTTTTTTGGATATACTTTTTTATATCCTTCATAAGGTAAAACTAGTTAATATATATATTTTTAATTTTAACATATAAAAAAAATTAAAAATTAAAAACAAAATGGAAAAAATGACTCACGATTAAAAAAAGGCTGTGTATAAAAGACCCCAGGGATAACTTTAAGGGTTAAGTAACATCTCTGGATTTTTTTAGGCGGAAAAGGTCGGTAAATTTGAATACAACAAATTTAGATTCACTACGAACACGGTTTATTTAAAACAGAAGTCAAAAGGATAATGATGACAAATAGAAAATGGCAATCTTTCCTCGGTAGCGAGGTATAAATCAATCTGCTGCGATGTGTTTTGTGATTTAAAGACTTTACTCTATAAGACTATATACACGGTTTTTTATGAGCTTCTCAAAGAACGTATTTATTTTAGAATATGAAAGTAAACTTTTACGAAACTGCAAAAAAATTATATTTTTGGCTGATGTTTCTCTTAGAATTTGAGTTTTTAACATATAATGGGTGTGATAGAAAGTTTGAAGCATAATACATGGAATAAAAATGTGCGAAAGAATTACGAGATAAAAGATATTTGATTAACCCTCTGGTCTACACCTGGGTAACTGGTAAACCAAGCGATCCCTCAAGCCATCCTTATAAATAGGTTTTTCGTCGAGGGACAGTTTCAGGGGAGGGAAATACCATGCTGAAAATTAGAGGAAAAATAGGTCGCACAACTTATCTTCAAATCAAAAATACTCCACAACTTTTGCATTGAAACTTCAACTCATTTTCTACATCTGGGTCACAGGTGATCCGAAAAAGCAGTTTTGTGTGCGTCACTCAAAAGCAAAGGCCCAACTAAGGACGCCACTATACCAGCCATATAGGCTAATTTTTCTCCCTAATTTTAAGCATAGTGCGTCCCTCCCCCGAAACTGTCCCTCAGCAGAAAAGCTACTTATAAGGATCGCTTGGTTCATCAGTGACACAGGTCTAGACCAGAGAGTTAAAATTTCCCGCGTTATATTGCTTGCTAAGATTGCCAGAAGGAGCGATACATGTCATATGTTGCATTGTAACAATCTTGAATGTTTTTGGCGCGAATGTAAAAATGATTTGAATTTAATGCTTTTAAATTTAATTTTAAAATTAGTTCCGTTTCCATGAAGGAGTGAAGACTTCCTTCGCAGCACTCTCCAACTTCGACAAAACCAACGTTAATTGTCCATTTCGCGTCGCGACATGATCAAGTTCTGATCTCGAACATCAATGCTGTTCGCGGGCTCCCGGATCGCGTAGCGATCCATAGGTCTGCCGCGCAATCCTACTTTCAATCATTCTCACACGTCGAACCAATTAGAGCTTAAATTTTTTCGCAGAGTGACGGTTGGGAGTCACTTGATGGGTGACTATTTCACCCGTCGAAAAAAAGGTAGGTGGTTGCAAGTCAACACTGAAATTGGCGGGAGGAGTTAGCGGGAAGTTGGACAATTGGGCATATTTAAAATGAAACTTGCATAGAACCCGCAGTAAAATGAAGAGTGAATTGTAAAGAGTGTAAAAAAGTATATGAATATGAAATTCGCGCCCGGAAAACACCTCGATATTTTGGGAAAAGACCAAAATCCCATAATAGTAAATCCTATTATTCTAACTGGCGTTTCCCTTGGGCATCAAACTTTCATCGAAATTTCTATCACAATTCCACTTCACACCTCGTAATCACTATCTTTATCATCACTTTTTAAGATTGTTGTAAACATCATAGTTTGCAATCATAATTGATTTGATTCAATTGCAGCAATAATAATTTTCTTTGCTGCCTCTCCATCAGATGTTTTTATATGTGAAAATTCCTATTCTAGTTAACGACCCGCAATTAGATAGAGTTCCTGTAGTAAGTTTAAATGGCTAAGCTGCGGTGGTAATAACGGAAATAGAAAAATAACTTTTTTTTCAATTTGGAAATAAGGGACTTGAAAGTTATAGAATGAGAACCTACGAATATATACGATTTCAACTATGTGTGAAGATGGATTAGCTGTATGAAGACTTTATGGTAGCCCAATTTTTCTTTAGAAAATTTCGTGTTTCGCAATCCTCCCAACTGAAAATACCTATATAGGACCCTATCTGTTTCACCTATAGAAAATAACTTAGGATCCTATACTGGGTGTTTTTTTAAATCTTGAG
The DNA here is from genome assembly GCA_011634705.1 of Andricus grossulariae. Classification (NCBI taxonomy): domain Eukaryota; kingdom Metazoa; phylum Arthropoda; class Insecta; order Hymenoptera; family Cynipidae; genus Andricus; species Andricus grossulariae. Next base: position 251,561 of record JAABKJ010001755.1, read on the forward strand.
ACATCGAAATAACTCAAAAAATACGCATCCTATGAAAAAATATCCGCAATAAAAACTTTTTATTTTCGAGGGGGAAAAGCGACTTTCAATAAAACCCCACCCCCTCCAGGAGGCAGGGGGAGGGGTAACTTTGCAATTTTAAATGGGAACCCCAATTTTTTATTACAGATTCAGATTTTCCTTTATTTCTGCCTTGGTGGTGTGGGGAGGGGTAAATTTGTTTAAAATCGCTTTTCCCGCTCGAAAGTAAAACGTTTTTAATTACGGATATTTTTTCATAGGATGCGTATTTTTTTTAGATATTTTGATGTCTCAAGTTAAAAAAAACACCCACTATAGGTTCCTGTATGAGACCCTATGTAGGTTCGTACGTCTTCCCTCACGTAAAATCTTTTTTGACTTTTTTGACTTTCCCCACTTAAAATCCTATAGCTTTGTATTCACAAAATCCTACGCTCCTACCTTTGAACTATACCCACGCTAAGACCTATGGACTTCACCTACCCTAATGGCCTAACTGGATAACTGTTACACTTTGTGTCAGTTCACTATCAGTGCTTTGCGATGTGTTTTCCTTATGCATAATAATTGCAAAAATGCCGAAGGAAAAAAAGCAGCATTTAACGTTCAAAAAAAAAAATGAGCTTGTAGAAAGAGGTTTTACAGAAATATAGTATCTGTGAGACGACGCGACGTACAAGAGAGTGTTAGCTCGCGAAGCTGATTTGAACAATAAGGTTGAAAGTTATGAATATCAGAACACGAAATCGTCAAAAACAAGTAGTGATCTGGCTTTGAATGCTGCTGTCTTCCAATGGTTTAAATCTTTTTTACTACGCAGGAAAATCCAGCAGAAATGGTTCACATGGCCCTGATGTTTATGTTCGGAGAGCCTGGCTTTGAGCCGAAGGTCATAACCCAAACCGTGCTCAAATTCAAGTTCGAGTGTACTCCATTCTGGTCATAAATCTACTATTAACGAAGACATGTACTCGATATGCAGAAAAAAATTATTTTGTATCACGAAGTTTCATCCCAATGGAAAGGTACCCAACAAACTGAAAAAAACCATACACCTACGACATATATATTCTTGAATTTTATTAGACACAATTTTACTGCAGTTTACATATCTCTAGCACAGGGAAGAATGATACAGATTTACTTTTAGTTTATGGGGTTTCTAAATTGTTTCTTAACTCTTCACTTTCCGTTTGGCTTTGAAGGTGGTGGTGGTGGTGGAAGTGGAAGTGGATGTGCTGGATGCGGTTCTGGCAGCACGTACCTTACTGCGTTGGGGTTGTGTTTAGGTACATATGCTGGTTTAAATTTAGGCAATGGACCTTGTGGTGGATGTCTATTATCGCCCCAACGAATCATAGCAAGTGCACCTAATTATGTAACAAGAAGAAAAAATGAATTGCAATCCTAATAAATACATAGAAAAAACTGGGGATAAGAAACTATTTAGGTGAAGGGTAACAGGTGGCTGGGTAACTGAGGCATGGGTTAACTCAAAGTGGCGACTCGAAGACTTCTTCAAGTTACCTCCAGTTCTTTCTGTAATTTTTAAATGTAGTAAAGCTTCGTCGTGGTCGTGTTGAAAAACTTAAGGGTCGAATCGCAAGCGGGGCTCTGCGGGGAGTGTTCTTTATTTCCCTACCTACTCGTGGGACCAAACTGGCGGACAAAAACAAATAAAAAACGAGGGCTCTGACTCAGGGCCCTCATCTAACCCATTGTCAAAGGGGGACAGCTCCTCAGGAGCTACCCTACCAGACGCGGTGGAGATCACTACAACCGAAAACAAAAACCAAATTACCGCGGTTAAAAAAAAGATGTCTGGGCTTTCTGTAAAGAGGAAAAACGGTAGCGGTACCCAGAAAATGAAAGCCCGCATAGCGTGGCTCTCGAATAGTAGCCAAGGCTCCTCACGATCCTTGTATAACGCAACAACATCATCTGGAGCAACTTCTCCTACTCGATCTATGGGCAAGAGCAGGAAGGACTCCAAAGACATTCCCCTGAACAGGGAGTCGAAGCGGTAGACAGCTCTACAAACGCATCGTCTGTCGCATTGTCGCATCGGGGAGGAAACGTCTAAAGAGAGTGACGCATTACCCTGTGAGGAACGTACCCCCCGATTCGACGACACCTTCATCAGGTCGGGGACCATCGTAGTGCAGGCTGCAGACATCTGGTCGACCGACTGGTTTGTAGAGAGCACGCCATTGTTTAGGCTCAAAGAGGGACTAAACCTGCAGATCCAAGGGACATAGTGTCTCCAAAGGTAGTACAGAGAGACCGTAATGATTCTTAGTACACCCGAGAATCCGAGGTGGTTCTGAGGAGCCTGGGCTTCCAGAACCCCACTCTACGGACTGATTCTTTGAGGGTATACTCCAATAGACAGAGAACCAGGTTGAAGGGGGCGGGCTGGATTCTAGTCGTAGGTCTCCCCGAAGCATCAATTAGGACCCCCTGTGGCTCTAGAATTCCGACCCTATCTAGGGGCGGATAGTTTCTCCTCTGGGTGATCCAACACGTCACCATGGTAACACATGCCCTACCAATCAAATGTATCAAAAGGAACAGGGGTCTAGTTTGAATTACATGATTATGACGTCTTGGTCACTGTCTGGCTGCCTTTGGCATGTAAACAGTTAATTTAACAAATAATCCTTGAATAAAAATAAAATGTAGAAATCCTTTAGGTCAACGTAATATTTTCAATTTTCTTTAGACAAATATAAAATTGTAAATACTAGGCTTTATAAAAAGCAGAACTTGTACACGTTGCGTAACCGCTGGGGCAGCTTAAGTGATGGGCCGCCTGGCAAGAGCAAATAGATGAAGTCGGGGGACTAGACACACTAAGCTCACAAGTAACATCAGTACACTGACAATTCTAGATTCTCCCAGGGGAAATATGGTACATAGACGGTTCCAAAGAAGAGGGTGGATCAGGAGCAGGACTCTATGACAGCCCAGGGAGGAGGGTATGTCACTGTCTTTCAGGCGGAAATCCTGGCCGTCCTCTGCTGTGATGAGACATTAATAGAGGAAAACGCTGCTGTCAGGTGGACTGAAACGTGACCGTGATATCCGAGGTAATTATAACGCGATAAAAAGTTGACATATTGGACTTCACCAAAAGGTCTGAAATCAACTACTGAGAGCGAATAGTGAAGAGAGTGGCTTCATTGCTTGAGGGACAGGGAGACCCTTATCAGGGGCCAATAAACTTTGTATTTTCTGAACTGTTTCTTAATTTCACACTTGCCGATTCGCTTTGGTTCTGGAAGTGGTAAAGGTGGATATGGCAGCCGGTATTTGGGATGTCTGGTCGGTTTTCTTAAATTTACTGGTTGATGTTTATAAGGTGCAGGTTGTGTAGGTCCATTTGGGTGATTTGGTGGATATCCATCACTCGGCATAGCATGTGCACCTAATTATGTAAGAAGGAAGTAAATAATTAAAATGAATTGCAATCGTTATGAATTCACAAAAAAAATTGGAGGTAAGAAACGTTTCAGGTAGAGGGTAACAGCCACCTGGATAACTGGGATAGGGCTAAACCAAATATTTGACTTTCAAATTAAAAATTTACATTTTCGAACTTATAATAGAATAATTAAATTTCCTGTTTAAAAAAAAATTATTTTGAAACAAAAAAATATAAATTTGAAAAAAGAGTTTAATTTTCAAATAAACATATGAATATTTAACCCAGAAGATTAAATTTCTAAAAAGAAAGAAGAAAAAAACATGAATTATCACCAAAATAGTTAAATTTTCAACTAAAATGATGAATCTTTGAGAACAAAAATAAGTTTTCAATCAAACAGTGAAATTAATTTTTGATCAATTTCAATATTACATCCCAGATAGTATAAAAGCTTCCGTGAAGATTTCCTGAAACTCACAATGCAATGTTGGTGCAAGAAATGCGGCAGGGATGATGAAACATCCCTGCATATCTTATGATAGTGGCCGGCACTGGCTAGGCTCAGGCAAGAAACCCTTGTGGCACATTTCATGAAACCCGAGGAAATTATAACGCGATCAAAAGTTGACATATTGGACTTCACCAAAAGGTCTGAAATCAACTACTGAGAGCGAATAGTGAAGGAAGTGGCTTCATAGCTTGAGGGTCAGGGCGACCCTTATCGGGCGCCAATAAACTATGTATTTTCTAAACTGTTTCTTAATTTCACACTTGCCGATTCGCTTTGGTTCTGGAAGTGGTAAAGGTGGATATGGCAGCCGGTATTTGGGATGTCTGGTCGGTTTTCTTGAATTTACTGGTTGATATTTATAAGGTGCAGGTTGTGTAGGTCTATTTGGGTGATTTGGTGGATATCCATCACTCGGCATAGCATGTACGCCTAATTATGTAAGAATTAAGTTAATAATTAAAATGAATTGCAATCGTTATGAATTCACAAGAAAAAACTGGAGGTGAGAAACGTTTCAGGTAGAGGGTAACAGCCACCTAGGTAACTGGGACAGGGCTAAACCAAATAGTTGACTTTTCAACTTAAAAATTTACATTTTCGAACTTATAATAGAATAATTAAATTTCCAGTTAAAAAAAAGTAATTTTCAAACAAAAATATAATTTTGAAAAAAAGAGTTTAATTTTGAACTAAACATATGAATATTCAACCCAGAAGATTAAATTTCTACCAAAAAAAGAAGAAAACAAATAAATTATCACCAAAATAGTTACATTTTCAACTAAAATTATGAATCTTCAAGCACAAAAATAAGTTCTCAATCAAACAGTGAAATTAATTGTTAATAAATTTTAATATTACATCCCAGATAGTATAAAAACTTCCGTGAAGATTTCCTGAAACTCACAATGCAATGTTGGAAATATTGCATGGAAATGTTAGGGCAAGATTCGTGCAACCAAAAAGATGTCCGCTTATCAGGCAATATTGCACGATGAGGTTCAGGAAAGTCTGGAAGATTTATATAACTTAATCCGATTCGCAGTAATATTCAATGGCACCTACTTAAGTGAGGGCAATGGCTGCCCGCTTCGCGAACTGATTTGTTATTATAGTTACCAAAAAAGGCCACAGCGGAAAAAATCAGAGCAACAAGGAAGAACTTCATTTTTTCAAATTATCAAAACTGACTCTTTTTCAATCGCAGGGTAACTGATGAATTTCGAGAAGACTCCTAGCCGGTAATATATGTACTAATCATTTCTCCGTTATGACGCAATGACCCATAAATACGTTATCTTGGTAAAGACAAGCTGCCTCTTTACATATTTCACAATATTATGGCTTCTCATTGTCTGAATAAAGTTGAAAATGTTACATAATCGTCTTCTTCTAATAAATTTTTTAACTTTTTCACTAATTTCTTGATTATAAAGCAATATCATGTAAATACGTGTTGTATTTTATATAAATATTTCTTTTAATAACATTTTCTATTTGTCACTGTTTTTGCTATGTAACCTTCTTTCAATTTATATAAAATGTAGAAAGGATACAAATACGGCTGCGAAATACTATGAATACTTTCAATATTTTTCAAGCTTATGTTTCTGTCTTTTTGAAAATTTTATCTTAAGAAAATCAAAGGGCTCACCACAATGTCAATTGATGTGTTCTGTTACAATGAAAAACTTTTTAACCTACGGTAGTTTTATATTTCAAATTGAAACATCATAGAAATAATGTAACTTTTCTTAAAACTTTCTGAGTAGCTATTGATTAATCAATAATGGTCTTCGAAAGTTCGTCAAAAGACGAATTCACGTGTCTCGAAGGCGCGAACAATGACATAAAATGCAGTACTGTTATATTCCCAATATAAAAAAATCCTCTTGTAAACAAGGAAACTAATTTTGTTAAAAATTTTAAAAACGATATTTGTAGGTTATGGTAGATCATAAAAAGTTCTTAATTTGTGCAATCGATGGCGCGAACAAATATATTACATACATTACAGTTGTATGCCCAATATTAAAAAAATTTTCCTTATATCAACAAGATAAACAACATATTTTTTCAATTTATAAATCGCTATTGCTAGATCATAAGAGGTTATAGAAGGTTCGTCAATGGGTCATTTGACATGTCTCGAAGACGCAAACAAACTTTTCAAATGCAGTATTGTAGTACTCTTAATATGAACTAAGTTTTTCTCATATAAACAGAATACACGAATTTTTTGTTTAAATTGTTTAAAAACTTTATTTTCGTGCTCCTGGGGTCGCGTTGCATCAAAATATGCCAAAGAAGTATATTTGAAAATTTAGGTCATTACAAACCTCTCTCTATGAGGAAGCAATTCAAATTTGTTTTGAAAATTTAATTATTTTGCTCAAAATTTAATTGGATTTTTGAAAATTCAAGAATTTTATTGAGAAGTCATATTTTCTGTCAAAAATACAAGCAATGTGTTGACGATTCGTCTTTTTGACAGAAAATTCGTAATTTTGAATTGAAAATTCATCTTTTTTTGTCGAAAGTTTAAGTGTCTTCTACAAAATCCAATTAGTTGGTTTGCAAATGCAAGTATTTTTGGTTGAAGTTCATTCTTTTTGTTTGAAAATTCGAACATTTGGTTGACAATTCATCAACTATAATTACGAATCTTCAAACAAAAAATTTTCATAGTAGTTCACCTATGAACCAAGTTTAATTCATATTTGATGTTATAGTATTTGCTAGATATATATAATTTTTTTAACCAAGTAGTTAAACTTTCATCCAAAAAAGATTTTAATAAAAAATAAGAAACAGTTGAATGCATCCCGAAAAGACAATTAAGCAACAAAGTAGTTGATTTCTTAACCAAAAAGGATTGTTTAGTCAAGAAAAAAATAAATCAAGCAAATTGCTAAATTTTGTTGAAAATTCAAATTTTCGAAAGAAATTATTGTGATTATTTGTTGGAAAATCTATCTTTTTGCTTGAAAAATTAACTATTTAATTTAAATTTATTTTATTTGCTTAGAAAACCAACTATTTTGTTGAAATTTTCCTCTTTGGCTAACTGCTACTAACTACGTTTACAATTTCACAATATGACCTAATAATTTGAATAGAGTTAAGAATGCTACATCATCAAGTTATTTTACTCAAGTAGTAAACATCTCAACTAATCGAATTATTAATTTTTTACTCATATTTATTCGCTCAATTTTATACTTATTTAAGCAAATGCTTATTCAAGTCAAATAATTTTGACAAAGCCTGCTAAACAATTGCCAATTACAACTATTGTTTTAAATGGAAGAAAAATTTTTAAATAAGTTTGAAGGATTTAAAATTTTAAAGTATTTCCCTGAACATCTGGGGAGACCTCAGTTTTTAATTTTTCCTAAACTGCTTCAATTTTTTATAACTACGTTCATGGATAGTCCAGCTTTTAGGACGATTTTGAAATCAATTTATTTAATATAATTGATAAATATCAAAAGTCTCATCGAACAACAAAAAATCTCAAATGAATCTTTATTGAAGTGTACTTAAGGTTTGAAAAATAGTTTGTTATGATAGAATATTGCGTACAATTGATTTATTCTTTCGAATAAGATTTTTAGTTAGATAAGGTCCACTTTTGTACATAATCCAAGGCAGATGGGCTACACGATTTGTCAACACTAATTCAGAAAATAATGTAGTAAATTATACTGATCATAATAAAAAATTGTACGATTCTTGCCGATTGATTATTACTCATTCGGCTATGTCGAAGGCGTACAAATACTTATAATTCACCAGAAAACCAACCTCGTTAAAAACGATTGATAGATTTATTTCACTATTTTCAATCTAAAAATGTATGCATTATGTTGACTATGTGTACTTGAATTTGAAAAAGAAGTATCAAGCAGTATAATTCTGTCTTGGAACATTCCAAAAGAATTACATTTTTGACTTGGAATGGGGAATTTTTGAAAAGAATTATGATTTACAGAAAGAATCTTTATTAAACCCCCAAGTCTTTTCAACGTCTTGGGGCAAGGGGTCACAAAAATAATATAAATAAATAGAAAGGGCCTTTTCAATTTCGACGCTTCAGCTAGCAATGTTGCCAATACCGAGGGCCAAACAATAGCATTAGAAACATGGGACAAAACTTCATTTTTTATTATTTTCGTAAAAAAGGATTTTTCAGCATGAACGTTTTTCTATATTTTATATTTGTTATGAACAATTTTTGTAATTTAAAAGAATAATCGGTTCTTTGTCTAGAATGTCCGTTCCGACAGTCTAGATTCGACATTTAAAAAATGCTTTTTTTGCAAGTGCCGGTTTTCCATACACAACCATAATTTTATTGAAATTAAAAAAAAACCATTTGAAAACTGTATGGCTTAAATCGTTAAAAAAATTATATTGAAGAAACCGCTTTTAAACAAATGATTGTATTTAAAGATTATGTACTTTCTTACAAAATTGGAAACAGCTAATTCTAAGGGAATGTTTTCCCCGAAAATAATCCAGAATTTATTAAAATTTAACCATTTTTAAAAAAGTGGTAAGAAGGGACAGTGACAAAAAATTCAGTCACAAGAAGTATTGTTAAAATAATTATTTTTTGTAGCTTCCAAACTTTCTCATACAAAAATTTCTTGTCCTATAAACCTGATTTTTGGCACGACAACTTTGAACCTAATTTTACGTATGATTCTAAGTACTGCCTCAAAAGTATTCAAGCTAAAAACATGAAAGGAGTCGGAAAATTAATTTTTGTATTCGTAGAAATAAGCGAATCGAAAAATATTGACAACATCATTGAGTATATGTATTGGAAGCATATAGGAAAAAAATGTTATACATTTCTTATGAGATTTCCTAAAATAAGAATTGAAACGTGAAAAATTTTATGAACGCTAGAAACATTAAATAAAAAGATCAAATAAAGGTGAAATTCACATAATTATTCGATAACGTAATGAAATAAAGCTTAGTTGAAACCTTGAATCATCAAAAATCTGTTTTGCTGGAACCTTGGCTTGGTTGAATCTGTTATCATTTGCTGAGGTAGCTAGTATCTATCTCTGTCGAGATAGATAATTAATTTTCGTACAAAATCAAGGCTCTAGAAAAAATATTTAAAAATGATAATTTATACTGATTAAATGAAGAACAGGTGGAGAAAAATTGTCAATCATAATTTTTTATCTCAATCAGGGCCTGACTCACGCCACTATTGACACTGTTTGACGCTTTTTTATAGGCATGCCACAATTTTGGTATTTTTTTGAAAAACATTCTCAAATTGCTCGCTAATGAAACTTTTATATACTCTGTCCTAATTTTCGCTGATTGCTTAGAACAACATACCCGCCATCACAAAAATCAAATTTTAAAACTTCACAAGAATTTTAAGATTTCAAGGGATTTCTATTTTTCAAAACATTTCAATTCTTTGGCACATGTTTATTCTTTGGCACGCGTTTTCACGGCATTTCTAAAAACTTCACAAGATTTCCACAGATTTCAAGGAAGGATTTGAAAGCATTTTGTAGGGCATTTCAAAACTTTTAGCTTATTTAAAAAGATTCCAAGGGATTTCAGAAAACTTAAAAAGTTTCAAAAGACTTTGAGAGATTTCAAAAAGTTTCATCTAATTTAAATGGATTACAGATTTTTCAATTCTGTAGAAATCTTAAGCGATATTAGAAGTTTTAGGATAACACACGGAATTTCAAAGTATGTATTTCAAGGGATTTGCTGGGATATTATTAGATTTACCTAATTTTTTAAGGATTTCCAAGAAAATTAACGATTTACAAAATTCAATGGGTTACTTCAAACGATTTGAAAGATTTTGGGGTGTTGGACAAGACAACAAGCAATTTTAAGAGACTAAAAAATTTCAAGGAGATTTAAAAGAGTATCCAAAATATTAAAGGATTTCAAATATTTTAAGGGGTTTCTAAGGAATTTTACAATATTTGAGTAATTAACAGGATTTCAAAATAAATAAAAAGACTCCATAAAAATAATGTAAAATATAATTATAATGATTACATTAAAATATATTCGTATTTATTATGATCACAAATATAAAAAATATTAATCACTGGATTCTATAAATTACATAACACATATTTCATTGAAAAAATTAAAAATCTTCCTAACAATTTGCAAACTTGATATCAATTTCAGTCCTCTATCAGCATATGAGATTTTTGTTTAACAACTTAAAAATATATATAGTAATATTAAAATTGGCGCGCCTCGCGCGGTTAGGACATGTTCCTTTTTTGATTGTCTGATTACCAAATTAAAATATATGTTCGGATTTGAAGTACTATGAAATATAATTAAAATAACTACATTGACTATCCTACAATTTCAATCTCATTTTAATTTTAATCGGCCTTCAGTAATTTGTTACTTTTATTCAAATATAAGATTTTATTCCAGAAATTGTTGAAAATACTATAAAAAGAGATAGATTAATTAACGCCTAAATAAGCGCATCAGTTTTTATGAAATAAGTTTTATCGTTGGAATCAGTTTCTTTTAGAAGAAGGTCATGATAAAGTACTTATATGGGGGAAGAATGAGCGACGGTCAATAAGGAAGTAGGCAGATTTGTATTTACATAGTTTTTTACATTGCGTCTGCATTGCCTCGGTGTACGTCTCTCATTATTTTTGAAAATTAAGGGAGATCCCATTTTTATATTTACAAGGCTTTCAGTGCACATTGCAAGCTACCTAAAAAAATTGTAGAATATGAAAAATGGATTTTGTATCAACAATTCAGTTTAAAAATTTGTTTTTGAAAAAACCAAAAAGTTTCTGATTTTTTTGGTTGAAAAAACAGTTTTTCAAGACTTTGTCTTATTGTGAATAATTAAAATAATACATCTTGATCCAAAGCAATCAGATTGTCCTCCTAAATCAAGAAAAAATTGCAATATCCTGGATCAGAGGTGATGAATGTAAATTTTGGAATAGCGGGTTAAGCATATGTGTAAATTTTGATGCTTTATGATGTATGTCAGGTGATCCAAAATAATAAACATATTGCACGATGAAAAACTTCAGAAGAGACAGTAGTCTTTTAAACCTAAATTAAACAACTAGTTTAATTTAGGGTAATTGTATGTATAAAATCTGCTTGATTCTGAAGTTAATATTTGGGACACTTTTATGTTTCACAGAAAAAAGTGAGGGTTCAGTAATGTTTCGGCTCAAGTAAAACTTGGGAAAATTTGGAAGTTAGGCTCTGAAGGAACTCTTATAAGGGTTCCTTTTTAATTCATTGATATCCAATAGATGACCATCGGCGGGTGCCAACATTTTCAACCGCGCATGTGCTGAAAAGCGCTGTCCAATTTGAAATCAATAAATACTATGAATAGTTATACAGATAAATGTCAATAAACGTTTTTTATTCTTTATGAAAACTAATTAAATTGAATTATAGAAACACCTAGCTTTCCAAAAATTGATAATAACCTAATATTGAAATTGTATATTATATCATTTTAAATAGTACCTGTAACGCAGGTATAAAATATTAAATAATTACAGCGCCATCTCTCGGCTATAAATTAAGTAAATCTCTGACTAGCGAATCCCATCATGAACTCCGCCTCATCCGTTATGCGCGGGCGATTTAAATATAAGACTTAGATTGGAACGAAATATTACGAGTTTAATTACTTATAACTTTGGTTTAGAAATAAGAATTCGTCTTTCGTTTCGAAGCAAAATCCCATTTTACGATACATGGCACAGAGGGTCCGCGTTCTTAAGATCCTCTAGAATTTGAGGGAGATTCGAATTACATACCGATTCTCTTTACGAGGGAAAAGCTGCATTCTGATTAATATCGGCCTGAGACCTCCAACGCTCCTAAAAAGGGGCCACATGTTTGAAACCCCCAGGAATTTGGAAAGCATCATGGTCGCTAACCCACGTGCGGACCCAAAAACTGCGTACGTTTCTGTCACGCCCCCGCCTATTGCAATTGGCTGAGCGAAGTCGCGAGGCTGGGTTTTGGGTCCTCTGAGAGGGGGTTTGTAGCTTCGGATACGAGCTGTCGATGAAACTTGTCAGATTTGATTTCCACCGCGTGTCGTGAACTTCTCTTAATTATCTTCGCTCAACTGTTCATTAGAAAATTATAAACTCCTTTTCGAAACGAGAGACGAGTTACGAACTCTGCGTCTTTGCGTGAGTGATATAAAACTGGACTTCGAATGTCATTTGTGTACTAACTTTGACCAATGTGGCCTCAAGTTTAACGGTTCACGTAGACTAGGTGAAGTGCGCGACTCAATTCTGATTTGACTTGCAACATAATAAATAAATATATCAATTTAGTTTTGTGCAAATTTCCAGAGTTTTATTTGAATCGACCGCCAATTCTACCTCTTCCAGGTCTGCTATTTTAACAGCTCAACGCAGCAACGGTCCCGCCATCTCTTGCGAGCAAAATTGCACCTTTCAGGACGTAACAGATTTTTGGTGTGAGAAAACTTTCATACGCTTTAAAAGTGATTTCCTTTTTCATGAAAATTTCTGTTGTCTTGCTCAATTCCGAAAATAACAAGGCACTAAGATCCATAACAGATAATTAAATGCAAAAAGGTAATGAATATTATAAAACTGGCCTCATTTATTATCTGCTGAATCTAAACCGAGTCCAGCGTGAGATATCTGGACCGACGATCGTACGTGAAGTGCGATCCACCGTTAGAGGTCGTACTGGCCACAGAGCGATCCTACGAGGGACAATTGTGCGTGAAGGGCGATCCACCGAGGGACCCTTTGGAACCGGAGAATCATCGTCTGCCAATGTCGAGGCTCAGGAGGGATTATTAACGAAGAAGATCACGAGTGAAAGTTTGTGATTGTTATTTTGTGAAATTTTATGTATTTTTATTTCAGAGTAGCGCACTTCGAAAACGCATCAAGTAGTAAGTCCTAGATTTAGTTCTCTTAATCTCTTCGTTTCTGCCTCCATGTACAATTAAAAACAAAATATATATATTTCAAAATATTCCAATTTAGTTATTTATATATGCGTTAGTTTTTTGAAAACAAAATAAAAATGTGTTCCTGGTCACAAATATATTTGAAAAAAAAAATCATAATGCCTCACAACACTTGTGCTAAACGCGGTAAAGCCCTTTCAAGGAGAGGGCGTTCCGCGAAACGATACACATCGATCGCAGATTCCCGTGTAATTCATGACGAGGGTGGCGACACGTTAAGAGCGATTGTAGTAAGGGATTTGATACCATCCTCACTTCAAAATGTTCAAACTCTTGATTTTCAATCCGATAAATTGTCCGCGAAATCCGAGACCTCACTCCTATTGTCTTTGACTTCTGCCCCTGCAAAAAGAGTGGGGGTGGGACTACTTAAATTTGAAAGGCATCTCATTACAGAATTAGATGGAGCAAACATGTCCGATGTAATATTTATTGAACAGTGCAAAGCCCCCAAGGCTCTCTTGGAACCACATGAAATTCCATACCTAATTATTTTAATTAGAAATAAAGTCGTGGGACCAGCTCGAAAGTACATCCAAGATAGGGTGGGAATTAGATTCGAAGACATTTTGCATATTTTACAGGTGACTTACATGCCTCGAGAAGATACTAGCAAACTCGCTCAGGAATTGGCTAATATCCACAGAAACCTCGACGAGATTATCCCTGATTATGGCACTAGAGTAACAGTATTAATAAATAAAATAATTTCTAAAGTAATAGAGAAAAATCCTGGTGGAAAAGGAAAGGAAATATGCGAAGAGTACACGGAAAACGCAATCAAAAACTTCTTTCGTGATCTTGACCGAGATACTTTGACCCTCATAAAAGATAATTTGCCCCTTTTCTTGGATGTAGCTATTGAGTTGGCCGCGGAGGCAGATTTAGAAAATAAGAGCTGGCGTAGAGTTCATAACAATGGGGCAGGCACTACTGTACAAGATCGCAACCCTTTATTTCACAGCGCAAACATGAGGCGAGTAGCCCACATTGAAGCCGAAGAGGAGGGCAGAAGGTCAAGAAACCAACGTCTTTCCTCTATTCAATGTTTTTATTGCAAAGAAATGGGACATACTAGGCGCGAATATCCAAGATTAGAAAAGGAAGAAAATTCTCAATTTTGCGATTATTGTACCTTCCGAAATCACACTGCAAAAGATTGCTACCTCAAAAAGAAACACGAACGGGAAGTAAAGGCTAGAAGGGAAAGATTTTCTAAGAACGGGGATTTAAACTTAGGAAAGGGTCGTCAAAACGGAGCAATGCCGACCGAAAATCAAACGGATCGCTCTAGAAACGTGTACTCCTCTGTCTCGGAAGAACAACCGGGCATTTCGACAACCCAACAGTAAGGCTCGACGGCCGAGATTTTTTTCAAAATAGGCTCTTCTAATGGTCGACACTGGATGCGAATTAAACTTAATTAAAGAAAGCGCCGTGGTTTCGCGTGTCTGGATAAATCGTGCAAGAATTTACGATTTAATAGGGATAGGGCCGAAAATAGTGAAAACTGTAGAAGAAATTAAAATAACGATCACAGGTGTAGAGTCAACATTCCAAATTGTCCCGAGAAATTTTCCATTCCAACAAAACGGTATCCTTGAAATTAGTTTTCTAGAAAAACATCGAGCAACTCTCCAATTTGCCAGTATAACCCTTCAGTTAGGTACTCAAAACCCGTTGGCATACAGAACCTTGATGAGCCTACAGTCGTCTCACCATTTGCTAGAGACTGCTCATGCCCCCCGCTGTCTCAAGAAGGACAGAAGGAATGTGCAGCTCGCCTTGCCGCCCTTTCAAAGGTCTTTGACCTCGAAGGACGGGGCTAGCAAGAGAAGCAAAATATACTCTCGATACTCGGCGACCACGTTTATCAGTTCCACTTGCCAGGCGACAAACTAGGTTCGACTACTGAAGTACCACATGAAATAGTTACAATAAATAAACACCCTACAAAGCACAAACAATATCACAACCCCCAGATCCTCAAACAGGAAGTGTAAAAACAGGTTGTTAAAGAACTTTTGAAAAATGATATCGTTCAACCATCTAATTCACCTTACAATACACCCTTGTGGATTATGCCCAAAAAACCTGACGCTCAGCGAAACAAAAGGTGTAGGATGGTGATAGATTTTCGGGCACTAAATAAACAAACAGTAGGGGATGCTTACCCCCTCCCGAATATCACCGATATATTAGACCAACTCGGTGGTGTACGTTATTTTTCTGTCCTCGATCTCACGTCTGGCTCTCACCAGATCCCCTTACATCAAAATTCCAAGGCAACGATCCAGGGAATAGAGCTTTTCGTCTACATGGACGACATTGTCGTCTATGGTACTTAGCTGGAAGATCATTCTAGAAAACTGAGAGCCCTGTTTGGCCGACTGAAATCAGCGGGATTGATCTTGCAACCCGAAAAGTGTCAGTTTTTCAAAAGGGAAATCACTTACTTGGGTCACGTGACACTCAGTTTGGAGTGAAACCGGACCCTAGGAAAATTGATGCCGTTAAAAATTTCCCATTCCGAAATGCCAAAAAAACGTTAAGCAATTTCTAGGTTTGATAGGATACTATCGCCGATTTATTCCAGACTTCACAAAAATCGTGAAACCACTCAACCAACTATTAAACAAGGGTATCAGATTCGAATGGACACCCATACACCAAAGCGCTTTTGAAACACTTCGGGATAAAATTTGCCGTGAACAGCTTTTACAATTTCCAAAATTTGATCAGCCGTTTTTTGTGATAACTGACGCTTCCAATTTCGCGTTAAGGGCGGTACTGAGCCAAGGAATTATCGGTCGGGATTTTCCGATATCATTCGCTTCGCGAGCATTAAATCGGGCTGAAATAAATTATTCCACAACGGAGAAAGAACTCCTAGAAATCGTTTGGGCTATCCAGTATTTCCGTCCATACTCGTATGGGATGAAATTCACTCTTGTTACCGACCAGCGGCCCCTCATCTGACTCTAAAACTTAAAAGACCCAATTTCAAGAGTGGCTCGATGGGAGATTCAATTAAACGAATATGAGTATAGCATCGTTTACAAACCGGGTAGTGCAAATGTAAATGCTGACATGCTGTCACGAAATCCCTGCAGTCCCACGTGCTAAGCCACAGAATGCTAAGAGAAGGGGAAACCAATTCAGAACATCCGGAAACTAAAAAGTGTATAGAAAGTCTCGTTGAGTACGTTTTTGTGAACCGTAGGATCTCGGACCCCCAGAAAATCGGCGAGTCCAATGAACCTCTTTTAGTCCCGCAGAAAAAGGGTGGAGTGTGGGCAGGATTGATGAGTGTCATAAACCTCATACCTTTCCCAGAGGGGAAAACTTGAGTATGGACTGCATCGGACTGTCTCATATCGATGAGTCCCATAAACCTCATACCTGTCCCAGAGGGGAAACCATGAGTGTAGAGTACATCGATGTTTCCGGTAAGCCTCATAGATGTCCTGAAGAGGAAACCTTGAGTGTGGAAGGGATCAATGAGTCTCATAATCTCCATATATGTGCCAGAGGGGAAACCTTGAGCGTGGATTGCATCAATATGTCTCATACCGATGAGCCTTGTAAACCTCATACCTGTCCCAGAGGGGAAACCATGAGTGTAGACTGCATCGATGTGTCCCATAAACCTCATACCAGTGCCGAACGGAAAATCTTGAGTGTGGGCTGTGCCCACTTGAAAAAGTGGACGAAAAAAAGGACGTAAAAAAGTACGTATAAAAGGACGTTCAAAAGTACTTATGAAAGGACGTACTAAAGGACGTAAAAAAGGACGTACCAAAGGACGTCCCGAATTGGGATACAAAAAGACGTACTTTGGTACGTCCTTTTATACGTTCTTCATTACGTCCTTTTGTACGTCGTTGGTACATCCTTTAGTACTTTCCTTGGTACCTCGTTTCTGACGTCATTTCCTATTTGAAGAAAAGAGCTGTTTTTAAACCAAAAAAAAGTTTTTTTCTTAGTGTAACGTTTAATAGATTTTCGCCTGTACCGTTGACTCATATAGCGCGCTTCTCGACGTACATGTGGAACTCTTTCCAAAATTTGCCCTGAATGGTAGAAATTTAATGTGAGTACAGTTGATTGTAGGTTAGATCTGTCATTTATTTACGTAATTAAAACTTTTCGACTTAGAATCCAATTTTTTTTTTGATTAATTGTAAGAAGGTATCATGTTTTATCATTAAGAATCGAAAATTACTGCTAATATTATTTTAATTTGGTGTAAAATGAAATTATCTGAGCGATTATCATGAATGTATATGACATTTAATAAACACGTACTTAAATAGCGATTGCATATGCTTGAGATATAATTTTAATATACATTGGTATTTTAAATTTAATAATATTTTTAACAGTGAAAATAAGAAACATAAAATTTTTTTATTTTCCTTCGTAAGTTGGAAATTTGAAGTATTTTTCAGACCATGCATAGCTTCACCGACATTCAACTGCAATAATTGTAAATGATCCTATTATCAGAAATTTTAAACTGTCGTAGATCAGTAAATCTACTTCCCCTTCTTAAATAGCAATTAAAGCTAGTTCATGCTTAGAATTTACATGATAAAATCTTCTGGAAATTCAAAACACCACTATTTTTCTACTATTTTTCAAAACTTATACCACTATAAACACTATTTTTGATCCCTGAAATGGGTCCGAGGCTTGAAATAGTAAATATTAAAAATTAATCATTTATATTACAGAGCGTCAATAATTACACTAATCTGTACTATATTTAAAAGCGAAAAAATTTGTAATATCCAAGAATTGTGATATTATTAAGCGCTATATTATTATGCAATATATTAAGAATTGTGTCCGTCCGTAAACACGATAACTCTACAAAAAATGAACGGATCGAATCGAGCTTTAGCACACTTTTTTTAGGTCCCAAAAGAAAGGACGAGTTCGTTAACAAGCTATTTTTAATAGAAATCCAAAAAGTAAGAACATTTTCAAAATTTTGGGGACCAGTTTTTTAAGATTTAAAAGTTTTATGTACGACTACTCGTAGTACTTAGAAAGCCGAACACTTAATCCCAATGACTTTTTTCGATAAAAAAAACTTATCGGAGTTATAGCATTTACAAACTTTAAACAATCAACCGAAAATGAAAATTTTAAGCCAAAAAACGCACGATATCAAAAAAAGTCTAGATTTGATCGTACAAAAAATAATAAAAAATAAAAAATTCGATTTTGTGGTCAAACTATGCAAGAAAGAAGAAAGATAAATAGACAAAAATTGTGCTCATAAAAAGATCTACTATCTGCTATTAATCACTTTTTGATAAGACTCATAGTTTTTGTTTTATTCGTAAAAACAATATTAAAAATGATAAATTTGATTTTTGAAAAAACGACACAAGCTACGAAATAAAATTAGTAAACAAAAATTGTGCACCTAAAACACATCTACAAAGTTTTTATAATTCACTTTTTCATAAAATCTGTAGTATTGGTTTTAATCGTAAAAAATAGCATTGAAAAAAAACATGAAAATTTTGTGCAAAAACGACAAAGGTACGAAAAAAAAATTGATAGACAAAAGTTCTTCACCCAAAAAAGATATACAAATTTGTTATAATTTAGTGCATTCTCATTATTGATAAATGACAAAGTATTTCCAGTCAAACATTTTTCAATTTTTGAATGATTAATTTTTGTAAATCTTCATCTAAAAATCGCACAATTTTGAGATTTTACATTGAAAAATAAAATCTTTTCAACGAATAAAAAGCAAGATTTCTCTATACGATTCCATTTTTTGAAATTCCACCATTTTAAGCTGTTCAATTTAACATTGTTTTTTAAGTTGATTTTGGAAATATTCAATAGTTTTTGAACATTTTCAAATAAAAAAAATTTAATTTCCAAAGCCTAGTTTTAAAATCTTCTCATTTTTAAGGCCTGAATTTGAGAAACTATTGTCTTAATTTGTTATTGTTTTTAATTTATTCTGGTTGCATTCCATTCACAATTGTCAAATTAAAAATCCTTCATTTTTAAAACTGTGCACCTATTAAGCCCTTCAATGTTGCAGTCTAGGATTTCAAAGAATTCACATAACCGGACAATTTTGTACGTTTGAAATAAAATAATTTGTAATATTTAAATCGAAATTAACAAATTTAAAACTGACTTTTAGGGCGTTCATTATGAAATTTTGCAATTTCTCTCAAAACAAAATAACTGTCATTTTCACCGTTCAAAGTTGAAGAATCTTAAATATCGTAAATCTTTAAAGTTTCTTTATTCTAAAAACTACACACAAAAAGCGAACGGAAACATCGGAACTTCAATGTGGACAAGGTGAATGAATGAATTCGAAGATTATTCTCAAGAATTTTTTTGCATGTTTGAAACCATCGAAAATATGTTCCTTTGTTTAGAATCATTTAATGGCTGAAAAAAAACATCTAATTTTCAACTTATGAAGGCAAATAACATATCGCACGTATACTAAGTTTCAACTTATTCAGGCAAGTAACATATCGTTGGAATCACCAAAGAATGTTGATTTCGAATATTATATTTCTAAATTCCTTATTGAAAAATGAAAAAAATGTTACATTTCTTATTTTATTCTTCATTAGTACAAATGTCCCCTCCGCTGGCGTCGAGTCACATTATTAGCATCACATCATTATCTCTTCACATTTAAGGTTAGAATTTGTGGAGAGCCTTCTGAATCTCAATGAAGATAATAAAATAATAAATTAGGTTGTAGGATACGTGTGACCTTATGAAAATTTATGTGTTTCTGATACATAAAATGATCGCTAAGGAGTGATTGTTCGTTGCGGGGCAGTAATTCAGTTTGCCAGTAATAGATCATTGCCCCGGCCATAAGGCGCCGGTCACTCCCCTCATAAAGCATTCCAGTCTCATTCCCAGCGATCCCACAGGAATCTAGCCTCATTCCTCTCGTTCTGCAACCTCTGAACTTTGTCCGACTTTTAGCTTATCTTTTTTATTCTATCTTCCTGCGAGGTGCCTTGTTTTTTATATCAAAATCCTGATCATCTAAGATTGAAATTAAATCTTCTTTCTTATGAATCATTTTATGTACCAAAATCGGAACGCAAAAAAAGCTCACAAATCGAAATTAGATTTCCAAACTACCGCGTTTCCGGCTCATCATTAGAGACAAATATATAACAAAAGAAACGAGAAAACTTTCTTAATTTGACTACTGTGAATCTGATTTCTGAAAGTCTTTTTCATGTTTGAAAAATTTAACTATGATCGGTTAGTGTTTTAGTGATTGTGAAAAATAGTGGAATCTATTGTGTGAAGTTTCTACTGAGAAAGTAAAATTTTTGCAGATTTTAATTTTTATTGCATCGTTCTTTTTCAAATTATTGATTTCTCCGAAATTGATAATTGTTGAGCGAAAGACATGGATGTGATATTGTTCATACATTGGTAGTTTTCCTATAAATAATTCCGGATGAGGAAGTCCAAATTGGCTTCGAAACAGGTTGGTCATTTTGGAGTCATACTTTTTTTTAAGCTTTTTATTCTTATGACTTTAACTTGTTGGTGAATGAAGAGAAAGCAAAGTTCCCCTAGTTTCAGAGTATTCGTGGATATGGCCACTCGCTGGCCACTACAGCACCGATCGAGGGTCGTTTCAACCCCCTCGGTGAATTCCTGAATGGCCGTCGAACGGTGTTACCCTCCTTGCTAACCCCATCGTTTCGAATGCAACAGGTGATCCTTTTCCAATATCGGACAGTGTAACCAAGACTGTTCTACATTCGCTTCATTCAGAAACCGATGACCTAGACTACTGGCGGAAATTATCTGCACGCCTGTTTGTTGAGCTGTTTCTAAAGTGCCTTAATTTTTATTATATTAATTTGAAATTTTTTCCTCGTAATTCGACGAAAGTTAATAAAATTCTGCCTCTAATAAACTTAGAAGGATGGGGGGGGGTGTCCAAAAAAGTTGTTTACGTAAGTTTGCTCTTTCTAATTATTATTTTTTCAATATGTTAATTGAAACATTAGATCCATTGATATCGTGCGTAGTCTCAATAAACCTGTGTAAAACGATTAATCTCTCTGGAAATCCCTTTAAATTTTTTGAGATTCCGTGAAATCTTTGGAAATTCTTGAAATGGCTTGAAATCTTCAAAATTCAGAAAATTCCATAAAAATCCCTTATAATCCTTTAAAATCCGTGGAAATGCGTGTCTTAAAATCTCTAAAATTTAGTTAAAATGCTTGGTATTCCCTGAAATATTTCGAAGTATTACGAGATCCATTGAAAAGGTATGTTAAGCTGACGTAACCATATACATTGAAATCTTTCAATCTTTAAAATTCCGTTAAATCTTTTGAAATCACATGAAATCATCAAAAGCCCTTTCAATGTCTTCAATTTCGTTAAATTACTTGAAACCCTTTGATATCTTTTGAATTCTGATGAAATCATTTCAAATCTTCAATGTCCCATTAGAATTCCCTGATATCCTTAAAAATTCGCGAAAATACTTCTGTATCTCTTGAATTGAAATTCTGTAATTTCTTTTGAAATATTTAGAAATTTCCTAAAATCTCTTCAAATCCTGTAAAATCCCTTGAAAAATTTATATTTTCTCTGAAATTATGCTAGGTAATATCTTCAAACTTCTGAAATCTTTTTAAATCATTTGAAAATTGTGAAACCTCTCTAAATTCTTTGAAGTCTTTTAAAATCCTTCGAAATGCCTGAAAAGCATTGACAATCACATTATATTCCGTAAAAATTTGGTAAGTCTTTTAAATACTTTGCTGTAGAAAATCTATCCCAGGATTGGTTTTTACAAGATCAAACACATAAATTTCCTGAATATATGATAGAAACTCGGATGGAACTTCGTTTTGTGTGGTACATTTAATTACCGTACTTGAGTAAAAGTGATGTATATCTAAATACTCGTACTCTGAATGCATTTTGTACGTATATCAATGTAAAATTAGGAAGGAATTTGCAAAAACAATGGTTAAAACGTGAACATTCAACACATAGTGGAGCTGCATAGTAAAATTAAAAATGAATTATTAAACAAATATCCAACTTATGTGGCAATACAATTTCAAAATATTGGTAGAAAAATGTTTCTAAAAAAAGTAATTGAGATTATAGTATTTTAATCGAAGGGCCGTTCACTGGTAAAATCAATGATTTTCCATACTTATAATCGATTCAGAATCAATGGCTCGTCAAAAGGTTTTTCAGAAACATATGGGGAATCAGCTTAATTCGGTAAAATCTTAGAGATCTATTCTGAAAGTTGGAAAGCCGCGTTCATCAGTAAGATTCAGAAGAATCACCGGGAATCATTGAGAATCGCCAAAAATCACTCGAAATCGCTACGATTCATACTTTCTATTTTTTTCACGAGAAGGTTTATTTCAATGAAAAAAATTAATACAACAAAAAAGATGTACTTCATAGAGATCTAAAATTTAAACATATTTTTTTTCATTCAATCAAAAATAACTTAAAAATTAAGAAAATCATTCTAAATCTGAGCAAAATGTTGACTGGAACAAAAAACCATTTCTTTGAACCCAAGAAATTCCCTTGACTCAAAACAAATTTTTCGTTGACTGAGAGCCAATTAATATTTTTCTTTGATTCAAAGACAATATCTTTAAATCAAAGAATCTTTTTTTGCATTCCCCAACATTTGTTCAAAATAGCTTGCGTGTCAAGAAATAAATTTTTTTTTCGTTTTTCATCAAAGAAAGAGACTCATTTCTTTGTTCATTGTCTTTCGTAATATAATTTTTTTTTCCTTAATTTCTGAGAATATATACTACGGAAGTTTTTTATTAAAATTTATCTACTTCTGCCACTTCCAAAAGACGTTTAGAAATTGTCTCATGAACTTTCGGTCAGTCATAAGAATCGCAAGTTGGAGGCTAACGTAATCAAGTTTTAATCATGCTCCTTGGCACCAAGTAAAGGGGGTAAGAACGATCTACGATACAATTACCTCTGCAACAGTGGTCCCTGGTATAAGTGCGGTAGATACTGGCATTCGCACCACAAGCCAAGTGCGCAAATCCTACGCAATCCTGGGAAAATTATAATTCGGACATACAAGAGAAAGGGGAAGCAAATTTTCCTTGATACACATAGAAACTCTTAGCGACTCGAATTCTTGTAATATTTCCCTGCATTCTTCAGATTTTTCGAATTCTCAGGACAAAGTATTCGCACTGTACACAAAAAAATTGTCCCTGAAAAAGTCAGGAACAGTTCCTGAAGAATTCAGACTAGAAAATAATAAGAAAAATTATGTTTGTGTGACTTAATTTATAAATTCGCAACTCGGAGGACGCCAGCTTCATAACGTAAACCAAGGGTATATAAACACGCGCAGCCATCGAAGCCAAACTATAACGGTTTTATGAAACTTCAGAGATTTAATTTTTGTCACCACAACTATCTTAGAATGGGTACCATGCAATAATTTAAGGCTAATTTAGTGCTAATTTATGTAGCAAAAAATGGTGTCCTCTGTATTTTTTTTCTTCAAATAATTGATAGTAATAATCAGCTTCACATAAGGCTACAACTTAACATCAAAAACCAAAAACTTTTAATGACATAAAATTCTCCTCAACGTAGGAATTTAGAAAATAAGTTTCGCAGAAGCTGTACCCATTAATAGGACAACATCGGTAAATTCGAAGTTTCATCTAAAGTGGAACTTTAACTTTCAAAATAAAATAATAAATTCAAAAGAAGCTGTAACCATTTATGGACCACCATCGAAAAATGCGAAATTTCACCTAAAGCCGAATTAAGAAATTGTCTAAAAACCCCCGTCTCCTTCCTAGGATGTCAGAAATTTTGTTTTCTAAATGATAACATAAGTTCTGAAGAAAATTAAACTCAAGTTTTCACCTGATGCCGAACCTTAAAAGTTTCTACAAAAATCCTTTCTGCTCCTATAGGCCGCCAGTACTTTTGTTTTATCTAGGAAAGTTACTGTGTATGTAGAAGCCAAAAAAACTCTCTTCGAAATAATATAATAAATCCCAAAAAAGCTGTAACAATTTATGGGCCATACGATTGGAAAATTCGCACCTTCACCTAAAGCCGAAATATAATACTTTCTTTAAAAATCCCTGTTGCGTCTAGGATATCGGATATTTTGTTTTCTCCAAGAAAGTGACGATCTGAAATCCAAAGAAGCTCTGGTCTAAATTATAAAATAAATTACAAATAAGCTGTTGCCATTTCTAGGCCACCATAGAAAAATGGTCACCAAGTCACTATCTGGGAACCAAAGAAACTCTTTTAGAAATAAAATAATAAATGCCAAAGTTGTGAAAATTCATGGACCACCATCGGTAAATTCAAATTTTCACCTGAAGCTGAACCTTAATATTTTCTAAAAAATTCCCTGCTGTTCCTAGGTCGTCAGAAATTTTGTTTCCTTGTACTTTAAGGAGAATTTTTCTTCATTAATAGTTTTCGGGTTTTTAATGTGGGAGTTGTATCATCGCATAAAGTGCACGGAAAAAATGGAGGGTGAAAGTTAAAGAGTCAACATTTAGAGAGTCAGATATTCTAGATGGTCGAAAAGGCCTTTCACAATTTTTTCGACATAGTCAGCAGAGGGACTCTAATTTTTTGGCCATCTGACTATTAGAAGAAGTTCAGACTCACTATTAGGATAATCAAGATATCCTTTCGGGATGGCGAATACGATCATCTTATTTTCACTCATTTTGACCGTCCGCGGAGGATCAGATGAACCATCACGGAGAGTCAGTCTTTGCGTGTCAATCATGTGCGTGAAAATTAAAAAGATTGAGACCATTATTTTCAGTGTGAGCGAAATGTCGTTGAGCCGTTTAGTGTCATATTTGCTGTGTGTCTAATTTAAACAGATTTTTAATAAGTTTAAACTACTTTCTGATTTTTCGAACATGCTCATCGCTCAGCAATCAATTTGTTGGTTCCGTGTCGTTTTTAACTGACAATATGCTAAAAATTTAATCATTCATTGATGATACAGAAATAAAAGTAACAAGATGTGTGATACGCATTTATGTCGGTTTCTGAAGTTTCTCAAATGTTTGACATGTTACAATTCAGTGCATAACAACATTACATTGTCAACGTGCACTATTTTTGCGTGTCAAGTCATGTTACCACGTTATCCACGAATAATAAAATACACTTTCAGATTTAATGAACATTAAATAAATGTTCAGGTTTCGCAGATTTCACTTAATTTTATAATTTTTGGTCTCTTATAAATAGATTGGAAACTCACATATATGTATAACTTAGATAGAAGGACAACATATGTAGAGGATATGGTATAATCAAATCAACTCTCTAAGATGGTCAAGTTGACTATCTGAGATGATCAAGTCGAGTCTCTGAGATAGTCGCTCTGACCATATAGAAGGCTGTCCTATAGTTGACTCTCAAATATAGGCATTATAAACATCTGAATATTCAGACTGACCTTCCATTTTTTCCGTGCAACAATACCACCCAATTTTGAAGACACAAATTATACAGCACAATTTCTTTGCGGCTTAACACAGCAATCCATTGCTGTGAAATTTGTTCAGGCTCATTTTGAACAATAAAAATTGGCATTTTTCTATTTATTTGTTTTCGTGTCTGAAAAGTGTTGCAACTCAAAACGACCTCGAATTCGGTCTAATTGTGATAATCGGCATTTGTCTGTCAAATTAACCCTAAATTAACACTAAATTATTGCATGGTGCCCATATTAATAGTGCTAAGTAGGTTGCTTATTCCAGCTTCAGGCATCCGGCACCATAATGTGAGAAAAAGTTGACTAATGTACTCGTATATCTATATTAAGTAGGACATAGTGAAATTAATTTTAAATTTATTATATTGTGAAGAATCTCTGGGTTCTTTGTTACTAGCTACATGCCAAATTCAAGACTTGTAAAATTGTGCACTCATCGGTCCACGTCAGAAACACAACCCTTCTGCGCAGTTCGGGGTGAAATCAAACGACTGAAATCAAAGATGAAAATAATAAGTGACGAGGGTGGCAGTCGGTTGAAACGGGGAGAATTCGCGAGGGGCCTTTGCTTTTGCCTTTTCAGACGATCTCACCGCAGTCTTTGATTTATGGATTCAAAGCCGCAACCTGCCAATGGCATTGCACTTCTTATAGTCGCAGTTGTTTAAAACTGATCTGAATGACATTTTTAGTAAAAGGTGATTCATTTTTTAAAGAAAATGAAGTTTTTTTTTCATCTAGGAGAAGCTTTAAACAATTTCATGTATCCAATTGGCTACATAGACTTGTTTAAATGTTTCTCGTTCGATCACCGAAGTTAAGCAGTGCTTGGCTCGGTTATACTCGGATGGGGGTCGTCATACTAGACAGGCTGTATTTTTTAGACTTAAAGTCTGCCCTCATCTCCAAACTAATAATAATACTAATAGTACCAAAGGATTAAAAAGTCACGGAATTTTTTTGAGAAATTAAAAGCTTAACAAAATCTTGTCTGCATATTATTTTTGCATTTCACACTTTATTAATTTCACAAACAGTAAATGCACGAGGGCTTCACTTCGCTAGATTTTCATTGCCTCATATTAAACATATAAACAATTTTAAAATATATTAATAAACAAATTTTTACATATTAAGAGTTTAAAAAAGGTTTGAAACAATAATTCATCATTTCCAACTAAAAACGTTTGAAATTGAAACGATACATTATAGGATATTGAATTGAAAAGCTTCAAATAAAAAATTGTAAATCAGGTAAAATTTGGAAAGGAGGTTAATATTTCGAATGGAATGAAAAGGAATTAGACTTGTATCATTCATAAATTAAATCGTAAAAATACTTTGGAATTGAAATTATTTTAAGTTAAAGAAGGTTTAATCAGTATGACAGTGAAACCTCGATTTAGCTCCCCTGGATTTTGCCCTTCCGAGAATTGACGCCGCGCTTTGGAGTTGTGTGTGATGCGTTTGCGGGGGGATGTGCCGTGTGCACTCAGGCGTGACAAAACAGAGAGAGAAACAGGTGAGAGATAAAACAGGAGAGAGACGAAATAGTTCCGAGTCTCTGGATTTAACGTCAAGGTCAGCCCCAAACCCGGTGCTAAATCCAGGTTCGACTGTATTTCTAAATTCTAAGCGTTCCAAATTGAATATTTTTATTTTGAATTGAATCTGCAAATTGAATATTTCAAATGAATTGAAATTGTATTATTTCTTATTGAAAGCGTTCGAATAGGACTAATTAAACATTTTCAACTCTTGAATTTAAATAATTTTCAATAAGATGCGATTGAATAATGACAAGTACCGAATAATGCATTTTTGTAGAGCATTCTTCAATTCTAGCATTTTTAATTGTTATTACATAAAAAAATTATAATTTAACACTAAAGTTGA
Organism: Andricus grossulariae; assembly: GCA_011634705.1. Taxonomy (NCBI): domain Eukaryota; kingdom Metazoa; phylum Arthropoda; class Insecta; order Hymenoptera; family Cynipidae; genus Andricus; species Andricus grossulariae. The sequence goes on from JAABKJ010001755.1 coordinate 279,018, forward strand.
TGAGAACAAATTGTCTATAATCAGAAAATAATTTCATCCTCATTTTTATCATAAAAACTTATAAATTTTCAATGATAAAACTTCAAAATTGAATTATCCTGAATAAATGTTCAAAATATATTAATTTTAAGGAGAAAACATTAAAAATGAAAAGCTGTATACTTACGGCACGTTGAAAATTAAACTAATCCATACTTGATTTAAACTAAAAAAAAATTAATTATTAAGAATTGTGATATTAAGAATTTTTTATAACACAATTTTTAACTTTTTAATTTCAAGTTATTTAATTTTGAACACTTCATTTAGAATTATTACTAATTCTTAAAATCTTTCAATCAAATATTTTTTAATTTGAAATAATAAATTTTTCGAAATCTTCAAATAAAAATCGGAAAATTTTAAGATGTAACATTGAAAATCAATTTTTTTTTAAAGACTACGAAACCTAGTTTGTTCTAAAATCTTCTAATTTTTAAGACTTGAAATTGACCAATTATTTTCCTAATTTTCAATTGTTCTTAATTTATTCTGGAATCATTTAATTCAAAATTGTTTAATTACAAATCCTTCAAAATGAAATTTGTGCAATTATCAAGTCTTTTTTTATGGATACTTTAAATTTGAAGCTACAACATTTTTAAATTTGATACAGAAATCCTACAAAAATTAAAAAAAAAAATAAATCAAATATACTCGAATTTAAACTTATGAATCAAAATACTTTAGTTTTAAGGCCTCAAAAATTAAACTCTTTTGGAATTGCGCATTCAAAATTATAATTTTGAATTGAAATTATAGAAATTTTAAAGATGATTAATATATTATTAGTATGTATCATATTATGTAGTATTAAATGACATTCAAAGTGTTTGGATATATATTTTTTACTAACAAATATGATTTGTGTAAAAAAAAACGCAATCACTTTCACCGCTCAAAATTGAAGAATTTTGAACATTGTGAACCTTTAACGATTAATTATTTTATAAACATTGAAAATTATGTGCTTTAAAACTTTCTAAACGATTGCATTCAAACTTACAGCGTTAACAATTAAACAATTCCAAAGTTTTTTTTTTTTAATTTGAGGGATTCTTGAATGAGGATTCTGAAACTAAGTCGTCAAAAATGATTAATCTTCCATTTCAGTTTTAATTTTTCAATCTGGAAAAATTAATGAATGGTAGATCATTATTTATTGATCTTATTTCACTTGCATTTTCTATTTTATTAATTCTTTCACTTTTTGTTCAAACAATTCCGGTTGTGACACTTTGTAAGGTTGAAAGAGTGCGCATTCACCGAAAAGAGTTTTCATTGACCGGTCCTTTTCACAATGTCTAAGAAATATTTTCTGAATTTTTACTGAAACAACAACAAAAAATAAACTAAGTGATATCCTGATGAATAGAGATTTATCTTCGAGGAAATCTCTGAAAATCCGAGGGAATCAAAGCTGCTTTATAAAGTTTTGATCCCCTACACTTTAATGTTAGATGGCAACTTCGCAAGATGAAAGTCTTCCTTTGTTTTTCTTCTTCCAAGAACTATTTCCAAAGTCCCTCAGATAAGTCAATTTTAGATCCATTCGAACTTGAAACTTTGTTTAATGCTATCTACTACCAAAAAACAGTAGCTCCCCTTATGAAATATTAACTATCTCAGAAATCACAGTCAGTCTCCTATTCCCCTTTTTCCGCGATTCTTCTCAAAATCCCATAAGTCCTATGTATGAGAATGTTTTTCCATTTTTCCCCTTTTTTTTGAAGCTGTGATTAATTTTGCAAATAGCACCTCTGTTATTCAAAAATGCGCGCCACAATATATACTTATGCAGCTATGAGCATTAGGTCTGGTTGAAAATAGCTATTTTTTTAGTTCGAGATGACTCTACATATAAAAAAATTGCCTTCGGGGTATGAAATACTCTATAATGTAACAAACAAATTTGTTGGTTAACATTAAAGCCAAGCGCAACGGAAATAAAGGTAAGAATATGATTTTTTCTCATTCTCCATCTAAATTTCAAACGGTTTTGAAAAAAGTTGTATGCAAAACTTGAAGTACAAAAATTACACCGTTTCTATTGTCTGCCTTTTTTCTATGATCAACCGTTTTGGAGAAAAATTAAAGAGGAAGATAAGAAATGGATCGAATTTCGAGTTTCACGTGTATCTTTAATATTATTTCGGCTAAAAAAGGCTCAAGAAAATATAGTAGCCATTTTTGAACAACTGTATTTTTATATCATACTATATTTTTTCAAGTAGTTTTAACTAAATAATATGAAAGAAACAGAAACTCGAAATTCGATCCATTTTTTTATTTTGTTTTTAATTTTTCACCAAAACCGATTTCACCACAGGTTTGAAATTTTTTAAACTTTATGATCGTTGCACTTGATTTAATGTTGAGCAACTTTTTTTAAATAGTGAAGTATTTCATATCCCAAAAGGCAACTTTTCCATATGGTATCATCTTGATCTAAAAAAAATTGCTATTTTCGACCAACCCTAATGAGCATGCATGATTTTAAATAAAAAAATCGAAACCCGCAAAACGACAAATATTTCAATTTATTAATTGTCACCCTGAAGTCACAAGACAGACAGCGTCAAGAAATTTACGTGTAAAAAATAATACGTTCCTGAAAATGTTTTTTTTTAAATTATTATTATTATTTATTTAATATTATTTATGATGGGGAAGGAGAAAGTAAAACTGGTATGGTAGAAAGGTCCGAATTTTCTTTTGTGTTTTCACACCTTTTTATATTTAGTGGTATACAAATAAGTATCGTGAAAAAAATTGTTTAAAATAATTTTGGTCTTTTCAAAATATTTGGTTTAAAAAGATATTTTTCATATTTTTTTGTACTTTCTGAAATTTATTATTTCTGTTCATTATGAATGTAATTGCAATTAAAATAATATATAAGTAAATTGAAAAAATTTGTAAACAATAATGCTGAAGACTCCCTAATTTTGGAAATGTAAAAGCGAATTTAATGAAAAAAAACATAATAATTAAGTATGCAAAATTAAATAAATAATTTACCAAGCAAGAATTTTCCGAATTGAAAACTGCAACTACAAGGGAGACGTTTTTTGGTTTTTTAGCTTCTTCATAAATGTGCCCGGTGCGGTTACATTTTTTATTTCGGAAAATTTTTGTTTGATAATTTATTTATTTTCTTTTTCATAGTTAATTATTTTTCATTTTGTTTTTTGAATAAGTACGCTTCTGTTATGGTATCTTAAAAATTTGGGAGGTATTTTATTTTTTTAAGTTATTTAATTAGGCGATATTTTAAGAATATGTTTTTATTTATATAATTGTGAAGAACATGAAGGCCGGGATTTTTTTGTTTAATTTTAGTTATTTTCTTTAATACTCATTTTTGTATTTTTTAAATAAATTATTTAGTTTTTTTTTAAGTTTTTAAATTATGAGTATTTTAAAAATATTTTTCTATTTATATAATTGTAAAGAACACAAAGGTCATTAGTTTTTTCAAATTTGTCAAACTTTTAGGTATTTTTTTTTAACATTTTCAGTTTTTAATTTTTTTCCTAATTATTTTGTTATTTTTTCACATACTTTTATTTTAAAGAATGCATCAAACAGGTAGCTTTTTCAAATTAAAAGTTTTGTAATTATTCATTTTTTAACCTTTTCAGTTTCTGAAACAAACGATTGTTTCTTTCTAATATATTTTTTCTCTTGTACCATTTTTTGAAGAATGCATAAAACTGGAATTTTTTCAAATTTTTATTTTTTCAGTTATTTTTAATGCTTTTCATTTCAAAAGTAACCCGTTCTATTTCAAAATTCTCAGTTTTTGAAGCAAAAGATTTTTTTAATTATATATTGTTGATTTGTATAATTTAAAACAAAAAATTTTATTCATTCAAATAATTTTAAAGAATGCAGTAATGCATAAGCCCGGGTGTTTTTTCAAATGTCTAACTTTTTAGTTATTTAACATGTTTTTTTACTGATTATTTATTTGTTTAAATTACTTCTTATTTCTTAACAGTTTTAAAAAGAAACGCCATACTTCACTAGAATTTCAAATTAACAAGAAAAAAAATATCTCACACTCAATTGAGATTGTGGTTTCTTATAAAAGTGTTGCATTTTTAACTTTTGTTAATTAAGCTGGTATTTTCAAAAGAGAAAATTTCCCCTTTTTTAATAGAAAAATGCCCTAATTTTCCCTACAATTAAAATGCTGAACCACTATGATCCCTGCCATTTTTTAAATGTTAAAAACTCTCCATCGATAATTTGTTTGGATAAATCTTTTCTAACTTAGGAGATGAAGTCATTAATATTTGAATATAGCTTTTATTTTCTCCTGGCGAATATATTTTGCGAGGCGGGTTCGCAAAATCGAGATCTCAATAATTACGTCAGTTGCAGACGAGCGAAACCTGTTCTTGATTCATAGCACAACATACACAAACACAAAACGTCTTTGGCTAATCGGAATTCAATTAAACCATTAGCAAGAAGGGTTTGGGGATTCAGTGGTATGAGATTTAAGGCCTACGGAGGAAAATCGAACCTTAGGTCCCGTAAAGCTCTGGGCAAGAAACTGAGCGACCCTCTTGAATATTAAGAAATCAGGGGTTAGGCCGAATTCTATGTTTCAGAGTTTACCCTCTCAGGGCTCAAACTTATGCCACTATTGATAGTATTGGATAATTTTTTTGAACGATGCCTCTATTTTTCTACTATTTCAGGGATTAAAGTCTTTCCCCTATTCCCCTTAGTTTCCCTCTTTTTTAAATTCCGCTTTTCCCCTTTTATGTTTGAATATTATACTACTAAATTATTAAAACTGTAAAAACCAGTGTTGGTTTTACATCTATAAACTTATTTTATTCAAAACTAGAATATGCTACCGTGTGTACTGCAAGTTGAATTTTTTTATCTTACAGAATTAATTATTATAATTAATTTAATTATTTTAAATTTCAATTTGAGATAATAATTTATTTATTAATGATAATGAAAATAATCAAAAGAATCTGTATAATGTTGAAGCACTTTAATAAATTATTTATAAATATTCATAGAAATTGGTATCGAAATTTTTGTACGCATAGCGTAATTTTAAAAAGAAGTATTGGAACGTGAACGCTATTTAATTGAAATTTATAAAGTAAGATAATTAAAAAATGAAAAATTCCAAATTTACCCACTGTGTTGAGCAGTCTCGAATCTCATTTCTAAATCTTACCTATAAATATTTTACAAATATCTATCTGACGGATTTCAAACTAAAATATTTGGGATTTAAATCAAAGTTTGATTAAATGTTTTTTTTACAAAAAATATTATTGATTATGAGAACAATGTTAAATGTATACAAATTATTCATTAACCCAATTTTTTTTTTCTGACTTTTTTAGTTCGCCGTAAATGGATTTCCAACGATCATTTAACATTATTTAAAAATATAAAATTTCTTTCAAAAATATTGTTTCTTTTCTACATGTAAAAATAAATGTTTAATCTTTCTCATATTTTTTCCGTGAAAAATTAGCCTATTTACCCTTTTTTGAGCTCTTTTTCGCTTTGATCCTTTTTTGAATAAAATGACACTAATGTTTACAAAAATGGAAAATAATGTCATCATCGTTAAAAAAAATTCCGTTTGCCAAAACTGCTTCCTATGAATGTGAGGATGATATTTAATTACAAAAATAATTAAAAAGTTTACGATAAACATTGTTATAAACAGTTTTTATGGCAAAATATTTTAATTCGAGTTTTAAAAATTTTGATTTTCCCTAGGTTGGACTGAAATTATATAAATTATTGTTCGAATGACTGTTAGTCACAAGAATGTTTAAAAAGTTTAGAGCAACCATTGTTGCAAATAATTCTTTTGTCAAAATATTTAAATTGGAGGTTTTTTTATTAAAATTTTTTTAACTTTTTCATCATTTATTCAATTTTTAATTTCCTTTAATCGCCAGAATAGCTACATATATTCCTAGAAGTAATATATCTTCGATAATATATGGCAAAATATAACATTTTATGACCTTTTGACCCAAAAGATACAATTTTCAGTGGAGAAATATTAGAAAAAAGCCTTTTTTTGGGCCAGCCTTCAATTATTCCTATTTTTTCTAATTTTACTTCCCAAGACCCAGGAATCGAAATTGGCAATACAGCGTATGTTTAAAATTTCGATTTTGGTATTTCATGAACTTATCTTCATAACTTATAGATTAAACATTTTTGTGAGCATGTGTGGGTTTTTCAAAAATAGAAATATACTAAAAAAAATCTACAAGTCCCAGGAATCAAAATTGGCAATACAGCGAATTTTAAAAATTTTTATTTTGGTATTCTATGAACTTATCTTTATAACTTGTAGTTTTAAACATTGTTCTGAGCATGTATGGGTTTTTTAAACATATAAACACTAGATAAAAAATCAACAAGACCCAGGAATCGAAATTGACAATATAGCGATTTTTTTAAATTTGGATTTTGGTATTTTATGAACTTATCTTTATAACTTGTAGTTTTAAACATTTTTCTGAGCATGTGTGGGTTTTTTAAACATTTAAACACTAGAAAAAAAATCGACAAGACCAAGGAATCGAAATTGACAATAGAGCGAATTTTTAAATTTTGGATTTTGGTATTTTATGAACTTATCTTTATAACTTGTAGCTTAAACATTTCGACAGAAAATATTATTATTTCAACATTTTGTATCTAACAGAATAAATTTTGTTTATTTATAACTTTAACATTTTTCGAGCTCGTGTGGAATTTTTAAGCCTAGAAATACACTAGAAAAAAATCGACTAGACCCAAAAATGAAAATGGGAAACAGAAAATTTTTAAAATGCTGATGCGGCGTTTTAAAAAAGAATTCTAGTGTATTTCTAGGCTTAAAAATTCCACACAAGCTTAAAAAAATGTTAAACTTATGAATAAGAAAAATTAATTCTATCGGATACAAAATTTCGAAATAAGAAAATTCGCTGTATTGCCAATTTCGATTCCTGGGTTTTGTGGATTTTTTTTTCTTGCGTATTTCTATGTTTAAAAAACCCACACATGATCACAAAAATGTTCAAACTACAAGTTATGAAGATAAATTCATAAAATGCCAAAATAAATTTTTTTTTAATTAGCTGTATTGCCAATTTTGATTCCTGGGTCTTGGGGATTTTTTGTCTAATAAATTCTTGTCACTAAAAAATTTTCATATACCTCAAATAATTATATTTTCAAACGTGTTGAAAAAAAAATCCGAAAAAATGGTAAATTAAATAGGAATTATCTCTTAGAAAATGATAGATTAAAATCCGAAAAAATTGAGAAGACTTTTTTGACCTCCAGGTATGTAAAAAAAAAAATTTAACTCAATAAAATTTAGAAACTCTGCGAACAAGAAATTTTGTAAACCTTTTTTTCGAGCGCGGGTAACCAAGCTGAATGTCGATCGATTCCAAATTAATTATACTTTCTTAGGAACCCCAATACGCTAATTTTCCGCGTTGTAGCGATTTCGAATTCAAAAAGTATTTACTTTTGACCCACCCTAATGTCCGTCCGTCCCTTCATCGTACTTTTTTCCAAGAAGGGAATGTGAAGTGAACTTCTAAATCAGAACTCACAAGGGGTGGGGAAGTAGGAGAAGTGCGGGGAAATGAAGGGTGGGAAAGTATAGGACGTGAGGAGAAATTTGAATACGGGAAGTGGGGGTAGTGGGGATAGCGGAATTAGGAGAAGCGAGGGAAATGAGAGAGGTCAAGGAAGTGAGGGGAAGTGTTGGTGAAAATGAGAAGGGGAAGTAGATGAGAAAGAAGTTGGAGAAGGGAGGGGAAGCGAAGGTTGAAGTGTAGAGAGGGAAAGTATGAATGGAGAGGGAAACCATGAGAAAAGTTTGGAAGTAGGGGAATGCAGGGGAAGTAGGAGAGTAGTAGGGGGAGTAGGGAAATAAGAGAGGTTGAGGAAGTGAGGGGAAGTATTGGTGGAAATGAGGAGAAGGGGAATTAGATGAGGAAGAAGTTGGAGAAGGGAGGGGAAGCGAAGGTTGAAGTGTAGGGAGGGAAGTATGAATGGAGAGGGGAACTATGAGAGAAGAGTGGAAGTAGGGGAATGCAAGTGGAGTAGGAGACTGAAAGTGTGGGAGGGGGAGGCTTGAACGACTTAATTAAGGTCTTATCTTAATAGGCTTTTTAAATAGAATTTTTGAGTGGCCACTCTGGTTTTTGGATGGGAAGATATGTATTGAACACAATAAAAATGAATACTAGCATCTGAAAGCTTGATAACTCATCCGAGAGAACCTGCACATCAATATACGAGGCACGAAATTCCTGTGGTGAGGGAGGAGTGGGTCGTGTCGCTTTACTTGGGGTTGATCTGCTGAACACCATACATCATGCGTAATACTGAATCCGATTCCCATACTATATACATGTCACTGTACCTGATGTGGACTCATATCGATAGCTCCTCCTCCTTTCCTCTAATCCTCCAAGTTATAAGTCACTTCGTTTCGTTAAAGTAGTCGCAAGCCGGATAAATGGAAAATTCCCTCATTTTTCCACGTCTCCAACTTTGACACGACAGTCAGTATTTCTCTACTTATGATTCTAATAGAATAGGGTGACATCGTCAAGTGAAATAATTATTTTCATTGATTTCTTCCTGTCATATTTTATTTTTCGAAAAGTCTTTAACACTATATCTATTACAATTCGTGAGAAAAGTATATTCATAAAGAATTATAAGGGAAAAGATAATAATCTCTGGTGACAAAAGTTTGCAGAGTGGCAACAAAACTTCGACTTTTCTCTAATTTATCGTTTTCCCTGACCATAATATTTTCAACATAGAATCTCTTATGAATGGAATTAAATAATTTTAAATTTATTATTCTCAGAGCTGCCACTGCCTATATTTACTTGAAAAACGGGAAAGCGACCTATTTAAACCGAAAAAGTGCTCAAAAGTTAAAAAAAGATTAATGAATTAGAGATTTTTTTTAATCAACCAAATTCCGTTGATTTCAGTAAAATTGGAGTGAATGTAGAGGGATTTAAGGGAAATGAGAATAATTCGATGCAATTCATAAAAATTCATGGAGAATTAAAAAAAAAATCAAGTGAATTGAAAACGATTCAAAAATATGAAAAAATTCAGTGAATTTTGTTTGAAATGAGTTTAGAAAAATATGAGAGCACTCAAAAGCTATGCGTACCGAAATTTGGGTGAAAAAAGACCCTCCCCTCTAGAATTCTTACCAAAAAAATGCAGCTATTCGTACAGAAATTTCGGTACACGTAGCCACGGGCGTAATCAAAATTAAAAAAAAATCCAGTGAATTGAGTAGAATTGACTGAATTTGAAGAATTCAACTGAATTTAAGCATTTCAAGAGAATTCTAAAGAATGTGAAAGAATTCAGGATAAATTAATAACAAATCAGGGTGAATTCCAGATGAATTAAAATAAATTGCAAAAAATATTCGAAAATCTCTTCAAAGCTTTGAAAGCCTACGAAATCCCTGACTTTTTGTATATAAATTCTTTGAAATCTATTGAAATATTATAAAATCCCATGAAATTCTATGAAATCTGATATTTCCTGAATTTTTGGATAATTTATTAAAATACCTTGACAGCTTTTAAAATCCCTTAAAATTATTGAAATCACCGGAAATCTTATAAAATGCCTAGGAATCTTTCAAAATATCCCATAAACTTATATAAATAGAGATAGAAATTCTTTACACCCGCATGCAAATTTTTTCAAATCCCTTAAAATCCTTGAAAATCCCTTGAAATTTTGTATTCTCTTGAAAATGTCTTTTTATCTTTTAATATACCCTAAAATGTTTTAAATCTTTAAAATACCCTAAAATATTTAAAAATACCCTAAAATATTTAAAAATACCCTAAAATATTTAAAATCTTTTAAAATCTGTTGAGGTACCTTGACATTTTTTAAAGCTCTGGAAAATTACTTGGAATTTTCCAAATATCTTAAAATATTTTAAATTCTTTGGTATCACTTCAAATTATTTCAATCTATTATAAATACCCTAAGATATTTTAAATGGTGTAAAATCCTTTGAAATCCCTTGAAATTTGTTAAAGCTCTTGGAAATTACTTGAAATCGTTCAAAATATTCTAAAATCTTCCAAATCATTGGAAATACCTTGGAATACTTGAATGTCTATGAAATCCTACGAAACTCCTTAATTATTGTGAATAAGTTCTTTGAAATTCGTTTAAATATTGTAAAATTCCATGAAATTACATGAAATGTGATAATTTTTCCTGAAATCCTGTAAAATTTATAAAAATACTTCGAGAGCTTTTAAAATCCCATAGAAATCATTGGAATCCTCAGAAATCTTATAAAATTCGTTGGAACCTTTAAAAATATCCTAAAACCTTATAGATCGTATAAAATCGTTCCATATTTTCCAAAACTCTAGTAAATTTCTTAAAACCCCATGAAAATGTTTGACAATCCTTTAAAATCATTAAAATCCTTGAAAATCTCTTGAAATGTTTAAATCTCTTGACAATGCCTTGGAATCTTTGAAAATACCCCAAAATATTTCAAATACTTTAAAATCGCATGAATTACCTTGAAATATTTTAAAATTTTTCATAATTACTTTGAATTTTTAAATATACCCTAAAATTTGAAAAATTCTTTGAAATCTTTTCAAATTATTGAAATCAATTGAAAATCTTTAAAATTCTTGAAAGTCTTTGGGAATACCTTGAAATTGCATGCAATCTGTTGATATTTCCTGAAATCCTGAAAAATTTATTAAAATACCTTGAGAACTTTTAAAATATCCTAAAACTTAGACCCTATAAGATCGTTCCATATCTCTCGAAATTCTATTAGTCTTTAAAACCTCATGATAATTTTGTTGATTCCCTTAAAATCATTAAAATCTTTAGAAATGCCTTGGAAATATTTACATATCTGTTAAAAATTCTTTGTAATCTTTAAAAATACCTGGGAGATAAAGTTATATATAGTTTATATATAGTGGAGAAGACAATGATATTTTTCATTTGTTTTATACATTTTTCTTTATCAAACAAATGAAAAATATCAGTGGTTTGCCCGATGTATATAAACTATATATAACGTGTTCACCTGGGTACGCTAAAATATTTCAAATCCTTTGAAATTTGTGGAAATCCCTTGGAACATTTAAAAGCCCTTGAAAATTCCTTGCAATTTTTAAATATTCTTTCAAGTCTTATAAACCCTTTGAAATATATAAAAAATAGGAATCTTATAAAACACCCTAAAATATCTCGAAATAATTTAAGAAAATTCACTAATAAGTATTGGCCTGATCTTTTTATTTTAAAAAGTAACTTCATCTTAACAAAATGACTAAAATTGACTGCGTGGCAGCCCTGATTATTCCTGACAGTTCCTTAATTTTTTTCTTATAGAAATTCCCTGACTTCTCCATATTTTTGTTCGAAATCCCTGAATTTTCCCTGGTTTTCCCTGACCTGCGGCCACCCTGGTTTGTTAAAAGAAGGTATGAGGATGGGTCACTCGATACGTGCTATCATCCCTTATTCTCTTCCTCTCATCCATTTCGTGCTACCGATGTATTCCGTTTGTTCGCAGTCCGTGACTAATATGTCGTCGAGTGTGACTCGCGTTCGTAAGTTCAAAAGGGGTCTAAGTGCCAAAATCAATAATTTGGACTTGGTGATGATACCTTGTGGCACACCCAGTTAATTTCAACTAGAATCACTTTCTCTCTCACACACTCTCTCCCACAAAGGACTCTCGCAAATATCTGATTGGCATCACATTTTGATACGTTCAAAATTAGGGAAAAGCTTTTCTCTCCTGGAAACCTAGCATGTGGATCAGGGAAGGGTCAAGTATTAAAATATGTGATGAGAGAATTTTCGACTTTCGTCCTTTTTGATTCTTATTTTGGCGAATCTCATTTTCTGAGTATAAAATTTCGTTGATACTCGTTCGTCGTCTTGGTGTGGATGTATATTCAAGGGGGCAAAAGAAACGTAATATCCTTTCGTCGTAGGGAGATTCGCACACAAGACTGGAGGTGCGGCTTGATATCTAGCATTGCAGCCTGCTTTCTCAGTGATACATTGTCCGGGACTTCGTTCCACCTATATTTCAACCTTACACTTGTATCCAGGACCACGTACGGTAAAATCGAGCATGCACACGTACGAGCAAGTAAATTGTGAATATGATAATGCGAGCTCACAATCCGATTCGGTATTTCAGCGGCGTTTCCCCGATTGCCCGACCATTTGTTCGGAAAGCTCTTCTCTCCACGCGACAGCCTGACGAATGGGAGATATTCCCACTTTCCTTCTCAGCTCTCCCAATTTCTGTTTTTCTCGACACTTTTTATCCTGTTTCCCAAGATACCTTCAATCGTTTCGAAAATCCCGAATCTTAGACGCAGTAGATTCAGAACGTGATCATTGTCATCTTACAGTAAAATATCATGGCACTGCGCATCAAGGCTGTAACCTGAATGATAGATTCACACGAAAGGAAGTGTTTTGAAGGCAGAATCACATAAGTTACTACATACAGGCCTCGGACTCACGCCCCTATTGATCTTCTTAACGCTTTTTTTGAGGACATAACTATTTTACTACTATTTCAACACAGATGACACTATTAATTTAGAGGAATTCCTCAAAATAACACAAGATTTCAAAGATTTCAACAGATTCCAATGGATTTTAACTTATTTCAGGTATTTGAAAGGATCTTTAGGTTTTTTAAGCTATTGGAGTATTTTCAAAATATTCCAAGGAATTTCAGAGAATTTCAAGGAATTTGAAGAGATTTCAAGATATTTCATCTGATTTTACAGTTTTGAAATTTTTTGAAGAAATCTAAGAGATAATACATATTGCAAGATAATTGACTGCTTTTCAAAGTGTTTCAAGGGATTTTTGTAGGGATTTTTAAGTAGGAATCTTTAGGGTATTTCACAAGATTCCAAGAAATTTCAAGAGATTTAAAAAAGTTAATGGGATTTTAACAGACTATGAAAGATAGAAAAGGATTTCAAAGATTTCAAGATATTTTGACGGATTTCCAGAAATCATGAGTTAATAAATGAGTTGAAGTGAAATTTCAAGGGTAGTTTAAGGATTTAACGGATTTCAGAGATTCTAAAGGATTTCAACATATTTAACGGATTCATAGGATTTCAAAAAAAAATTTGAGATTTCAAGGCATTTCTTCACATTTCAGGGGATTTTTAAAGATTTTAAGAGATTTAAAAATGTTGGACAAGTTTTCCAGAAATGTTTAAAGGACCTCAACAGATTTTAAGGGCTCCTAAAAGATTTCAGCGGATTTCATGCGTATTGTATACCAGTTTTCAAAAATAGTTACCCTTTGATTTAATATTTAAAAAATTGCATGGCACTAATTTGCTCCTATTTTTGAATATTTATGCTACTATTTACAATATTCTGAATTTATTAAATGTGTCCGAGGTCTGTTTTTTTTAACTTGAAATACCCGAAAATGAGCGTGAACTTTATTTTTCATCCAATAATCCCCTTCAGATTACAGAACATTTTTACTAGAATTTCATCGCAATTTCATAAAGCAATCGCCTAAATTTTATTACATTTTTCCATTGAGCTTTAATTTATTCCCCATTACTTTTCCCTCACTTTCTGCTACATAAATCTTAGAAAATTGAAAATCTGAAACCAGCGCGATTTTTCGCAAGATCAGATTCATGAATCGATTTGGGTAACTCACGGTTTATGGTTTAAAAAAGTCCATTAAGCTCGGTTTGAAATCGCCATTAGCTTGCCGCAAGACGACCGCATTTTCCGAGCCATAAAGATCGGATATTGCAAAAATTATTCAGGATAATTTAAATTGATGTATCAATCCCACTCACCCTCTTCTAGGACCGTTCCTTTTTTTCTCCATCTCGCTTTTGAGACGGAGGGAGGTCCCATTTGAGGTGGTGGATTCGCGAGAAAACAAGGGTATAAATTATGTACAGATAGGTTCTATAATTTAAATTGCACCCGGGCTTCGATATCGCGCGGGCGAACCCGACGCTGGCACACGCGTCGTAAAATTCAAATCAGCCGCCATTAATCCTTCTCAGAATCGTTATTTTCCCAAAACGAAAATTGTAATGTCTTAATCGAGAAATTGAATTGGTCGAGAATAATATTTATTATTTCGGGTGGTCGCAGGCCAGGGAAAACCTGGATTTCAGGGAAAAGTCAGGGAATTTTGTTGGTCAGGGAACGTCAGGGAAACGTCAAGGACTTTAAAAAAATTGCAAAAGTATTTTAATAGATTCCAAGGAATTTTGAACAGATTTCAATAATTTGAAAGGATTTGAAAGGATTTGAAAGTTTATAAGGATTTTTTTTTAAATTCCAAGGAATTTTCAAAACTTTTATCAAGTTTCAAAGGATTTAAAATGATTCAAATGTACTTGAAATAGTTTAGGGCATTTAAAAAGATTCCAAAGAACTTTTGATAGGTTTCAATAATTTGAAGGTATTTCAAAGGATTTTAAAAATGTTTGGTTATTTTTGAAACTTACAAAGATTTGAAGAGATTTTGAAATATTTTTTGTAATTTATTCGAATTCGTTTAGAATCCATCCTGATTTCTCATTAATTTATCCTGAATTCTTTTAAATTCTTTAAAAATTCCCCCTGTTTTTTAGAATTCACTTGAATTATTCTGAATTTACTCAATTCTAATCAATTCAATAGATTTTTTTAGCCTTTTAAAGTTACATTGAATTCTTAGGCATTTCATCAGATTCTTTCATATTCCTTTGAAGTTTTCAAATTTACTAAATTCAATGAAGCATTTTTATGAATATCATCGAATTCTTCTTATTTACAAAGATTTTAAAGAATTTAAAAAATTTTAGGATATTTAAAAATATTCTAAGGAATTTCTAATTGATTTCAATAATTTTAAACAATTTCAAAGGATTTTTAACGATTTTAGGGTAATTAAAAAAATTCCTATAATTTTTCCCGAGCTTTAAAAAATTGCAAGGGATCTCTAAGGATTTCAAAGTTTTTGAAATATTTTTGGGTGCTTTCAACTACATCAAGACATTTTCAAGATCTTCACATAATTTTAACAATTTTTGAAGAATTTCAAATATGTTAGGGTATTTTAAAAATCCAAGGTATTTTCTATTGACTTCAGTAATTTAATGGGATTTCAAAGGATTCGAAATATTTTAGGGTATTTTAAATTATACTACGGCATTTTCAAGAGCTTCAAAAAATTTCAAGGGATCTCGAAAGATTTTAAAGGATTTGAAATATTTTAGGGAATTTTTAATTTATTTTAATAATTTAATGGAATTTTAGAGGATTTGAAAGTTTTTTGGGTATTTTAAGTTATTTCGAGCCATTTTTAAGAGCTTTACAAAATTTAAAGGGATGTCAAAAGATCTTAAAGCATTTGAAATCTTTTAGGGAGTTTTAAAATATTTCAATGAATTTTTAATAGATTTCAGTAATTTAATGTGATTTCAAAGGATTTTAAAGATATAAGAGTATTTTTAAAAATTCTAAGGCATTTTCCAGATCTTCAAAAAGCGTCAAGGATTTGGAATTTTTTCAATTCCAAGGAATTTTCAAGAGCTATACACAATGTCAAGGGATCTCAAAAAATTTGAAAGGATTTTGAAATATTTTAGGGATTTTAAAAAGATTCCAAGGAATTTGTAATAGCTTTCAATAATTTAAAGTTATTTCAAACGATTTTAAAGGTATAAGGTTAGTTTTTCAATTCCAAGGCATTTTCAAGAGCTTTAAAAAGTTTCCAGGGATTTCAAAGAATTTTCAATTTTTGATTAATTCCAAAAAATATTCAAGAGCATTACAAAGTGTCAGGGCATCTCAGAAGGTATTGAAGGGTTTGAAATATTTTAGGGAATTCAAAAATATTTCAAGGTATTTCAATTGATTTCAGTAAATTAATGGGATTTCGAAGAATTTGAAATATTTTAGGGTAATTTAAAAGATTCCAAGGAATTCTTAATTGATTTCAATCATTTAAAGGGCCTTTCAAAAGGTTTGAAATATTTTATGGTACTTTAAAATTTCGGAGTGTCTCGTCGTCCCGAAATTCGGGAGGACTAGACACAGCCTTAAAAGTTTTGAAAGCATATTCAACAATTTTAAACAATTGCAAGAAATTCAAAGGAATTGGCTTGAATTCCTTGTAATTCTCTCGAACTTTCCTAATTCACTTGAATTCTTCTAAATTCACTCAATTCTACTCAATTGAATTGACTTTTTTTTAGTTTTTGTTTAATTCATTCTCCAGCCTTTTGAACTCACCTTGAATTCCTAGGCATTTCTTCAAATTCTTTTGAATTGCTTTGAAGTTTTCTAGGTTCATGTCAAATTTACTGAATTTAATTAATTTCTTCATTTTTTTAAATTGTATTCAATTCACTTGAGTTTTTTTAATCCACCTTGAATTTTTATGAATATCATCGAATTTTTCTCATGTTCCTTACATTGCTCTAAATCCACTCCAATTTTACTGAAACCAATGGAATATTTTGAATGTTTTTAATTTTTCCAGTTAATTTGAATTCTTTTGAATTTAACTTGAACTTTTTTTTAACTTGAATTCTTTAGATTTCTTTTCAGTTCAAAAGAAAATTAATCACATCACTAATGCACGATTGCACATTAGTCATTTTTAGTCAATTTTTGGGTTACAAATTAGTCACTTTTGGACTGCGGTCTTTTTTGGCAGCTGTGAGAATAATAAATAAAAAATTTTGAATTTTAAATTTTCAATTGTTTTATTCCATTCAAATAAAAAATTCGGTATTAAAAGTGTTACAGGATTAGAATTTTGTCCTTTACATTGTAATGGTCAGGGAAAACTAAAAATTAGTCAGGCCACCCTGTTATTGACATTCTTTTTTTTATTTTAGGTTTGAAACCACAGACTAAAATTTTGAATTCGATAATTTTTCAATAAGAATAATATTAATTTGCAGTTTCTAAAGTTATGTGTAACATTTACAGTACATCTGGTAGAAACCCATGATTTGTTTTCGAGATAAAGGATGTGTAAAAACTAGAGTAGTTATTTGTTATAAATAGGGGTAATTCGTTAAAGGGACCTGTGGTTCGAACTCCGTCTGCTAGTCTAGTCTGCTAGTTTTTGCTATCGGTTATAAATTACCCATTGCGATATTTCTTATTGTTAGCGGGGTGCTACCGAGTGCGTCTGAGGGCTTTGATCGGTCAGACTCTATATCCAGTGTCGCGGTCGTTAATCAAAGATAGTCTATTCCGTGAAGGGTCGGCAAGTTGGCTCCCCTTGAACATCCCCCTTCTCGTTTGAATCACCCTCTTCTCTTTTCTCAATATCATAATTGATCAATCTTTTCACTCGAACCGGAATCTATTATTATTATTTGGAATGTTTACTGTATTTTACCTTTTTGAAGAATTCTTATTTTTTTCCTTTTTTCAAGAAATTACTCTTTTTTCTCGTTTTTTTCCGCTTAAATGCGAACTGAATTAATGGAACCCAATAAGTAATTCCAACAGTTATGTTTCAGAATTCTGCCCTCCTGATGAAGAAACTGTACAACTGCATTTTTATCAAAAATGAGTTTTTTATATGGTTGGATTCATAATGAAAATACGAATTTAACTATGATAATCATTATTAATAATTGTAATTAAATCTCGAGATAATTAGGTCTCGATTAGCATATCTACAGCGATTTTTGAGAATTCCTGATGAAGAAACAATACATCTGCAGAAATTCTAGCATATCTACACAAATTCCAGGATTTGGGATAGTGCTGAACCCTCAGATCCTGATAAATGAAACACATCTGCGCAGATGTGTTTTTGCTCATGAGGATCCTCGGTCTTTCTGCAGTCCGATTTCCTGAAATCGAATAGCACAAGTAGGGGGAAATGGGGCATGGTGTCAGAGCGGGACACGGTGACTCTTGTAACTAATGCTCATGTTTCTTTATATTCGTATTAGTTTTTTACGTAAAATAGCTTTCTTTAGTACTCAAGAAAGCTATTTCATGTGAAAAAACTAATATGAAAATCAAAAAACACGTTTTGGTGATACCATTTGGTGATATTAGAAAAATTTTTATTTTTTTAAATAATTCCGAAGCTTTTAATTTTAAAATTGTAAGAAAATTTGACAATGTTTTTAAAAATATCACTCGCATGATTTTGTTGTAAAAAACATATGAAAAAAGTTATAAAAATTGTTGTAAAAATACATTCAATTTGCTGATTTTGCCAGAATATTTTAATTAAGAGATGACAAAATGGATCAAGTCCTTTTTTTGACAGTTCAAATTTTGATTTTTCGGCATTCTTTTTTTTAAATTTTCAATTATATGTACAGCGATATACATAACATATGTAGTAGAAAAGTTCCAATAAAATGTTATGTCAAACAAAATCTGGGTCCTCTATAGAGGTTTTTGTAGCAGTATTTGGATTACGAAAAGTGTTCGACAGAAATTTTTGTGAGAACTTTTTTACTACATGTTTTATGTATAATAGTATGCACATAATAAAAGTTTTTTAATAAAAAAATAATATCATAAAATGAAAATATGATTTTTTAAAAAAGGACTCGATCGCTCGAACGAGTTGGAGAATAATTTTTTGGATATTAGTTCTTTTTTAGTGAAGAATTTTAACCTCAATGTATATTCAACTGACAGATCTAAGATTATTTATGAAGACAATTATTTACTTGGTCTACCGAACTACTCCAAATAATAGCCGTTGTTTGCCACAAACTATTCTTCATAAAGAGAATTTTTGGTTTAGAATTTAAATTAGTAAACTGAAAAATTAAATTCAAAACCATTTTAACATTTATAGAATATATAAAAAATGTCAAGTTGAATTTAGTAGAATCTGTAAAACTCACATATTAAAAATCTTTTCCTTTAATGACTATTATTTTTTGTCAGAATTTTTCGTTATACTTTTCAGTCATAAGGTGTGTTTATGACACTTTTAAGCGGAATTACATGGTTTTAATAAACAATAATTTGACCAAAGTCTGTACAATCATTTATTTTATTTTGTGCGCACACAATGATTTTAATGATCAAAATATCAAATCAATTACTTTTATATTATTGATACATTTTGTATTAACACAACTTAACAATTAATTGTAATTTAATAATTGATTAATAATAACATTATAATTTTATTTTTTTATCAATTTTTCTAAGATTTGTAGTTGTTAAGTTTGTCCAGAAGGAAACTCGGAGGTTCTTGAGGGCTGATTCCTGTATTCGGCAGCACATCTGCGCAGATGTGTTTATTAGTAAGGATTCTCACGGTTGTGAGACGTGGCCATGAATGGGATTTACCGCGGTTCTACTGGGAGCCGATGTCATTTTTTAGATGACAGTTGCTCCCAGTAGGATCCTGCGGTGGTTGTTAACCTTTATTTTTTAATTATATCTATACTATATTTTGTATATAATACTAGTAAGAATGTATTATTTGGCGGCTTTTCTACCCTCGTTCAATTCGAGGGGTGGTTTTGAAAGATTACACCCTTTGTTTAATTCGTGAATTATTTACTGTAATGTACATTTTTTTCTTGTTCATGTATATCATTTTTCTTAACATGAATATATCAATACGATGAGTTTTTGTGTATAGTTCAAATTCTAGTCATAGTAAATTTTGTGTTGTATACCTTAAATTACAAAGATTCCTCTATGAGGAAGCAAAATTCGTATTTTCGTGTAGAAAATGCATTCCTTTGATTAAAAATGTAAATAAGTTATTGAATATTAATCTATTTTCTTGAAAATTCGTCTTCTGTTCACAAAAATTATTCTATGTGGATTTTAAATGAAGTCATCTCTTGAAAATTCAACTGGTTTGTAAAAGATGCTTATTTTTTATCTACAATTGAACTATCTAATAGAAAATGCAAGTGTTTGGTCGATAGTTGAAGTTCGTTGTTGAAAATTATTTCATTTTGTTTAAAATTCAACTATTTTGTTGAAAATTAATTTAATTGCTGGTTGATAATTTATTGAAATAAAAATTTAACTATTTCATTTTTGGTTTAAAAAGTTTTTTTCAAATAGATTAGAAAATTCATGTAATTTGTTAAAAATTCTTATTTTTGTTTCGAAATTTCATTACTTTGGTTGAAAATTCGTCTTATTTAAAAAAAAAAATATCTATTTTTATTGAAAATAAAGTTCTTTGTTGAAAATTCAACTGTTTTATAGATCATTCGTATTTTATTTGTCTAAAATTAAAGTATCTAAGACAAAATGCAAGTATTTAATCGAAATTTAATATACTTTATTGAAAATTACTTTTCTTCGTTTAAAGTTCAACTATATTTTCAAAAATTCGTTTCCCTTTTGGTTAAAAATTAATTCATTTAAATGAGAATTCAACAATTTCATGTTTTCTTTGAAAAATTTTCATTTTCATTACAAAATTCATGTACTTTTTTAAAGTTTTGTATTTTTGTGTGGAAAATTTAATTTAATAATTAACATTGTACAGTATTATAGAATGAAACTTGAAATTACATATTTCAATTCTAGTATTAATTATAACTAATAATTGTCCAATATAGAGGTTACATTTAAATTTTTTTATTGTTTCACATTTAGAATAAAAATGACATATTATATTATATTACTATTATGGGAGATCTTCAAAGTGAAAATATAAACTGAATAATCGCATTACTTGAAAATACTGACAAATTTAATAAATTATTCTTCATTACTTCTAGTTAAAAGATTCTACAGTGTTACTGAATTAAAATTTAGGTTATCAGTTTACTTGTAGTTGTCATTTATTGAAATTAAATGTGAAATGATATACATTTCATTTTAATCAATAATTTAAAAATAAAATTATGCTATGGTTGCGGTAACCACATCTTGAAGCACACGAACAGAGCAGAGAGAAAAGACTACAGTTTGTGTATTGAAGGCTTCGCGTAAAGCGTAACTAATAAAGCAAGCTATAGGTATTCACATGAACGCACGAACACAATAAACGGGATCAAAGTTATGAAGGACCGTGGTTGCCCGTAACATACCGTATCCCTGCCCCCCTACCTAAAATGCTCCTCGAGTGAGGCACAGAGAAGTCACCACATCTCTTTTTAAACCTTTGGGTGAAGGAAAACACGAATCTTGAACTGGTGAAGTTTTTCCGGCAATTCACACGAAACACGAATTTTCACAACTACATGACGACCATATAAACTACATAAATCATTATTATGTTTATATGAACGAAAACCTTAATTATTTATCTTTCATTATCCGTTTGTAAAATATGATTATCTTTAGTACACTATTAGAAATCGTGGTGTAAAGATCAAGTGTCATAATTCGTTAAAGTTTTCTCTGTGTATAAGCTATAGCGAACGCGATATTTTCAGATAAGTACTCCCTGCCGGATCGCCTTCTTGTTTGGCGGCGAGGCCCGACCGTAATCTGATCACCACGACACAAGTTTCCAAGGGACAGTAAAAAATCAATCAATAGTTACCTCAGATGTGACTATTTTAATTTTTATAAAATAGGATTCTAATTGAGTGGAATGAGCGATGTCAAGATCTGGGTAGTTTTTTAATAGAATTAAACAAAATTGGCTTGGAAATTTTAGGTTCGAGGATGACAAAATACTAGGTGGTGTATTGATGGTTCTGTGTAGAGTATAAATCAGGGTAACCACCGACTCGGGAGAACCGGGAGAAACTTGTACCGAGAGAAAGCCGGGAGAGAAATATCACACCGAGGGATTTCCCGCATTTCATAAGTCGCACGATTCGTAGCACTGTGTATCCGAAAATCAAAAACGATATCGCGTAGTGACTTGAGATTAGTTGACCGCCAACATTAAGTCGCGTGTGCGTACTAGTTTGCATTCTAAACTGTTGTAGATGTTCTGTAGTCTTATGTAGTCTGGACTCTCCTTTATGTGCAATTCGTAAAAACCGTTACCGAGGCCGTTACAGGCCACGTGTGTTTATTTCACCAGCTACTCAAAGCAATTCAATACTCAAACTAAGTGGTAAGTACGAGTGTTATTAAAGCATATCAATTCTCATTATACGCATTGATTTATAATGTATGTAGATACGTATAGATTAGGCAAATTGAAGGTTCCCAAAGAAAAAGGAGCTAATCCACATTTTCCTTATTTCATAGAAAAGACACACAAAAAAAGGTTCACTAAAATTGAATTCAGTTGAAGTTATGAATTGAGCCAAACATTTTTTGCTCTAAAAAATATATCCAGATTCGACATAAATGAAAACATACGGTGATTTCGAGATTATCTAGATTGCACATTAACTACAGACTGCCACATCCTTTAAAAACATATAATTAGCCGTTTTTGTTAAAATCGAAATTTGCATTCGGGATCTTCAATTAATGGATTTGATTAAAGTAAAAAAAAAATAAAATTAAAATAAAAAATATTAAAAAATATATTCTAAAATCATACAGTGTTGAAAAAAGTCAACAGTAAGTTGTAAAAGCTGAAAAGTTTTCTAAAAAGCTAATTAAAGCCAGCGCTTTCGGGAGACTGTTATTTCTATTTTTTCAGATTTTTTAAGCAAAAAAGAACAATTTTCGAAAACTTGTGGATTGGCTCCTTTTGCTAATGCACCCTCCAGTTATGTGTTTATTAAAGGGTGAAATGCAACACATTTGAATGTTTTCTTGCATAATTATCTTTACAGGTCGACAAATAGCGATGTTTTAAAAATCAGGTACAACATCGTATCGCCGTGAATATGAAACCGAATTTGCATGTGTGGTGTAATTTTTTTTTAGATATTTCAACTATGGGAAAAGATGCTCTTACAAGTCATGAAACAAAATCCTCTAAACATATTGCCGATGCAAATAACAGGGAAAAATGTCTTCACCTTGGAACGTTGAGTAAGAATGTCAAAGAAGCATGTCAAACTATTACGGTGTTGGCCGCGACCCTGCCCTGCCGAACGCTCCAAGGGAGATAGAGTCAATTGTCCAATACGAGAAGTGCCCAATTTTCGGACAGCAGTCTCCGTTGCATCCTGGAGGCCTGACATTGTTCTCCAAGACCTCGAGAAACGAACTATATTCGTGATCGAATTCTCGGCTCCCTCCGAATACATCACTGCCAAGGAGAAAGAAAAGGAGGAAATGGTATCAAGACCTTAGAAGGGAGCTGCAGCGACTGTACTCAAAATATTCGGTACGAGTAATTTTCCTTGTGATAGGTGCTCTCGGAGGTGCGAAACTATCACTGGGTGTAACCTTAAAGCCATACCCGCGTGCCAAAAATATGCCAAGGCACTTGCGAGATCACTCATCTCACGGTTGTGAGACGTGGCCATTAGTGTGATGTACCGCGGTTCTACTGGGAGCGGGTATCATTTTTAGATGGCAGTTGCTCTCAGTGGGACTCTGCGGTGGTTGTTTAACGTTTTTTTAACTATATTTTATTTCACATTATTTCCTTATCCTGCGTTTTGGAAAATAAAAACCTTAAATTTTTCTAGAAAATGAAACTCTTTTTGTAACTTGGAGGTTATATTAGTGTAACAGAAAATATTTCTTAATAAATCAAAGTGTTCCAAACTTCAAAATCATCTTTGGATTCTAAATATGAAAAAAAAAAGATAATGGTGACTGCCAAATTACCATATTAGACAATGAGATTTTCGAAATCAAACAAATTTCTAAACTTCCTAAGATATTTTTGTTATTGACGGTTAACACGATAGAGTATGAAAATGTCAAACTAAGAGATCAAGCAGTGTATTTGTAATATATATCAACTTTAGATGTTGCTAAAGGTCGCGTGACGTGACATGCGACTGTGATAAAACAAACCATTTTCAAAAAAACCTTTAGAAATATATACAGAACAGATAAAAATATGAGAAAAATTGCCATTTTTACGATTTATTTTAGCCCGAATTATTAACAGTTTGAATAATTAATTTCGAGTTTTATCCTGAAATAGAAATTTATTCTGATTAGACAACTGATTCTGATTTTCATAAACTCAATATAAGTGATGTCTGTGAATCTAAAATTTTTTTTAAGTGGTCTTATTATGTAAAATTTTTTCATATAAATGTTAGTTCGGGACAGGTGTGTAACAAAACATTTTTCTTACTTTTTTATTTATAATTTTTATGCGAGGTTATCTAAATTTTTGGAACTTCATACTCTGCTGAAACTACTTCTACTTATATTTTTCGAGGTGATACTGAAAGCAAATCATGGATGTATTTCGATTTTTTCGTTGTATTTTACTTATTTTATATAAATGTATTTACATTTAAAAGTTTGTTACCACAAGGCGTTTTTTTGCAGGCAAAATGATCGATTCTGAGAATACCTGCGAAGTCAATTCTACTACTGCAAACGAAATTCACAATTGCTGGCATCAAAGGATTATTCTTTAAACAGGTCGTCCGATGTTCTCAGCAAATTTTTACTCAACGAACATTTCACCAGAGCTGAGATTTTATAGTGTTTGCAGAATGGCATGAGCCACTTGTCATTCCGAAGCACGGCCAGTGTTGCCTGTTTGTTTCCTCTTATGTTTTAAGACAGCGAAATAGCCTCACAGTTCAAAATGCAACGAACAAAATTTGCGTACAGCAAAATTTGCTAAAATCATGTAATCGAATAGTGATTGGATTTGGTGAAGCTCTGATTAAATTACTCAACGCCAACAAATACATCTGAATGTCTGGTTTTGGAATATAGCCAAGCAGTAAGTGTCCTGTAAGTATTTTTTATCAGTTGCCTTGGGACACACCAAAGCCGTTGATTTATTAGATGGAATCAAGAACGCCCTTACCGAAGAAAACCTAAAGAAAATAATCCAGGTGTCTATGGACGGCCGGAACGTTAATTTGAAACTTCATACTGACTTGTGACATCTAATGAAGGGTATTGAAGGGAATTAATTGCTTATAGAAATGGGTAGCTGTGGATTGCACGTAGTTCATGGTTCTTTTAAGACTGGAGTAAATAAAGCTGGATGGACGCTCGTTAGTTTCTTACGTTCTGTTTATAACCTCTTTAAAACTGTAACCGCGCGTAGAGCCGATTATATTGTTTACACAGAATCTAATCTTTTGGCAAGCAAGTTTTGTACTACTCGATGAATTAAAGATGCTCGTGTGGCTGAAAAGGCTCAAACAATTCTGCCTTTGTTAACTGTGTACGTAAAGTGTGATATCAGATATAAGAAAGTTCCTAAAACAAAAATTTTTCAAATCGTTCTAAATCTTTGAAAGGCGAATTTCTTGGATTGAAATTTGCCTTCTTCCAGTCATTAGCTTTCCTTTTACAACCTTTTCTTGTAGGCTTCCCGTATGGCTCGTTTTGCGTACGAAGATCTGTGTACACTAGTATATTCTCTTCTTGTACGCTGTGTAAAGAAAGAAGTAATTAAAAATGCAGTGCAACCGTATGATAAAAGAGATTTATCTGAATAATTTAATATTTTTTTCGCAAAGGATATTGACTTGGGTTTTTCTACTAAAAGCGCACTTTCTAAACTTAAGGGTGTAAAAAAGTTGCAAATTTTTCAGTTTCGTCAAGAATGTAGATCTATTCTTGTTTCTATACTGCAAAAGATATTCGAAAAATCTTCCTTGAAGTACTCTCTCGCCAAAGTCATAACATGCTTAAATCCCACCCTAATTTCTAAGGACGTAAAGATTGCGAAAGGAAGAATAAATTCTTGTCTTCATTTCTTAGTTAAGAAAAATTCCATTTCTGGGATTTTGGCTGACAGGGCTAAACAAGAGTATATTAAATTATGCCCTCTTTCGTGTATTTTCTGTTAATAAAGAATGTGTAATTAAAAATCAACAGGAAGAAAGTCTTATAGCTTTAAGGAAAGTGTCAGTAGAATTGATGAAAACCTTGATACATCATTTTCGATATCCATCTTCTGTTTATCGAGAAAGTCTTTAAAGGGAAAAGGGAAATGCTGCATTAGCAAGCCAGAAAAACAGAAAATGTTCATCTGAGAAGAAAAAGAAGCTGAAGGCAAATCGCATAAAAGTTTTAGCAGAAGCACAAAACGAAGCTGATTTTATCGAAGCGGAGATTGATTCTTTGCGAAAACTTTAGACTGAAGACTAAACTAAAGGCTAAGCCAAAAACTGATTGAAATAACAATCTGTTTTGATATATATATATAGGGACTGCCTAATCCTAATTTATGCGTTGATTGTTAATGACTTTAAAAAAGTTACCTGAACGTATGATATTTTAAATTAGTTGAAGTTGTAATAATCTGCGATTTTATGTTTATAGGGCTCCCTAATGATAAAAAGTTATATTCCTAAATATAAATATAAAAGTAAAATAATATAAAATGTTATATTATTAAAATACTTTACGTAAATACGTTGTGTTCAGCTTGCAAATAGTTTTTAACTAAACTTGTTTCAATAATTTCTTGTTACTTTCAAAAAATATATAATATATAATAAAACACATCTTTGCATTTTTCTTTATTAGGCAATACATTTTTCTGATTCTACTTATTATATGATTGAAAGTCAATGCATTTCTCCTAAATTGGTTTTCTGATGCTCATCGATTTCCGCAATTGATCATATGTGAAAAAACTGCACGTTTCGCAACAACAGTATATATTTTTTGAAACCGGGAGAAATCACGAATTTCTACCAAGAGAACCGGTAGAAAGCCGGGAGAGGAAAATGAAAAAAATAATTGCCACCCTGATAAAATAAGCTCAAGGGATAATGGGGAGTAGTAAAAAGTAATTGGTGAAAAATAAATAGTCAAAGCAACTAATTTTAACCAATGCTTAAGGTGGTATCGAAATGTTTTGGGGATAAGGGGGCTACAGCAATAGGTTAGAATAATGTACGCAACAATCTGGCGTTTCTGATAACAGTGGCGGAATTGGCAATGTTACAAAGAAAAAATTCATCCGAGTGAACTCGTTGCGACGTGTCGTGGAGAATTTAACGACATCAATAAAATTCTAGTATGTTGAATAACGGTAGCGAAACTTGGTGGAAGGGATAAGGGGGGGGGGCGGTATAGTTGAACTTCGATAACAGTGACAGAATCTGGAACACACAATGCATCTTTCTGGTCCGCGAAATTCGGCTCTTCACTTCCTAGGTCGTCCCGGACGGTACGGATCGTCGGATCTCTACTGTTTCTGGCAGTTCGGACACTTTTTAATTGTGACATTTTTCTTGCCACATCGGAACCAGTAGATTTGCAATGGCGAGTGCGGCAGTTGCTACGGAAGTGCTGGTTGGGGCTGCAGTTCCAGCAAAGTAAGGCCGTTCTTGGGGCCGCTTATGACTCCTGCGCCTTGTTTTGGGCTGTTGCGGACCTGCTTGAGGGGATTAGGCTCCCTGTTATCCTCTTCGCGCTGAGGGGACAGTCGGCAAATTCGTTGGTGGGTCACCGTTTGGGGACCATCCAAAGTCTCGTCAGAGTCTGGGTAGCTACCGATCGGTAGGTTTTTCTAATTCCGCTCGTTGAGTGGCCACCGAGGCTCCCCTTCTCCATTTTGGGATCTGGGTTTCTACCGAGATGTCCTCTTTGGGTTATGAGCAGTACCATACGTGGTCCATCGATGGCTTTGGGCCGCTAGTACCAGTCAAAGCGAGCGGGATGAGCCGACGCATGAATTGAACGTACTCTTCCGCCGTCTGCCGCAACGCGATCCCCAGTCTGGCCTCGAACTGGAGAGCAGCGTTAGTGAGATGCTGGTAAGGCCTCAGGTAGCGGCACCCAGGTGGAACCTGTGGATTGCCACCCTCATTCATGTTAGGGATGGATATGGCGAACGGTAGCACAGGGATAACAAGGTACAATAGCCACTGAACGGTACCTTCAGGAAGGACCATGGAACTTTTTAGGGAGCTTAGAGGAGAAATTTTTCTCAGCCTACGTTAAATTTCATGTTTTAATCAAGATCAAGTCGTGTACGGCAAATGCTGGATCCCTTCGCCTCACGTTGCAATACCGAGCTTGGCTCTGAAAGGCCCCCTCCGTGTTTTGGACTACCCAATCCCAATCCATAGAGAGAATTTACGGCTTTGGGATTAAGGCTAACATTTAAGATGACGAGGGTGGTTTTAGTAGAGGAATGGATGGCGGTATTGACAGCAATGAGGAATTCAGAAAGATATTAGTCCCATGTTCTACGGTCGTGTTTAATAAAATTTATTACCGTGGTTATTAAAACCCGATTTACCCGTTCAGTGGGATTGTCCTGTGCATAATAGGGGGGAGTGGCGGCATGGTATATGCTGAATTCCCGAGCCAATTCACGCAGTGTGTAATTCATGAATTTAGTCCCGTTATCTGTTAGTAGGACTTAAGGGATACCCCAAAGAATGAAAATGAGTTCCTTAAACGCTCCGCGGATTTTCGGGCCGGGAGCACGTCGTTGTGGACTGAATTCCACCCATTTGATGAAAAGATCTTGCATCACCAAGAAATATTCGTAACCGGAAGTACTTTTAGGATAGGGGCACAAAATATCGGCAGCTACTACGGTGCACGGTTTGTCGACTATTCAAGGCCCCATTAATCCGGAAGAATCTAATTGTACGACATTTCCCATTTGCCAATCGGGAGATCTTCTCACGTAGTCAGATATATCTATTAACATTCTCGACCAGTAGTAATCGGTAGCTATACACGCGTAAGTTTTGCCGATTCCCATTTAACCAGTACAGCTAATTTTTAGGCATCCACGTCCTCGAAAATTGAATTGAGAATCGTATTCGGACGTTAATAAAATACTCTATCATTTTAGATTTTCCAATTTGGGAACCTGGCGGGAAATTTTTGGACAGTCTCACGTCTATCTTGATACTAGTGATCGACAATTTTCAATTTATCTAGTAATCTCAAGCTGCTGCGATTGGTAACTACTAAAATGGGAACCCTCTATGTAAAATCGGAATTTTGTTATTGCTCATATGACAGCAAGGCACTCTCGCTTGGTAGGGGCATAGTTACACTCAGTCAGTATTAGGGTTCGGCTAGCATACGAAATCACTTTTTCAACCCCTTCTACCGTCCTTCTAATAGCGTTGCTTAATCGCGTGATGATTACCGATATCAATGCTGTGTTGGATTGGATAATTGGAGGGCGGGCTATCTGGGACTGGAGGTATTTGTTTTTAGAGAAAAGATGTTAACTTCACTGTTTGCTCGTCGGTGAGACAATAAGGCACATCACATAGCAGCGGACGATTGGTGATGGTACTTTAATTCAAAGTCATAAAGGGTGATAGAGTTGGTGGCAAAGCACCACCGATAATTGATGAAATTTGTCATTACACCAAAGTAATGCAGGAAATCGGTGCCCGACGCGCATTGAACATTCAGAGCGGCTAGTAACCTAGCTTTAAAATTTTTCTTTTTACCGTTCAACCATATGGGCAATTCAACCATTTCATTAACCGTCTCAAATTGACTGAAAGCCGAATTCACTAAAACTTATGTAATACATGTTATTGGGAGTGCTAATTCTTCAACTAATTGTATGCCTGGTTGGCCTAAAAAAGCTCGATTAGAGCCTGAGTCAACCATGATTCTCAGGGGTTTGTCTTTTATTGTTAGGGTTATGTAAACAAATTTTCCCAAATCAGGTTGTTCTTCGGGGACTTTTATTATTAAGACTGAATCTAAACACTATTATCGTGACCAGTAAACCACAAATAGTTTTCAGGATGTGAATAATTTGTCGAAAACCGGTGGAAATTATTAGATTCTGCTCATTCAGGTTGTCCGGTTATTTTCCCGGTATTGTGACAGCGCCCCGTTGAATCGGGTAGTGAACACGTAAAAAAGACGTCCGGCCTTAAAGGAGCGCGGGAAAACGATCGAGAACTCGGGCAGTTTTTCTGTAGTAGAGGAGATGAAACGCAAGCAGCCCGGCTGTTATTAGTGCGTGGTACTGTTCCGGTGCCGTTTGAGGAGGAAGCGCTAGCGTGCGAGCCGTTAGCGGTGGTAGGCAACTCGAGCGTGAGGGGATGCCTCCCGTCGAGACCATGTACGTGACGTGAGTCCCTGTGCAGTATGCAACCGGAGTGGGAATGAACGTGGCGTGTGGCGGCAACGAGTGAGCACCCGATGCACTGACACTTCACGCACCGAAACTTAATGCACCGAAACTGTCCGCCAAACCGGTGACACTCATTGTTTCGATTCCCGAGTCAACGCAAATGTCACGCATCATGGCAGTATCCTGGTGGGCGATCGCTTTTCTGGGACTGTCATAGTCCTGCAAGTTCCCGGGCCTATCGGATTCTGTCACTTTTGTCTGAAAATGCACGAATCAAAGCAAATGGTTGCGTAACGTCGGGACAGTAACGTCGATAGATAACTGTCTGTTTTTGATCTCGCCGATCAGCTAGTCGGATGAGAGCGCGTAGATCGTTAGCAGCTCGAACGTTCCAATAGTTAACGCTGTGTTGCGAGATACTTTGTTCTTCTGACACTGGAGAGAGTATTTGGTCCACTTAAGGTAGTACTTGTTCATTGACAGCCAGACGTAACGTTGACAAATCAGTTTTTGTGAAACTTTTCTTCCAGGGTGGGAAAGCGATTGTGGCAAGTCAAAAATCGCTTTTCGTAGTATCCTAGAAACAGAACGATGTACCATATCCGATGAGACGTCGCAATATAGTCGTATATCCTGTAAATCAATTTGGTTAAACTGGAAAGAAGTGGTAGCAGAATGGAGAAGAAATTGAAGGTCTTCATAATTAGCTTGTGCTGTTGATAAGTCGCGGATTGAGACAACCTGTGAGATGGCGTCTGTGCGTTACAGTGTCTACTATGTTGTCCGTTCCCGTTATATGTTGAACGTTCGTCGTGAATTGGGCTATGAAGTACAATCGATAAAATTCCTAAAGTGAATGTCGTTCTGAAAGCTGTTTGAAAGTATGTAGCAGTGGTTTGTGGTCGATGTAGATGGTTACATGTCGACTTTGGAAGATTTGTTGAAAGAGTTTAATTGCTGCGTAAACAGCATGTAACTCACGATCATATGTTGACAATTGCTCCATGGCAGGTTTAAGGTGCTTACTGAAAAAGGCAAAATGTTGCCAAGAATTCCTGAAACGCTGCTGCTGCACTGCACCGATGGCGTGGGTAAAGATTGGTCAATCCGCGTCATTGCTGGGATGGACAAGGTAAGTTGCTTCTGCAAGGGCCTCCTTGCACTTGGTGAGAGGATTTTTAGAGTTGTGTAGTTCAGTCCACTGCCTGGTTGCCTTTCACATCAGGACCTTCAAGCTGTTTGTTGAGCCGTGCGAGAAGGCTAGCAGCTTCTCTATACATTTTCGGTAGAAATTGACCATACCGAGAAAACTGCGTCGCTCAAAAATCGTTTCTAGTTTTGGGAAAACGAAGATTGCTGTGACATTATCAGGCAAAGGTTTGATGCCGTGTTTGAAGACTGTATGAGCTAGGGATTTGGTTTCAGTTACTCTGAAGTATGACTTGTCGGAGTTAATGACCAATCCATAATCCTGAAATCGCTGAAATAAAATCTTGAGGTGCTCGAGGTGTTGTTCTTCGTTATCAGAAGCGACAAGAAGATCCTCGTTCTACTGGTTATCGAAGGGAAGATCACGGGTTGTATCATAAATAAAACGCTGGAAAGTTTTTGTCGCATTTCGAAGTTTGAACGTCATGGACGGAAATTCGGAAAGTCCAAAAGGCTTGATGGTGGCAGTCTTGGCGATGCCCTACGGGTTGACTGGAATCTGCCTTAATGCCCTGACAAGGTCGACGGTTGTCGAGTCATGCTCTGTTGCTGATGACCTCTTCTGATTGCGAGAAACGCGTGATAAGAGCTTCCTTCAATATCTGATAATGCGTGATGAGACGAGGGGAGACAATGAGATTCTCTGCTGCCTGACATGTGTTGATGAGACACAGGATGGTAGAATTTGTCCTTTTTGACTAGGATACCTCGAATTATGAACTGCGCCTCGAGTTGCGACAACCAGAGTAAGGGATTTACCGGGCTAAAGGAGGAGCTTTAACATCACGACGAGCCGGGTTGAGGGGGTCACCTTGAGCCTATTTGAATGTAGTATCGTCCCCTGGCTTTTTATTACTTAACATAAACGATTTTTATTCACGGAATTTTTATCACACAAATTTTTCGCACGAAGGAAATCGTGTATACAATTTTTACCTGTACAGCACAGCGTCAATATAAATACACCAAACGAAACATCCACTCCACATGGCACGACGTTGTGAAAATTTCCTGTCGTGGCGATGTGAGCACATAGCGCGTGTTCATGACCCAAAATTCACGATGAGTTTTTCGCAAGTTTTGCGAAAACTGCACGTGATCACGTCGGGATCACCAATGAAGGGATTTCTTCATTTATGAAACTCTCCCTCTCGTACCTTTTCTATTTTCACATATGGGGATACCTTAACTGTGGTACATCATATGATCCAGAACTTTACATGCAGGAATTCCCTTTCCCCCTCTCCAAATACGTCACTTTTGCCGAGACATCCTTATCTACTCTGAAGCGCGAGCGGGGAAATAGGCCACGCCAATAACGGGGACGTGTAGTTGCCTTATTATACTTAGGCGTATAACAGACGGATATTATAAGTCTCCCACATTTCATCGAATAATTTATTACAAAATTCGGTTTCATTGTCTGTATACAAAAACTTCGGGGTTTCCTAACGACTTAACACAATATTGTGAAAAGCTTTACTAGTCGACTGCTTTGATGACGAATACCACCTTGAAAGTTTTAAAGCATAGAATTAGAATTAAAATCTAAGCTTACAAAATTTAGATAGCGACCAAATCGATCAGCTTTCCGAGCAAACTCCGCTCGAGCCAATCATACCCAGCTGCTCTTAGACTGTTTTTTAAAAGATTGATTCTCGGTCCACGCTTCTAGCGAATCATTTAAAGAACAAATTAATTATTTTGTGTGTGGTTTAAAATGCCACGTCACAGCGCTTATTAAAAGTGCCTGGCATCTGTTTGACGCCATTTTTAATAGAATTAGAATTTATTTATTAAGGCCCTAGGGCTAAACAGCCCTCTAAGGAACAAATTTTACATATTGTTTACAACCAAAACGTGACAACTCTGGTCAAACGATAATTATGACGTTGGTAAAACAATAATAATTACAGATGGATAAGGATAAAAAGAATATATCATATAATAAATATGAATCATATATGCTATTATAAACTAGTGGTTAGCAAAACGTATATCATTAGAGAACTTCAGACTTAATTGTTCGATAACTGATATAAACTATGGATCGAATTGCAAAGATTTAATTGTTATAATATTAAGGCGTTATAATCTAACGGCGTAAAACATCACTAAAAGTTATATAAATTAACAATACACAATTCACCAGTGCGAAATTTCGAGAGTAGAATTATCAGTGCTAAATAAAAATGTAAAGAATAGCTTTTTAAAGTGATAAGGCGAAGGTGCATTCCTAATTGATTTAGGTATCTTATTCCAAAGACTCCCAAGTAGCCTCTGCTACTCCTCGCTGGATTACCACCAAGTCTAGTATCGGTAATCCATTGGCACAGATGAAGCACGACGGCTATTTATTACTGTTTATAAACTGAACTTTAATACAGAGTTTAAATACACTTTAGTTCGAATCTTCTTCCTTCCAAAGTGCCCTCACTGGCGATTCTTGAGTGCCTAGCTTAGTGCCACACTGGTAATTTTCTGGACATCGTGTGAGCTGAAAAGTACAGGTCGACACGATGACGTCTGCTAACCTGGAAGCAAATTTCGACTAACCGACAAAACATGGTTTGGTAAAATTACTAAACTAGCACTTTCCTTGGACCATCTCTCGGTTGTTTTCCCTTTACTCCCCAAATAGAACCATTATCCAGAACCGGTCGAGTAAAAATAAAGCCACGTGAAATTCATCGCGTTACAATACTTATAAGTTATTTTAGAAATGTGGTTTTACAGAAATAAATGTTATTATAGGTTGCATCTCGCGAAGGCTCGCTATACTCATGCTTGTTATGTTACTCGAATTATGAAAAAGGAGATGCAAAATCCATTACATCACACTTAAGGACAGTGCACAATATTCGGCTGTATATATGTGATTTATGTGGGTTGGAGTTCAGAAAAAGAACTGATCTTTCCGTTCAT
Organism: Andricus grossulariae; assembly: GCA_011634705.1. NCBI lineage: Eukaryota > Metazoa > Arthropoda > Insecta > Hymenoptera > Cynipidae > Andricus > Andricus grossulariae. Next base: position 313,339 of record JAABKJ010001755.1, read on the forward strand.
CTTGATGACCACGTTGCAAAAGAGGAAGGAGACTTTCAGTGTGAGAACTGTAACAGAATATTTACTAATTTGCGACTTTTTAGAATTCATAAGCGCATTCATTATCCTCAAACTAAATCCTGGCCATGTGAAATATGTGGCAAACGATACAGGTATGATGAACAAAGTATTTGCAATTAATAAAACTGAATGTAATAAGTGGGAGAGAGGGATTGAGCTTTGTGGATTGAAATAGAAATAATAAGACCTACTCTCTCATGTTGTTTAATAACTATATTACTAAAATATATGTTTATGAAACTTTTCATTTATGTTTCAATCATAGTTCTAGAAATTTGCTGGAGGAACATACTAATACCCATACTGGAAATCGGCCTTATATGTGTAAATGTGGAAAAGATTTTGCTTCAAAGTACACATACAAGGCGCACGTGAAAACACACGAATATCGGCCACGACCTTTTGGATGCTCGCGTTGTAGTAAAACTTTTTTGAGTCAGCAAAACCTTAGTCAGCATGAGAGAACTCATAATGGAGTTAAGGAATATGTGTGCGATCAGTGTGGTAAATTTCATATAATTTTTAAAATAATAATAAATTATTTCACAATGTTTTCTGCAAATCTATATAAATTACAGGCAAAGCTTTTGGATCACCACATAATTTGGAGGTTCATAGCATTGTGCATACTGGTCACAAACCCTATCGTTGCAGTGAATGTGGCAAATCATTCGCCAGAAAAGCTGAGATTAGAGATCACGAAAGAACTCACACGGGTGAAAAACCGTACCAATGTGAACATTGTGGTTCTACTTTCAGGTATTATAATTCTCTCCCTAAGGGTTTCATTTCTTATCATCTCTTTCCTTAACTTCTGTATTACTATTTCTGACCCTAATTTTTATTCCTCCCAACAAGTGCGTAAAATATTTCTTCTATTCTTTCATTTTGATCTCTTCATTCGGTTACATCCATACTTAACTCTCTTATCTGAGGTTAGCAGTCTAAAATCTCCAATCTCGTTGCCGAGTTGGCACCTAGCGCCGCGTACTTGAAGCGGCTCCAGTTGCTAACCCTAGATAGAAAAGTTTAGCATAGAGGTATACTGACTTGCTCTCTTTCTTTCTTTTCTCTTGTTTACCATCTCCTATACGTACTTGTCGTTTACGTGAATTGATTTATCATTTCAGTCAAAGGTCGAATCTGCAGTCTCACAAACGAGCAACTCACTACAACGATAAAAGATATAAATGCGATGATTGTGGAAAAGGATTTAAGCGACGTAGACTTCTAGATTATCATATAAAAGCAGCTCATACTGGCGAACGTCCATACAAATGTGATACTTGTACAGCAACATTCGTTTATCCTGAACACTTCAAGAAGCACATGCGCATTCATACAGGAGAAAAACCATTCTTGTGCGAAGTAAGAAAATTCCAGATTACGTAAAATTGGGAAAAATTACAATATCAGGGGCGATAAATTTTTGTGCGGATTTCGATTTGGATTTTTGCTAGAAAAACAAATCTGGTACTTCTAAATTTATGTCTCGAATTTGGACCGGGTAGGACCAAGACGTGGTGCGAATGCAATGGACGCAAGAGTACAAGTTTTGAATCGTAAAATTTTGACTTGCATTTGTTTGCAATTTACTGAATAGACTCAGCTATAAATGAAATACTTACGTTATTTTCTAAGGAGACGAAACTATGCAAGACTATGCGACTTTTAATAGTAGGTCATTTAAATTTATTGGAATATGCAAGAAAATTAGTTCTTACTTTAACCACAATATTTGGCACAAGATTTAACACAACTGCAAGAAATTTTATCGAGATATGTAAAGTTATAAATGTAAGAGTTAAGAAAAACTGTTTTTGAGCATTATAACCAGCGATATGACTTTTACATTAATGTGTTGAACAATTAATTGCAAAACTCATCGTTTAAATGGTTTTATTTGGAAGTCAATATGTGATATTTTTCAATTATGCATGAATGAATGTGCTTTCGTCTGTAATTTTTATACCAGAAGCGATGACCTCTTCGGAAATCGAGTGAGGTTAGGAAACGTACCTCGAGCTTGTTTCTGAAAAACATTATAAGCAACTAAATAATGGATTTTATCGACAGTTTCAAACGTACCTCGAGCGTGTTTCTGAAAAACATTATAAGTAACTAAATAATGGATTTTATCGACAGTTTTTGAACAAAAATAGTTAAATTATTAGCTAAGTCTTCCCGCAGCGTAAATTACTATTCTCAATAATTTACTATAAAATATGTAAAACATTCAGTCATTTTTCGTGACCTACTCTAGCATAGTTTCTCCTAAACGTGTTATTTGTGGCTAAGTGTTATTTAGGAAATTTCAGGCAAATCTAAATGAAAATTTTACGATTCAAAATCTGGGCTCATGTCCTTTCCCTTTCATGTCCTTTTCGGTCCGAAGCAAATTTAAAAGGTGAGGGGTTGCAAGAAAATTATCACTAAGGACGGATTATGGGTAATTATAAAGGGCGAGGGGGTGCGAACAAAAGCTTCCCAAACATTCAGTACTTCTCAAAATCTCTGAAAATTCTGAAATGTTTGAAGAATATTCTGTACAGTCTTGAAATTATTCTTCTAGATTTTTTCATTTTTTGAATATTCTATTTCTGAAGTTCTCCACATTCTTGAATGTTATAAAATTCCCTAGAATACACGGACTAGTTTAGATTATTTGGAAATTTCATATTTCTAAATATTCTGTAATGCCCTTCATAGAGTTTTTTTTAGAATTTCCAAGTTTTTTAAAAATATCCTTATATTTTTGTGGGAGGAGGATTTTCTTGGGGGGGAGGAAATCTTTTCCCAAGCCTTGAGAAAAGATGGCTATGATACCAATTTGAAACCATACAATTGTTAGCCCATAAAATACTTTTTTTTTATTTTGAATGATACTGAGTGTAAATGATCGCTTGTTACACATTTCCGAACTAAAAATAATTTAACTTTTCAATGCCTGTTTCTGAAATGTTTTTTATTTTTAAGATGTGAATTTGATAAATTAGTTCCTTACTTTTTCATTATTTAAGTCTGAAACCTGTTAAAGATCTCGCAGTATTTAATTCTTTCTCCAAATTTTTCAGTTTTTCAGACTGTCCAATTTCAGTTTTCAGTTTAAAAATAGTACAATTTTTAAAAGCTTTCAAGGGCATTGATACTTATTTACCTACCACAGGACGCTCGGTTTTTGTCTTTCGTCGCTGACAACTGTAATTTAGTAATTGTGAATTCTCTTTTGTTATGGCTCCTTCGGGATTAGCGAATACATTCTCATCACGTGCCTCTCGGTCCGCCCTCAATTAAAGTGTATCAAAAACGTGACATTTTCTATATTATGTCCCGGACTACTTATTCAGATATAGCAAAATAAAGTGCAAATTTTATTGTGATTATTTTAATATTTATTATTTTATTTCTTATACCAGACTCTCAGTTCGTGAACAATTAGGGCCGCCTGAACCGTTTCCATAATATTGCGTACTATACTCGACTGAGTACTAGTGAACTGCTTCCCTTCCGAGGCGGAGTTGTAACCGTCTCTATCCCTGCCTCCTGAGAAACTGCGTGGGCCAGCAATTCTAGGAATTCATAAATCGCGCGTTCATGTACTCAGAGTCTGGTATATTTTGTATTAATCTTAGGCAGAGAGACCAACATACAGGGTGACATGTACGTGAAAACGATTTCTTCTGACTCAGGGATCTCAAAACGTCGAGAATTGACAACAACTGGATAGGTCCGAAATCACATGAATTTAATACCATGCTCCCTATCAAAAACGGGTAAAAGCAATTTTGTAGTCCTTTCCGAAAATAATTATTTTGTCCCTGGACAATTTATCTTGTCTGGCGTGGTTTTGTGGAAAAATTGCATTTTTAATTTTCTTATTTTTTATGGCTAAAAGTATAAATATTTGCTTTTTGTAGTACAAAGCAGTGTGCAACAGGAATCTCTGATTGGAAAATTCCTTCGACCATTATCCTGACGTCAGACTTAAGACAGTCGTACAGAGTGCCAGACAGACTTGTTCGAAAAAAACTATTTTTTCTGACTCGAGGGGTCCGAAAACGTCGAGAATTTACGAAATCTGGGTTCGTCCTGTTAATATTTCTAAAGAAAAATTGAATTTAGATTTTTTTACAGAAATTTATTTAAAATTTAGAAATTTCTGATTGCTGTCAAACGTTAAAATGGATTTTAAATATAAATTAGATGAATTTTTTGAACTGATATTGAGTGATGTGAATTTGATATAACCGAATTCATATCCGTGAACCATCAAATTATATAAGCGAGAAATGTGTCATATGGACCAGGAAGTGTTAAAGACAGAAAATACAAAGATCCAGCAAAAAGTCATGCAGCTGGAAAGAGCGATGTCAAAAATGCAAAAATTATCGAGAGGTAAAAATGTATGGATTTTCAAAGTAAAAGACACTACCGAGATTAATAAAGATTTGTATGATTCGATTCTTTCTACACAGATTAGGCAAAGTCAAAGGTAACTGTTCCGGAATTGTTTGATTCACGCCTCTAAATTGGAAATCTCTCCACTTTGATAAAGTGGAGGTGTTAGGAAAAATATGATTAGTAATTTGAAAGAACCTCAGGGAAGAAGAACGAGAAACCCGGAGAATTTTCATAAGATTTCGAAATATACTTCGAGAGCAGTGGCGCACAGTGGAATAAAAAGACTTTTTTGACTCAAAATAACGTACAGCCCACAGATATTTACGGATTGAAACGAAAAAATTTAAAAAAAGCTGATAACATTTCAAAGAAACTTGTTAAGTCTGATTTTTGATTTAGTTTTTAATTTTTTTTTAAAATGAACAAATATGTCGAAAAATTAGCAATTTTTTTCTATTTGACGTTCCTGGTGCTCGTAAATAATAGGAAAATTGTTGTAATCGCCTTCGTTTCAAAGTATTACATTACTTAAAGATATCCCATCATAATGAAGAATATTTCTCAAGATTATTCTTGTTAATATTATAAACAAATTCAATAAAAAAATGCATTATGCAGGGATTTGTCGACAGACATTTTTTTTCTGTCAGTTTTTTTAACATAGAAACCTCATGATAATTTCAGCAGAATTCATAATTTGTTGATAAATTTTATAATTTTTTTTTAACGCATTTGGGCATTTGTCGTTGTAAAAATTTTTTTTTTTTTTCAAAGCCAGTCCTTCAAATTCGAAAATTCATATAAATTTTAGCAACATTCTTAATTATTTGATTATTTTATGTTTTTTTTAACAATTTTAATAAACTAATTTATTATACGGGCATCTCTCAACGGAAAAATTCCTTTTTTTCTATGCCAGTCCTTTTAATTGGGAACTTCATGATAATTTCAGCAACATTGATAATTATTTGATCAATTTTATGATTTTTTAAAACAAATTCAATAAACAAATGTATTATTCGGGCATTTGTCGACGAAAAAACTAGTTTCTCTTCAATGCCAGCCCTTTTAATTGGGAACTTTATGATAATTTCAGCAACCTTCATAATTAGTTGATTATTTTATGTTTTTTGAAACAAATTTCCTAAACAAATGCATTATTCAAGCATTTGTCGACGAAAAAATCATTTTTTTTTTTCAATGCCAGTCCTTTTAATTGGGAAATTCATGATAATTTGAGCAACATTCATAATTAAGCAATGAATTTTATGTTTTTTTATAGCAAATTTAATAAACAAATGCATTATCCGGGTATCTGTTTACGGAAATTTTTTTTCCGATGCCAGTCCTTTTAATTGGAAACTTCATGATAATTTCAGCAACCTTCATAATTAGTTGATTATTTTTTTTTTTTTAAACAAATTTAATTTAAAAAATTCATTATTCGGGCATCTCTCAACGGAAAAATTCCTTTTTTTCTATGCCAGTCCTTTTAATTGGGACCCTCATGTTAATTTTAGCACCATTCATAATTAGTTGATGAATTTCATTTTTTTTTTTTTAAAACAAGTTTTCAATAAACAGATACATTATTCGGGCATCTGTCGGCGAAAAAATTAGTTGCTTTTTTCAATAACAGTCCTTTTAATTGGGAATTGCATGTTAATTTTAGCAACATTCATAATTATTTTATGAATTTAATGTTTTTTGAAACAAACATAAACAAATGCATTATACGGGCATTTTTCCACGAAAAAATTAGTTTTTTTTTTCAATGCCAGTCCTTTTAATTGTGAACTTCATGGTGATTTCAGCAACATTTATAATTAGATGATAAATTTTATGATTTTTTTAAACAAATGCATTTTTCGGGCATCTGTAGATGGAAAGCTTATTTTTTTTCGATGTCAGTCCTTTTAATTGGGAACGTCATTATAATTTTATCAACGTTCATAATTTGTTGATAAATTTAATGGTTTTTTTAACCAAGTTTTATAAAAAAAATGCATTGTTCGGGCATTTGTCGACGGAAAATTGAATTTTTCTCAATGCCACTCTTACGAAAAGAAACTACTTGTCGAGCCAATTAGTAATTTCTCGACTGCTTGAAAGAGTGGTAATGCGCAGGCGCTTCATGTAATTAAATTTGAAATTGCTTATTTTAACGATTACGTGCTAATATTCATGGCAAAACAACTTGAAATACAATAAAACAGCAATTTGCGTAAATTTGACGAAATCAATGGTGTAATTTGATTGTTACATTAACTGCCGTGGGCAGGGTAAGCATACAATTTTACAGGTTATGCTGGAAAGCAAGAGGTTTAGTCTCAAAAGCGGAACGTTTAAACTTATTGAAAGAAATTAAGTGCAAAGGTTCTAAAAAATTCAAATATATATTTTTCTAAAATTAAAAATTTAACTCGTGAAATGAAGGGTGGTAGTACAGAACCAGATAACCAACAAAATCAGAATTTTTCAGGAGGGCGAAAAAACATTCTGTTAAATCGAAAACACCATTTAAAGGTAAGGCAGACGTCCGCTTCCGAAAAATTAAGGTCAAAAAAATTTGATTAGAAACAGTTATTCATTTTAAAGTAAATAGTTGTATCAGCTGACAATTTCAAAGTTACATTGATCACAATATGGAAATGACTCAGTTGCGGATTGCAATAATAAATGTAATCTTTTGAATTAGTAAACAATAAAAACTTACTCCTAAGATATTGAGTTTGTTAATGAGGGTAAAAACATGTTGATCTAAAAAAGTTAACAAATTCCGAGTAAATCGTCCAAGAATTTTGAGGCTAAAATTTAACAGGTTTTGAAAATCGGTTTTCGTTAGCGGTTGAAAATCGAATTTTTAATTTTTCACAAAAATAAAAACTTGCTCCCGAGATATAGGGAGGCTGAATAAGAATGACAAATTTTTGATACAAACAAATTTATCTGTTCCCTGCCGATTGAACGGCACTGAAACGGCCCTCAAACGGCGCTGCCCAGTGCTATTTCAGTGCTGCTCGTTTAAAGCTACTCAGATACCAGATTTAAATGCCTGCAAAAGTTCCCTTTATACCTGCGACGAGACTTTTTTTGTAGTAGTTTAAAATTGGAATGAATATAATATATCTCGTAAATGGAATGAGATACGCTAAAATAGACAACGTTTTTGAATTCAACTCCAGAATAGTATATTAGTATATAATTTATAATTATAAAATATCTTTAATGAGAAAATTCATCAATTAAAAAAGGTGTTTATAATTTGAAGAAAATTTTAAAAAGGAATTCGGTTGGTGGCGGCCAACTAATGTAAATCACTCTGCCCGCCCGATACGTGACGAATACAATAGGACCATTATCTGACCGTCGCATCACTCTCAGTGCCGTTTAGATGCCGAAATCAGCCAAAAGAGGCACTCAAATGGGACTGGCGGCTCAGTGCCGTTCATCAGTGCCGTTTCATCGACAGGGTTCCGTGAAACTCAAAATCCATTGTGACGGTTTCGCACTGAGATAGGTGATTATTCGGTGAAAGGGCTATAAAAATAATTTTTTCAATAAACGATAATAATTTCAAAAAATATCGTGAAAAGGGGACACAATCTCTATTACTGCGTTAAAAAAATAGCATTAGAACAAATCCTCTTATCACAATGTGTATTTGATTTTTTAAGAATCTTTTATGCAATAATAGTATATTGTGCAATAAGGGAGCAAACAGAGTGATTTTGACGAGCGAGCGAAGCAAGGGTAGCAGTCATGTGAGTGAAAATCAGTTGGCTCTTGTGTTGCCCACAATACTTTTTCCAATATCTGTAATTAAAAAGAACGATTTTTGTCGAGCCTGTAGAGCGAATCGCAAGTGCACGCAAAAAAATATGTTATTCTTAGATTTTGAGGTTATTCTTAAGGTTTTATTCTTGACGCAGTTCTTTTCTTCACTGGTATTATTCATCTAGGAAATAAACGCGTAAAATCGTGATCTGCGCATGCGCGACTCTACGTTTATTCCCGGAGCTCCAATCTGTCAAAAAGCTTACTTTTTAATGCAAATATTGGAAAAACCCATTTACTGCCACCCTTCAATTTTTATTGTTTATTAAGTTGTCGAATTTCAATTTAAACATTGCAAAAAAGCTCGTTCTGAAATATTTCAAGAATAATTTTTATTAATAATTATTTACGCAATAAATAATAAATGCTAATCAATAATTAATAAATAAATAATTGATAAATATATAATTGACTTAATACATTTAAACTCAGGAAGTTTCTGCATTTGAAGTCGCAGAATCTCTCGAGAAGAAAATATGTTGTTTTTTAGAAGAAATTAGGCGATATGTATTTTTCTGATTTGCAAAAAAACAATTTTATACGTAGATCTGCGTGTTTGAATTTTGTGCTTTATTTGAAAAAATAATAATTTTTCAACCTCTATAACCAATATTGTTACAAATTTCTTGTTGAATTTATACTTTCATAAGGGAGGCATCTTGTAAGTTTTATGTGGGCTGAATAATTTTTTTGGCAAGAAGATTTTTTTGTTGCATAAAACCGAATTTCCTAATTGTTTTCGCAAACGACAGCAATGAAAATAAAAATACCTCTTTTTCTCTTTTGCGATATCTTGCATCGTTTACGAGAAAAATTCCAAAATTATATTTTTAGGAAAAAAATTCTCCCGCCCTCAAAAATGGTTTAGTCCGCATAAAGCTGATAGGATATCTTTCTTATGTAAGCAAAAACTATAAACAAATATGGAGAAAAATAAAAAATGTGGTGTTTTCCAGAAAATCTTTCTTATTCCTTTCTTAAAATTTGGAAACATGAACAAAAATATTCTCTGGAAAATACCACCTTGTTCATTTTTTCCAATTTTTTAAAAAGTTTCTGCTAATAGAAAGAAAGGCATCCTATCAGCTTCATGCCGGCTAAATCATTTTTTCAACGTAGATTAGGTAAATTTTCTAAAAACTCTTTGAAGTATTACCGTATGTTCAGGAAGATATTTTGCTCTAAAATATTTGATAAACTAGCAAAATATTTTGAATAATTTCACACATTTTTTGGAAAAAAGACTTATTAATGTTATAGTCATCTCAATGATTTCTTTCCGTCGCCGGGAACATTCCCGAAATTTCAGGTATTATTTCACAATAGCATAGGGAATTTTCCCCATTAAATCTTGCGAAAAATTCACCACTTATTGGTAAATATTCCACACGAATGTTTGGGGAATTTTCTCTACTAAACTTTGTAGAAAATTCCACAAAATGTGTGGAAATTAGCGTCAACACAATTTTGGGGAAAATTCCCCAAGAAATTTTGTACAGTGTACACGTACCGAAAAAAATCGGCTTTTCGCACCGAAATTTCAGTGCAAATAGCCTGTTTTCCAGCTCCCACTATTCGTACCGAAAAAATCCGTCTATTTGTACCGAAATTAAGGTACACGTAGTCACGGCTTTAGTGATAACATAAAGCTTGTCTTTTTAGACATTATGTTTATACATTATTTTCGCCTTCAAAACTAAGTTGATTGATGTTTGCGACATCGTGGTGTGACATTGTTGCACTTGCTGTTAACGCTCATTTTGAACATCCTTATAAACTCGTTCCTGTTTCTGAAAATCGATGTTACAATATCTGTGCATAAAAGTAAAACATTCGAAATGAACAAAGACTTGGTTTGAAAACACAGGCCCACAAAAAAATGTGCCACGTGCAAAAGATCAAAGTGTTACTGATACCAAATTAATAAATAAATAATTCAACGAAATTGTTATTTTGTTGAAATAAACGTCAATTTGTTATAGATAACTTATTCTACTTCAATGGTCCCTTAGCGAACTTGAACTCCTCTATTTCGCCCTTTGATTTGATGATTGTGGCCTAAAGTTTGTCCTTTGGTAAAGTAAGTGTTGTTCTTTCGTCTGTACAAAATAAATATGTGTTAATATGATTATAGGAATATTGATGGTATTGTGTATTCAGCCTTTCGTGTGTGTAATGTAACTTTGGGGTCGCCAATTTTCTCTAAATTGCATGGCCGTATCCTCAAGTTCTCCCCCCTCCTCCTATCAAAGCGCATCCGTCCGATATGCATCGCGTATTTCACTGGCCACGGAGGCAATTCATCACTGATGGGTGTGCGTGTGTGGTAAGGCTTTCCTATTTTAGTTTCGGTAATAGGGTTATCTGAAGAGTTTGGTTTTAAGATTTTAATATATTTGCGTGGGGTTGCAATTATGGCTAACAATTTGCAGTCTGATGGACTTTCTGACATTTTTGATTGAGGTACAAAAGTTACCTTTTTCCTTTTTCTGGACCTAGACTAGCCCACTCCTTGATAATCCGTTATACCCTCGAGGGCAGTCAATGACTCCTTATCGATGAAAGGAGTCGGTTTTAACGGGTTCAAATACTTGACTATATGATCGTGCCAAAATGAAATTTGAACTTTTTCTTGTCGGAAGTATTTTCATCCTAAAATTCCATATGTAAAATCTGGGAGAAATCTGACGAGACTACGTGAAAAATTACATCAGAATCTCCTAAGTTCAATTTTACTGTAACTAAGGTAAAAATTATATTTTGCATTACTCCCGTTATTTCTATAGACTCAGCTTCGTTTACTAGTGATTCTTCGTTTGAAGAGTTTAGCTTTATTACATTGACATCAGCTCCCGTGTCAACTAAAAATGATGCTTTTGTTTTATATAAATCAGGGGATGAAAATTCTACCGCTGAGGATTCTAAATTGCAGTTTATATCGAAATTTGTTCGTGTTTCATCATGACTTGTACGCTTGTATTAGTTTAAATGGTCTATATTTGGTGGAAAAGGGGGTTGAATAATGATTTCATCCTGTGAATAGTATGGATTAGGATATCCTGTAGTTTGCAGCGGAGCAGTTGGAAAATAAGTATAAGGATTAAATGTATATGGATATTCGTATGGATGAATATGATTATACGTAAAATTCTTGAATGTCTGAAATTATGTTTGTTTTTGATCAGAAGCTATATAGGAGTTTGCAGTCGTTGAGAAACGAACATGAGGACTAGGATTATGATCATATGAATCTATATAACTGGGTTGAGAATATCTTGATTCGTGATAAGGGTTTGTAGGATATTGAGAGTTTATCTGCTGTTTTGCTTCTTACTCGAGCGCGACTTTTAAAGCTCTATTCAAACTCAAAGGGTTACGTGCTTCTACTAGCTTGATATACTATCAGGTAAACCACGTTTGAAAGCTTCAAAGGCACAATCATGGAGAGGAAGTAATAATTATTCAACATTTTGATATTTATCTTCAAGGGCCGCTTGAGCTCCTGATCTTAGAAGAAGTACCATAAATAAGTTTTACAGAGAGCAAAACGTTGTTTTAAACGTTGATTTAAATCTTTAAGGGTTGCAAAAGTTTTTCTTTGAGTGCCATCTTGTGCCGCCCTTTTAATCGTGCTAATACCGCTTTGAGATACTGTGTTTCACAGTTAGCCGGCACCGATGATTCCCCGTTTAGGATGTCTTGGATAAAATCTCTAGATAAAATCATAACTGCGGATGTTTGCAACCCCTTGTTGTATGGCGAAACACTCTGTCATGGATGTCATTATGGCTTCACTGAGTATGCGATTGATATCGTCGGTAAATTGAGCTTTATTTGGATCCTTAGGCATTTTCCGATATATATTTGTTTATAAATGAGGGCAAAATCTTTTATTTGTTCGATAAATTCGGGAATTGATAATCTAAAAATTTAGAATGGTTTATTTCAGTGAAAGGTGATAATTTGTTCACTTGAATTAAATTAGTATTCGAGGGTGGGTCATAAACGAAATCAGTTACTTTGATTCCTAAATTAATTTTTGTAAATTGAAATTATTGTTTTGGAATATTGTTTATTTATAAGATTTGATAACTAATCAAACATTCACTTTTAATATTTGTTAAAAGTTAAATAGTAAAAGAGAAAATTAAGATGAATAAGATGAATATGCTGTAGCTGGTTTTATGCTTGACGACTTTTTTGTCTGCTTCAGGGTTAAAATGCTTTAAAATTGCAAAAGTTTCACTTTTGAAATATTTAAGTTGTTGGAAATATGAAGAGGGGTTGGAATTTCCGAAATAATGAATTTTTACCCCTTTGTTTTAAACCGTTGTTTTAAACTATTCACTTGTACAATTTTGTTACGAAGCGTGCATACAAGGTTAATTCAGGGTATTTCGTAGGCTTATTAATGATGGCAGGGCTTGCGAGCACGCTAAGTATACAAACGCCTAACAAGCACTTGCAACTTTGCCTTGCCCCGAAGGTGACCGTGCAACGTATCTAAGAAGGACTTATACTCTTGAGTGCTGTTTACGCAATTTCTATCTTAATACTACACCGAGTTTAAATTTGGAAGTTTATTAAAGAAAATTGAATATAAACGAAAAGTGACAATCGCACCGCTGCCACCAATTCAGCAGTCACGTCCCGAGCAAAAGGCGAGGGTAAAATGACACATTAGGAAAGAGAGTCACTATCAATCCTATGGGGATAGCGTCAGTATGAAGTGTTTAAATAAAAGGTATAGGTTAGATTTCACAATGTTTATTAGAGATAAAGAAAAGGTAATCAGTTAGAATAAATACAATATAAACTTACATCTACCTTTCTACTCTAGAGAGGGCATGAGAGAGTTTTCTTGTCGATTGGATCTCCATTATTTTGTAGAACAGCGACGGAATTCTACAGGATGTTTGTATAAATTTACTTGCACGAGTAATCGGAAGTAACTCAGTTAGCTTGTCGATTTGATGTCCGTTATTTTGTAAAACAGCAACCGAATTATACCGGATGTACCGCAAGTCTCAGCCGAAGGGACTTTAGTTCAATTCTCGATGACACGTTAACTATTTTGCGGTGATATAAAAGTACACGACTTAATCAGGGCATTTCTTCGGTTACAATGATGTAAAAATCGCAACTTACTCAAAGTGGTTCGTACTTCGTAGATCGAGTTGACAGTATGACAGTGGAATAAGCAGTTACGTGGCCAATAATGGAATAAGCACGTATGTTGCCAATAATGAAATGAGCACGTACGATCTAAAAGATTACATTTTAAATGATTCACGCTAATGAGTATTGAGTTACGCGAGTGATTAACGGGCGAGTTCTAGCTGCCGATACTCTCGGTCATCGTCTATATCATCTCTTGGTCTATCAGGAATGTGGATTCTATGTGCTAACTTAATTATATTCAGCGTATCTTGTCAGACACTTTCGGTTACAGTGTATCTGACTATTTATGTACTCCTTCACTTATCTACTATATTTTGTACATTATCAGGCATGTTTTCATACCCGAAAAAGCTGATTTCTTCGAAATTATCCACGTTCAGGGGAAACCCCTTACGTGCTGGGGGAAAACTAACATTAGGTTCGTATTTAACGCTCCAAAATACATAAAGATACCATGCCTGACCTGTTTCGAGACGATGGCAATACTAAGGGTAATTCCATACCCGACAAAGCTGACTTTCTAGGGAATTTTCCGCGTGAATCCTGTGTGCTAGGAGAAGACTAATGTCAAATTCATATTCAGCACACCAAAATACATAAAGATACCATGCCTGACTTATTTCCAGACAATCGTTTCCAATTGAGCCAATCGGTAGTAGGATTTTGAGTTTATGAAGCGGCAATTTAATGGCAGCACTTTCGTCTGGCGGGAATTATTTGGAAACGTTTAATTAATTTCTTCGAAGCAACACATTTTAAGCAATATGTTCATTCAAAAAATTAAATAAATGTTTTGTAATAATTTTCGCGAGCTGAAAGTGCTAGGCCGTATTAGGTCTGAACATGAATTTTCTTAATTTTTAATAAATACAAATTTTAAGCTAAAAAATTATTTCATCCCTAGAAAGTATTTGTTATTTATAGAGGAATAACGTCTAAAATTGATAAAACAAAAATTAATGTGTTTTAACATATAATCAGGCCTAGAATAAGAAAATTTATAATTTCATTACAATTAATGGTCTGAGATAGATGGCTCCTAAAAAATTTGTTTCTTGGTGTAATGTGCACAGGATTTCTTCTACCATATAAAAAGAATATCCACCAAAGCAATTTTCTTACCTTCATTAAATTTTTAATTCCTGAAAATAAGACTATAAAAATGTGTCTTTTTTTGTGCATTTCAAAATTCAAGAATTTTTTCTGTCTGAAATCGGATTCGGAAATTATTTTCTTCTCCCCTCATCGACTTCCTTCTAGCCTCTGGTTATAGTAGTAAATTGTTGCGAATTTCGAAAACCGTCAATGTATATCACTTTATAATCTTAAAAACATGTTAAAACTGTCCACAAAGATATAAAGAAAAATTTGTTATATTTTAGGTTATTTTTCGTCAGAGAAAACAAACGCCGGTCGCCACCTAAATTGCCGCCCCGATTGAAAACAATTAGGAACATTAGGCAGGCTGCAGGCCAGGGTCATAGGTACGTTGAGGAATCCAGTTAACCCGACCCTCGTTTCCGGTTGGGCTGCCAGCGTCCGCGCTGCGCGATAAAGCCGGTGAACAAGTTCCGGATTGTGTTTCTATCCGCGAGATTTCCCGTTTACCGGTCCTGCCTCGCGGGGATCTCAAGCCGAATCAAACGTGCAGACACAACAGTTTTACATTAATTGGTTCATAAATTACGTAAAGTTTTTTCGCAAATTTTGAACCACGTACCCCCTTTTGTTATGTAGCGTTCACAAGTTTTGACCATCCCCTCTTAGAAAATTCTTGCCAAATAAATTTTTTCATTAATTTATTTACGGTTATCCAAAAATAACGTAAGACGATTTTAAGGGAGGTGGAGTTTGCTAAAATCTTACTGTTTCTTGTGGATTAACAAAATAGTCCAACTTTCAACCAAACAGTTCTATTTTTAACGAAAAACGATGGAACTTCTACCAAAAGGGATGAATTTTCAAATTAAAAAGACGAATTTTCACCAAGAGTTAAACTTTTTACCAAGAAAGATTTTCCAGTCAATACAGAAAAAAATGCATCCAAACCCTTGAAATTTCAAGCCAAAAACACGAGCTTTCTGCAAAAAGGTGAATTTTTAACCAAATATTTAAATGAATAAAAAAAAGGAATTTTCAACCAAATAGATGAATTTGCATATAAAATTATGAATCTGTAACCAAAAAACTGAATTTCTCAGAAAGTTCACCAAAGTACTTGAATCCTAAACTAAAACAGATTAATTTTCAAGCAAATAGTTGCGTTTAAAAAAATAAATTATTTTCTACCAAAAATATGAATTTACAACAAAATTCATAAATGTACAACCAAATGGTTAAATTTTCATCCAAATCAGATAAATTTTCAACTTAATCGAAAGTGAAATCGAATTTCGAAGATTCGGCTTGACTAACGTGTCTAAAGTCTAAAGTATTGAAAATTCGAATAAACGATTGCACACCTCTGATTAAAAAAAGTAAATCTTAACAGTTAAATAACGAAATTGAAAACACAGAATTGAATAATTTTAAATTAGGGAGCGTTCACATATTACGTAACGATATTTTCAACTAAGTAAAAGAAAGTTTTTTTAAGATGAATTATTGTCTAGAAATAAATGAAGAAAAATATTTTTATGCAACACTGAACATTTTCAAAATATTTTTCTTAGTCGTCCAAATATTGAAATAACTTAATATAGGTATTAATTATAATTCACCAGTTTCGAATTTTTTTAAATACAATTCTATTTCGAAATCCGTTTGAGAGGAGGTTCAAAATTAAAAAAGTGGTGACGATTTGTTTGAAACTATGAAAAGTCTATTTAAACAATAAAAAAACACTTTTTTTTTAATTTGGCCTTCTATAAGAAAGACATCCTGTGAGTTTCATGTGGGCTTAATTATTTTTGTGTCTACCAGCATTTTTTTCGGAAAATTGAATTTTCCCATTTCTTAAAAAAAAATCTACAAAAAAAATGCCTTTAGTTCTTTTTTGATATCTGGATATTTTTTGACGAAATAAAAGTTCGCTCAGTCACAAAAGTGGCTTAGCCAGCCTAACGCTTAAAGCATGTCTTTCTTATAGAAGGCCAAATGCAACAAAAATGGCCACACAGTTTAAGTCCGGTTTTTTTTTTTTTTGTAAAAATCCATTTTTTTAATTTTCAATCAAATCGTCACCACTTTGTTAATTTTGATCTCTTTTTAAATTTTCCGACGTTTTGCTTTTTTTATAAATGCATATAATTAAAAATTTTTCAAAATCCCCCCCCCCCCCATTATAGATCGTAACGAAACACTGTTTGGAAACGTTCAATTTGAATTATTTTTCTATTTGAAGGTCCCGAGATGAAAAATCGTTCAATTTTTATGTTTCTTACTTCAAAATTGTACAATTGTATACGTTTTTCATTTGGAAATGGTCTAATTTTGAATGCTGCGTATTTGTACAATACTGAACGTTTGAGTTTGAAATTTTTAAATTTTAAACGCTTTAAATTTAGAATCGTTCCGCACTAGATTTATTCCCATCTTAGCTGGAAAGGGATTTCCCAGAAAGAATTAATTCAGAAAGTGTTGTCAAAGTAAGTATTCCTCGGCTTATATTCAGTCACTTGTTATCTGACATGGAATGTTTACAGACTTGAGTGACCGAGAAAATTTGTTGAATGGCCACGCTGAAGTAATTAGGATAAATTCCAATCAGATTCCTGAAAATGTGTAGATGTAAAAAAACAGAAAGCGACAAGAATAAATTCATCTCATTTATATAAATAATTAAAGGATTAAAGGATGGGAGGGAAACGTTCAGTGTTCGTTGAGAGTCGTGGCGGCAATGAAATTAATTCATCAGATTCGTTTATTCAAAGGCCACAGTGAGGTACGTGACGAGTAAGTGATTGAATATTAACAAGTGTCTCTGGCTTGGTACCTTGCACTCAAATCAAGTTCATCGAAGAGAGAAGCTTGGTTTGATGGACGAGCTACGAAGCAAACTGGAAATAATTCAAAAGGGTAGAAGAATAGGAGTGACTGCTAGAGAGGCTAGAGGCTGTCTTAATAATTAATATCATGGGATTTGTACGCCTGAAGACCCCTCAGTTTTCTCCCTAGGAATATTGAACATCTTTATGGAGATTTAAACAATTAGCGCCTTATTTTATTTATATTTGGGACCAATTTATATAATAAAGCAATTAGTATTGAATAATAATTATTATTATTATAAACGCTCAAACGCCACCCTGCAAATCGATGCTAAAGTTCAATAAAGTAAGCCTAGGAGGTATTTTGATTAATGATCTATGTTGATTAATTATTATGGAAGTGAAACAAGTCATTGCTTGAGTGGCTAATGATCAATGGCGTGACTGGCAGTTAATATACAAAAATTGTTGGTTGATTAGATGTGAAATTTGTATTTATAATCAATATCAATTACACTTCTCTTGAGTAATAGCTTCTCCTAAGTTGGCTTTACACGAGGAAAGTTGACCGAGTTTTACTGGAGAAGTCTGGCTGAATTTATATTATTTCAAGGACTTCAAAGTTCGACTTTACTAACTTCAAAGTATTTAAAGATCACGTCGTCGAGCTTGAGAGCTCTCAGATTCAAAAGTTTTAATTTAAAAGACTTGCATTTCAAACGTTTCGTAAGTCAACTTTTTTGAAACAATCATTTAAGGGAAAGCATTCCAAGATTCACTCTTCAAGCTTCCAGACTTAAAATGATTCGATTCAGTTTGTACAAAAGTTAAGAACAGTTAACGATAACATATAATCTGCTTTCGTATAATAAACATTAAAAACAACTTGTCAGGAAGCTTCTCAGCTTTAGATGAAGGAAGGAACTAAGTTAGTGCTAACGAATCAGTTTGTCGATCCACAATTTAAGGAAAATGCTGCTTTTCAAAGTTTCCTGATAAACTTATTATTTAGGTTAGGTACTTCGATAAATACCTCGACGAACAAAACACAGCTTTTAACAGCTTATAAATTAAAACGCGAATGTTCTCGACGACTTCCTATCATCGAGGAAAAACAGAAAGTGAGTCAATAATTAACGAGAAGATGAAAAAGCTTCTTCTTCTAGCCAGGAAATAAGTACTTTTATTTAAAGAGTTTCACATTATGGCCGTAGGTCAGGGAAAAATCAGAGCATTTTATTGGCCAGGGAAAGTAAGGGAGTTTGAAAAAAAATCTGGTAAAAGAAAATTAAAAATATTTTTTTGTTGAAAATTAGTATTATTGAAAATTGAACTACTTTTTAGAAAGTTGATCCACTTTATATTAGAAATATAATTTTTTTGATGAAGATGCATCATTTTAGTTGAATATTTATCTCTTTGGTTGAAAGCTTAACTTTCTGTTGAAAATTGATCTATTTAAATTGGAAATTCAACTACTTGGGTAAAAGGTGAACTTATGTGTTGAAATTTTTTTTTAAGTTTAGCTTTTTGATTGAAAATTGACCTGTCTTTTTTTTTTTTTTTAAATTAATTTTTTTAACGAAAAAAGTAACTTTTCCATTTTTGTTTAAAAATTGATATTTTTTAGTTAATAATTCGTCTTTTTGTAGAAAGTTAATTTTCTTGGTTTGGAATTTCCTCTTTGGTCAGAGAAAATGAAAAATTTATCAGGAAAAAGTAAGGGAATTTTGAAAATGAAGTTTTGCGAACACCCTTTGACTTATTTACAGAAATAAATAGTAATAACGTATTTATGAAAAGAAAATATATTACTTTTTTTATTAATAAAAAATTGTTTCATCTTGTCGCATGGTAGGGTCGTGTTTTTAAAAAGCTGCCCGCAAAGAGAAGGTAGAAATATCTGGTTTTTCTTTGTAAGAGGAATTTCAGAGCTATTTGACGGAATCACCGGTTTTTGCTCGACAAAATAACGAAGCTCGCTCTGAGTTGACGGAAAAACCCCCACAATAGTCACATGCATCTGAGCAACGAGCAAAGGAGTTACCCTCCGCGTTGCAGTAAAGTGAGTAAAGAGACCTCTTTTTCTACCCTCCCTTATCATCCCTCTCGCACCGCCCTTCTCGCTCACGTACCGCATACAGAACACTGCTCCTTTTCTGCAACGAGGGGCTCGTTAATCGTTAATGCTTCCATCGACCAGATTGTTCCATCAATTACAGACTATCGAGAGCCTCGAAAACTCTAGTCGATAAATCTGAACATCACTTTTATATTGTTTTTTTTTTTAATTATCCAAATTGCTTAATTTATATAGTTTTTGTTAATGTACGACCGATGGACTGAGACGTTCTCTGTTCAAGAAAAAAGACTTTTAATTAGGTCTGAGATTGTCAACAAGTAAATTAATAGGCTGAGTTTTTGACTGGTGGGCGGGCGCTGGGGGGGGGTCTTTTAAAAAGATCATATATGTATATAAATAAAATGTAGGGTGGGTCGAAAAAAGATGGTTTTAGAAATCGCAAACAATATCATGCTTAAAAGTGTGCATTGACAAAGTTTTAAAGTTTTTTTGAATTACAATTTTTATTTACATTTTTGGGGTTGTGTAGCTAGAGTCTGCTCAATGTTTGCCAGATTTTAGATACTATTCTGCCCATGAAAATATAAAAAAATTGTTCGCAAATATTTTTAAATCCATTTAAGTCTTTGTTATCTGTTACAATCCGTAGAAAACTCTTGAAATCTTTGAACTCCTTTTGAATTCCTTTGAAATCTTTAAAAGAGTTATAAATCAATAGAAATCATTGAAACTTTTAGCAATCCCTTGAAATAAAATTTACTTTATTCGCTAATGTTTTCTAAAAAATTTGTTGAGTCTCTTAAAATCTATGGAAATCTTTAGAAATCGTAAAAATGCATGAAAATAGGTAGAAATCAGTTCAACTCTCTTCAATATAAATTAAACTAAACCTATTCATTGAAGTTCTTTAAAAAGATAATCTTTCAAATCCCTCAAAATCTTTTTAAATCGTTGAAATCTTTCGAGATTCGATAAAATCCTTTAAATCTTGTAATTTTTGTTGAAATACCTTGAAATGTTTGAAAAATTCATTTTACTTCATATTTTTCACATGTCATAGTTTTTTTTTGTCTAATTCAAGTCTTATTCCAGAGCGAAATTAAAATTATCTTCGATATATGACGTGAATTTGACAACAAAAACAATGGCATGCAAAAAATGAAATGAGGAATGTAAAATGTGAAATTATATACATAATCGACCCCTTAGAGGTCTTATAAAATTCCTCAAATCTGGTGCAATGTTTTGAAATCCCTTGAAATCTTCAGAAATTCTACAGAATTCTTTGAAATTTCTTGAATTTTTTAAAAATATGAAATTCTTTTGAATCTTTTTAAATAGTTCAAATAGTTTAAAATCTTGAAAATGATTTGGAATTTTGTAAGATCCCTCATATTCCTTGAAATTGTTGAAATCAAATTCTTTGGAGTTTGTTAAAATAGCTTACTATTTTTTACATTTTTTTTTAATATTGTGAAATTCTTAAAAATCTCTTGAAATTCTTTGGAATATTTTAAAATATATAATCGTAAAAATCCATTAAAATAAGTAGAAATCATATGAATTCCGTTCAATGTAAATTAAGTTAATCGCATTAAAGTTCTCTAAGAAAAATGAAATTCCTTCAAAAACCTTTTAAATGCCTTGACATTTTTGAAATCTATTGAAATTCTTTGGAATCTGTTAAAGTTGCTTAAAATCTTGAAAATCTCGTAAATCCTTTGAGATAAATGGAGGTCCTATGAAATACCTTAAATGTTCTGAAATACTTTGAAATTCCTTAAACTCGACTGAAAAGTAAGTGGAGAAGGCCTCCATGCAATCTGAGGCCGCTTTTAAGGGAAGCTGTGAATTTTGTCCACACAGGGACTTTAAGAAAAAATAAAAAGAGTTTGCAAACATTAAAGTTTCACATATACATTTTTTTGTCTCTTTTGCAACGAGTGGGTGCGACAAGGTGTGAAATGAGATGTAAGCACCGTAACCCTTTAACGGCCTAGTCTAGAAACCGGTGAATAAAAATTCAGCAATAATGTATGGTCATATTCTGATCGATTTTTGTAAGCATTTTTTTTTAAATTCTTATAATTTTCTCGGTTTGTATTAAATATACGATAACTTATTGCCGCCTTACGAGATGCCGAATAGTCCACTTTGGTCTAATCCACGTATTTATTTTGCAGAATTCTGAGCTTATTACATGAAAATCCAGAAAATCGGAAATAGTGAACAGTGCCCGTTAAAGGGTTAAACTTGGAATTTTATTGACAAGTGATTTTGTTCCTTTACTCATTACTAACTAATCCTTGTCCTTTAACGATGGCCATTAGCACCAACCTTATGCCGCGCCGATGCGATGGTGCGAATTTGGAAATCACTCTTCAAATCACTCTTCTGTGAATTACTTTAACCACGTTGAAAGGGAATTTTAAAAAGTGGACAAAATAAGTTGATTGTTAATTAAATAGTTAAACATTTTAAAAAAATATTTTTTTTACGTGGAAAACACAGTGTTGTTCCAAAATTACGACTCACCGGATGACCCTCGGTTTGAAAAGTTGAAATATTGTTGAAGTGCATGCGGAAGCAATTGCGCTTCTTGTCGTTTCTGAGGTGAGAATTTACGACCATTGGGTTTTTACAAAGCGGAGAACAGAAGGAGTTCCTTTTTGTAAAGTTAATGTAGATAAGAAGAAAGAGAGACGGGAAGAGATATGTACGGTATTGAAGTCAAAACGAGAGAAAGAAGGTGCATGAACAAAAAAAGAAAAGGAAATAAGAAAAAGTAAAGAAAGCAAATGAATAAGGAATCAGAGGATCTAACTAAATTGGCAGCGTTTCGAGGTTCTTCCATAAATTCACCTTCATTCTTTGCTCTTTTAAAAAGACGAGAAACGTCGCACCATTTTCCTATCAACGCGACGTCTAGACCTGGTTTCGGATCTTTCAGGACACGAAGCGGAATTCCGTAGCTTGTTAAGCCCCACGGGTCACTGTGACCCTCCAAAGCACTGTGAATAACGTTTAGCGGTAATGTAAGCAGATTCCCCACAGCTAAGTATTACGGCTTTTGAGTGTAAATAATATCTGCTGCATGATTATCATGATGCATAAAAAAAAAAGAATTTTCTTTTTAAGGGAAAGAGTTGTCATTAATGCAAGCAAATGTGCGCTAACTTAAGTAACTATTCGCTTACCTCGATTATGACCGAGGTTTCTCCGGACACTGTCAAAGAAAAGTTACATAATTATGTAAATTTGTAGAAATATTAATATTATTTAAGAAACGAGCAGTAAATACACGCGCGAGTTCACGTCTCAGGATTTTTATTTCTTAACATTGAAAATATAAAAATATTTAAAATTTATTATTATGTAAAGTTTAAAATGTTAAGACTTTTTAAAATATAGGAAAAATTTTGAATTGAAAATGTTCCAAATCAAACAGTTTTACATTAGGTAAAATTGTGAGAAAAGGGCAATATTTTGAATGGAACGAAAAAAATTGAACGTGTATTATTTCTAAATAAAAATGTTTAAAATTGGATAATTCGAAATTTAATTTGTTGGAAATTGAATAATTGTTAATCAGAAGCTCTCAAAATTAAAAAATTTCAGACTAAAATTTTGAATATTTGTTAGTTTCATTAGGAAGTGGTAGAAATGGTATAATTTTTAATTCAAAGCGTTAATATTCAACAATTTTATTTTGAATTTAAAAAAAAAATCAATTTAATAATTTCATATTTTAATTTTGAATATTGGATTGTTTAAAATGAAAATAAATGAAAATATTATTTCTAATTAAAAGCGTTAAAAATAGAATAAATTAACATTGTAAAATGTTTGAATTTAAATAACTTTTAATTCGAAGCGATTAAAATTTGGAAATTTGAAATTGAAAACTAAATTGAATGTTTCAAAGTCAAAGCTTCTCACATTCCAGAATTTTGAATTATTACATGAAAAAGTAGAATTTAATATTAAAACTTATTATTACTTATTTCGTTTAAAAGTAAATTTAAATCATTTGAAATTTATTCTGGAGACATTAATTCAAAAATACTTAATTATAAATCCTTTAAACTGAAAATTGGGCAACTATCAAGTCTTCTAATGTGATATTCTAGGATTTCGAAGAATGAAAAACCCCCAGACAATTTTTTCGTTTAAAATTGATACTAAAAACAATTGAGAATATTTAAATATAAAATTATTAACTATAAAGGTTTTTTAATATGAAAATGGACAATTTTGCATTATGAAATTTCAAATGGAAAATTTTAAAAATTAAGAAATTTCAAACCAAATATTTTCCAATTTAATTTTTTGAAGCAATAAACTATAATATTAATAAAACTATAATAACTACAATAAATACTATATTTTCAAATTGAAACTACAGAAATTTTAAGGATGATAATTATTGTTAAGTATCATATCGTGTAGTATCCAATGACATTCAAAGTGATTGGATATATGTTTTTATTAAAAATCATAATTTGTTTTTAAAAGATCGCTGTCATGTATACCTTTCAAAATTGAAGACTTTTAAGTATTGTGATCCTTTAAAGTATAATTATTCTATAACTTTGAAAAATGTATACCTTGTAATTAGAAACTTTCAAAATTAATGAATTCAAGCTTGAAACGTTAAAAGTGAAATAATTCCTGGTTTCGTTTAAAAACTAAAGTATTCTTAAATTAGGATCTGGAAGCTAAGTCATTAAAAATGATTAATTTTCAAATTGCGCATCACGCTTCTTAAAATTCACTCATTTTAATGCTAAAGTGCAAAAATGAGAGCCTTGAGATCAATGATGAAGCATTTCCAAGCAAGAGGAAAAACTTCATTTTGAAAACAATTTTTATAAGATGTCAAACTGACGTATTCTAATAAACTGTCATATTGACATGATAGAAAAAGTCGCGAGACAAAAAAACAAGCGAAAGTTGCGGGGAAGCATAGGAAAATGGTAAATTATTATATGTTTATAATTTTATAAGGTTCATATATTTTCTGGTCCAAATTTTAATTGTTTTTGAATATTTCTTCAGTCTTGTTTGGCGTAGTTTTTGTGGAGTTGAAATCACTGGCAGTTAGAACCTTGATTGCAGTTAATTACGCAAAAGGTAGGAACTTGCGAGGAGATAATTCCAATGTCCTGTAGCCGAAAGAGAGAACTGCTCAATTATGCTGCCTCTCGAACGACTTCGATGAATTCGCGCACCCCTCGATGTGGCGCTTTTGCGGTATCTAATTTTACGTAATCTAATTTTGCCGCGAAACCTTCTGTAGCTCGTAATCGACGCGTCTCGTGTGCAAAATGCTCGAGAATCTCGTCGACTTACGAAGCATCGAATTGCTAATTCAGCCATCTTATAACTCATCCCATTTTTCATGAATTCAATTCCATTTCACTATGTAAAATTAAAATTGGTTAAAGTATTATTTCTTTTGTCTTTATTGCATTTGCAGTGTATTAATATTCTGCAAAGCGATATTTAAAACAATTTCTTGAGTAGACCCTATTGTAAAATGTTGGGTTGAAGATACCTACTTTTTGTTTAGGAAAGCATTCTTTGATTTCCAGTCAAGTTTCTTCTGAAAGGAAATTCTTGTTCTTTTTGTTTATATCTGGCATCTCTAAGTGCCCCTGAAAGTTGTCCATTATTCGCAACGACAGCGATAACTTCTATACCCGTCTGCGGGGACAAAGCGTCGCGACGCGACGACGTCGTTACCTGTATGGTGTGGCTATGTGCCCACAACGCGTGTCTTCGAATCATTAAAGTTGAAGCTCACACATAGCACACTTATCGCCAGTGCAACTTTGATCGTCTACAACTGAAGTATAAGAACTATTTAGCCTTCTTTACTTTGTTCACTCTCTCCTCGTTATGCTAACTTTCACCCCCGCGCAATTAGAAAATTGACTCTTTGTTCATCTTGGAAAAACCGCAATATAAAACGGTGATTATTATTATTTTGAATATACTATAGGTCAATCCCATGAAGGGTTCCTAAACATGTTTAGAAACATGATTGGAGAATTGTTCGGATTATATGCGCCAAACTCATCGCATAATTTTCAAGTTTCAACAGAATCTCGTCCTTCAGAACATAGTTTTAATGTTTTACTTTGATAAAGATTTGGTAAGGTTTAAGTTAAGATTTAAGTTAAGATTTACTTCTTTTTTTTTAATGGAGGGAAAGAGAACCAAATCATTCTCGTAATCAGTCATCGACTTCCCCAGTCACGATGGAGGAAGTCGATGACCCCCGGTCGCCACAACGTGCACGTGCACACCAAGAAGTCATAGTACCCGTCTAGAACGAATGTGCATACGCATTTATAAAATATGACACTTAACATCATCTTCTTGAACTTTGGTCACGTGAAAGTTCTGTTTCTCCACCGTGGACCAACGGTACTTCTAAGATTTCTTCAAAATTTGGAGAAAAAATGAAAGTTTCATCTATCCGAAATGCTTAAAAGCATATTTTTGGAAAAGGTTTTTTTTGATAGTAAGAAACCTGCTTGGCTTGAAGATGTATTTTTATTGTTAAAGCACGAAGGCAGTGCTGGCGTACGAACTTGACACGATTTCGTATTTACGTCTGTCATGTTGTGGCCTACTTTACGTAGGTGACATTGTTTTGCGATTTGATCCGAGGAACAGTACATTATATTTAAAAAATTATTTCAAAGGTCGAGTTTCATTGTCAATAAAATTTTAAAATAGAATAATTCAATCTTACTAAAAAAAGTATAGAGTAGAGTCAGTAGAGAAATTAAATTTATTTTGTGTGTCTTTCTTTAAGAATACAAAATTTCTGTCGAATCATGAGTACTTTCAAGTAGCTTTTACTACTAAATTTGCAACTTTTGATCAGCTATAAATCCTATTAACCGCCGTAAGCTAGGAGCTTTCGCTCCCGTGACTGTGTCCATTATGACCTTCGAGAAGTATCGATTAATCGCCAGAAAGCCCAATGCCAACCAATCAACTTATCCACCTTGCCATTGATCGCGTGACACAAGCTGCGAAGCCACTAAATTCGCTCAGGAATTTTTTTTTTCACTGCAATTTTATATATTATAATTCCCAGGGAAAATAATTACCGCTTTTGTTCTGTTTTAAAATCATCGACCTAACATAACCGAACGATAATTTCATGTGGAGCCCATTGATTTCCTGTTAGACTCGTTTCTTGGGTAACCTTCTTCGATTTAATTAGACGCAGTTGCCTGAACACGTAATATGTATGTAGCTAAATTTATTTACTTTCGTACATATAGAAAATTAATATTAATTGGATACTATTAAGTTTAGAATAATTAACGAAATTAGCCAAGAAAGAAATCACGTGATATTTTTCCGTTAACTGTTCGTATTCCCAGATTTGATTGCTGGCGGATTCCAACAAAGCTGATTGCGATTTGTACCAAAAGACACGTACATCCACGTATATTGTGTAGAACATATAAAAAATTGACGTTTAATGTTTGCATACCCACATTCTACAGAAAGTAGTATGGAAAGAACAAAGAAGAACTGGAACACAATAAGCTACAAAGTCTAAGCTTTCGGAAAAGTAGAATTTATAATGTTATACAGATGTTTCCAGAGGCATAAAAAACGTCCGTAAATATTAACGTTTGAAGTGCAGAATACGAAATGAAAATCAGAACAACGGTATTTAGGGATTCACACGAGCCATCTGTTCTCATAAAGCGGAACGCATGTGTTCCACGATAAGGGTTAATTTACCCTCATTTTTTCTCTTATTGTTCAGTATTTCTGAGACCATCCGTTTGACAGCCAAAAATGGTTTCTTGATTGAAGTATAAGTACGATATGAATTCAAACTCTTTCTAATTCATGATAATAATGAATAATAACGTAGGAGTAATTGCCAGATCTGACGTATAATTTCTTTGAAAACTCGCGGTAAGGTTTGGAAGTAAAAAGGATTGGATTCACAATGTGTTTGAGCCTTTTTGTTCAAAAATAAATTTTTGCACAGATTGTCTTGTTAATATTGCGTCTCTAATTTTCCTCTTAAAAAGGAGACAATATGAATTGTGGAACTTGGCAACAATCAGATGAATTTGCACTGTGCGGTTTCCTGGTGATTACGTGTGATGCAGGCGGCATTATGCAGCGTCACGATGATTTCCAAGGATGAGGAGCTATAATCAAGAGAGGCCAACGCGCCAGATTACTGCGATCCATCTTCGCATTGGTCGTCTATATAAATAACACTTATAGACAAATTCCACGCGCGCAACGAAAGTTCGATCATCCGCGTGACAGCGGGTTCAGAGGCGTTTGTAAATTGGGTCAACTGACATATGTTGTAGGTTTCCTTCCTCTTCCGCTCTTTCTTGAATTGGATCCACCCTTTCCGTTCCTTTTATCAAAGCAAGGATGAACACTGAACATTCACGGTACAAATATTGCCTCTCTTTTTGCAAGATCTTTACTATACCTGCAGCAGCAGGCTAACTTTGAAATGAGTGTGGTTGCTCGTTTCCATCCCATTATCATAAACTTGACTGGGCTATTACTAGATTCTGTGCAGTGTTGGTTAGGTCTTACATTCGCTGCTTACTGTCGCTAGACCATAATTTTTGACGACCTTGAAGTCCTAAGCACTAAGCAGTTTTCAAATGAGTTTTAAAGAATGTCTTGTTTTATTGTTTTGCTTGAATGTAGAAATGATTTTAAAAAAGTACTTTCTCGAGTTAAAAAGTTATTATAACCAAATGGTGCGACCATGGACTCATTGCATATATGCATCACTTCAGTTTTACTGTAAGAAAAGTCCACGGTGTCACGTGGCAGGATAAAGGGTTCATAAGCGACGAACATCATCTGAACGCCATTCTGTTTGAAATTGCGCATCGCCTTGAGATGCGTTGTAAATTATATGAGTGCAGTGTTATTCAGTAGCTGACATAAACTGCGTTGGTAGCAAATTTTCTTCCACTATCTCCTCGGTGTCACTTGACTCATTTGCCTATCATTACGCATTGCAGTTCAATCATTATAATTCCAGGGTGAAATATCTGGTTTGCTAATTTCAAAACATTTACTCCTGCATTTTATAGCAGTTAAAGACTCTTCCAAAACATTGTGTGACCCAACTTGTTTTATCTTGGGTTTTATTTGTCAGGTCTAAGTTGTAAACTTTTAAAAACCGTATCCAAACATCGGTGGTCTTCGCATTTATGCGTTTTTATCGCCTCGACTTAAAGAGGGATGGCGAGCCTGAAAGTCGGAGAGAAACGAGACGAGCTGCACGAAAATACTGGTTTATTGGCATCCTTTCTCGAGGGAGTAGACTTCCGATCATCGAGTCGCCAATAAGGCGAAGAGAAAGAAAGAACCAAAGAAATAAAGAGCAGGAGAAAGAAAGAAGGTGGACGAGAAAGAGAGGAAAGGAGAGGAGTCGATTCCACAGGTTCGGGGCAAGGTGGTCTAACCAGATCTTGCCCCGAAAAACAGGTGTAGTCTCGACCGCCTATCGTGGCGTGTGACACGCTTACGATTCACCAGCATATCTCGCTGATGTAGACACATGTCCACTCTGAAACGTACGTGCACGACCGTGTAAATATGATCGCTCACGTCTGTAATCTCTTCTTAATGATACACCGCAGTGTCGGCTGTTTACATTCGGTTTACCATCGAGTTCTGCTCAAATGCATTTATCGACCGGGATCACGTGTCCAAGATGTCTCGCGGTATCTGCTTAGCAAGCTCCACACCCTCCGCTGCACACAGCTACATCCATTATACTGAGAAATACCTTTACCAGTTACGCTTAATGAAATTAACCACTGATAACCCTTATCACAGGATTTATGCTGATATTAAGAGATTTTATCGAAGAACGTGTTTTCTTCTTATTTCTTTGCAAATCTGAATGAAGTGGCGATTAATTTAATACGCTGGAAAAGACTGAATACTAATTAGATTGATTAAAATTATTGTAGGGACATTCGTCATGGTAGAATTTTTCAAGAGATTACTAATCATAGTGAAAGAGGTTGGTAGTATGACCTAGATTGGGTTCGATCCACATCTTGTTGAACATTTGCTAGATACACGAGGGGATGATACCTGGATATCTCTAATAGGCGAAGGTATCATCTGGCAGAGGGTGAAGTGAAGTTATTTAATGATGTGTTGGACAAGTGGTTAGTTCTTGGGTGCAGAAGTTAGCTAAACATATCCATCACTAACTCCCAAGTTCAACAGCTCAATTTCAAGTGGATCTCGTCAGATCAGTTTCACAACCCAATTTGCAAAGCATTCAATTTCTACTTGAAACATTGTAATCTTGGATATAAGAGTTTAAATTTTGATGCAGAATAGAAACGTAATAAGTAAGGATCACCTGGAAAAAAACCTTACGTCCCTATTCGAATATAATGTTCTCATCTAACCTTGCTCGAAAACTGAAAACAGGACAGGGTGGCAGCCAGGTGTGCGTAGGCCCTTGGCTTGTTCCCACAAGGTGTATTGGCATTAGGGCTGGAATTGATTAAGAATTCTACTAGAAATCCTTGGTGAAGGATTCGGCAAACCCTTGAATGTGACCTAATATTAAGAGGAGTAATAGAGGGGATCTGGAGGAAGAAGGCTATTCAAAAGCAGTTGTCTAACCTGGCTTGACACGCCGGTTGACGACAATCTCGAGTATAACTACAGCTATAGAGTATAGACTATACAAGACCAAACGCGCAAACACACACGTTGTGGACACACAGGAAGACCAGGAGGCTTTGGAGTGGGGCACAACAAAGCCATCGGCGAACGCAGGTGAACGCTGCCGTCTGCAGGCCGACAGGCTATGTTCGTAAACGCAACGTACCGGTCCACACAACCGAGCTCCACACACACCCAGCCTACCACTGTTACAGTCGTACACCATCAGAATCGACACACAGGGCTGCGACCATGGGGTTCGTAGAGCTCGCCGGTCTCAGTCAACCGAGCCGCGTCTTTGCGAATGCACACCAGTGTCTAGCTGCATCGTTTACGCGCCTTTTTCCAATCAAAAATCATAATTTTTTCAAGATACTTTTGGATACAACTCTCGAACGTCATTTTCTTTGTTGGTGTTGAGAAGAAGGATGAGAGACTCTTCGAGATCTTGAGAGCATGGGATCCTTAGAAATCTGTGGAAGCGTCGCGTGCCAGCCAATCGAGTGAACGCTTCCATTGGACCTGACCAATAACCAGCCCCTTGGACTGATAGTGATATCAATGAACCTTTTCAGTGTTTGCTTTGACTGGTGGAATCTTTCGAGATGTATACCAAGTTCGAGGTTCTGCAGGGCATCGTCAGCTACCTTCTCGTCTCAGGTGCGCATGGTATCTGTTAGCATGCCGAGATATGATTGGTCAATATTGGTATAGCATTGTGAGATTTAAGAGGGTTCAGATTTTATTGGTAACGGTTTTCCACAACCACGTGGCTAGCATGGCGCCTTTCTTTTTGCCGCGTTTTTCTTTTTTCTGAGAATGGGGAATGATCTTTGGCAATGCAGGTTGTGATATTGATGTGCGTAATTTACAGCTTCTGGAGTTAACAATAATCAAGTTTGGTTGTATCCATCTTGAATAATCAATTAGGTTTATAAGGTTCTGCTTAGTTCAAATTGTTTATGGCTCTTAAAAGCTGCTGATGCCTACTATGTTAAAACCGGAAGTTTCATTTTTTTATGGGAACTGTTGAAAATACTTTCGCAGCACACAAATTGTAATTACTAAATTATATATTAGAGATGTATATTCATTTTATGTTAGGCAAGTATGAAACTGATGACTTTACATTATAACAATTGAATGTTTGCATCTGGATTGTCAGCTATTGCATGTTTCGATGAATGAATACAGAATAAATAATCTGGCTACCGACTATAGACAGGTTGTTGTAATACCTTAGATATCCTTTAGCAATTGCAATTGTTAGCAGTCTTACAATAATCGGATGATAATTTTATTGTCCCCGGAAGACAGAAGAAAGTGAATAGGAGAGTTTACCAGAGAGAGTTTAACAGCGAGTTTAACAGTGATACTGTGAGACAAAGCCATTTTAAAATGGACTTCCCTTCCCCCTTTTGCGCCTCGTCACGTTTCACTACACCCTGACACGAGTCCATCGTCGATCCCTTCTCATGCCAGGCAACCCAGCAATGTGACAAAGTAATCAATAACCGGAGGATTAACACCGAGGCAAGTGGTAGAACCAGTTGCGACTGCTTCTTTAAAATAAATTATTGACGTCAGGAAGACAGTGGGACTTGGTCAAGAGTAACTGACTTACTTCCGATGGTCGAGTCGAGTTAAAGGAGGAGGAGGAGGGTTTTTACTTACCATTTGTACAAGTTAACTCCTGTATATGTGGTCTCTCACACTCCCTCCATTACATCCTTCTCTCCCTTTCTTTTACAGCTCCCTATATTGCAGTAAGCAGTTAGCTGCCTTCTTTTATCGACACTGTACTGCTACTCTTTCTCGCTCGCTCGCTCTACACTGTTTTCTACGCTATTCTCTACATTCTACAATCTAACTCTCTACTCTTATTCCCTTTCCCTTTTCCCATGATGCGTGCGTGCATGCATGCATGTTACGTTCTATTGTTTACGCAATAATCACCGGCACGGCTCACTCACAGTGTGTGCTACTAGCTCTCCCCACTTCTCTTCATCATAGGTCATTGTATCATCGGATACTCCTAACCCAACAACTTGGTCGACTTTGTAAAGCAGTCTTTTATGAATTCATTGCGGCGAATTTCGAGGTCGAATTTTAAATAAACGAAATGCTGATTGGAATAATAAGTACATATTAAAATGAATTTCCTTTTGAAGGGTATACTTTCAGGAATATTTTTGTTTAAATCCGACAAATTTTATCTCTGTCGTACTTTTGAAGAAAGGCCATATCTACATTTTTCATGATAATCAGTTTTTTTATATCGTAGGACTCGTAATGAAAAAAAAACGAAGTCATATGTACAAAAGATAATTAGAAAATCTAATTAAATTCTGAGATATTTAGGCCCTAATTATCCTATCTACACGGATTTTGGAGAAATCTGGAGAAATGCTATCTACACGAATTTCAGTATTTCGGGGTCGACTGCGTGCCGAGAAAATGTGTTAAAAAACCTATATACCGGATACGTTTTTGCTCGTCCGTAAATCAGTCACTCGAGAACATAGATACGTTATTCGTCCTGATTCTCGCCGAGTTTGGTTAAAACAAGAAAAATCTTATCTACAGTTTTAGATTTTCAACTAATTTTTATTGCAATTATTTATGTAGTCCTTTTACGATGTATTAATAACATTGATACACAATGGCATGTAATATATTAATGATTAAATTATAAAAAATATTCATCCGTTGCGTTAATTAATAATTGCACTGTAAAGTGTAGATATTGTTTGCTCAACCTGAAAGCGGCCTTCCTTGGTGCTGAATATCAAGCCTACCTACAGTTTTGCATATAAATAATTATTATTATTTTTTGTTTGCACCAATGAATTGAGCAGGCCCGAATTATTATATCATTGCTTGAATCAAAAAAGTATTATCTTCGATGTAGGTTCAAATTTTCAAACAAATATTTTCGTCAGCGCACATCTGTCAGAAATATACGAGAGCTTGAAGAAAATTTTACGTCTTATTTTCAATAATTTGCTTTTATTTTTACTTTTAACTTCGGTTCTTATTTTCGAACATTGGTTTTTCATTGCTCCTCTCCAATTTCATACAAGGAAACTCGAGATAAAAATACCTACCGAGCTTGGGCTACATATGTCAATATTTAGGGGTTGCCTAAACCCCTCGACGTTTCCCCTGCTGTTCAGGTCGAGAAGATATTGACCGAAATCTTCAAATCGAGTTAACTCCCCTAAATTTCATGGAAAGCCGATATGACCTAAAGAGATGGTGAATAATGCCACTAAAAAAAAACTAATAAAAAAAATCTTCAGTTCTTAAATTAGACCTCGGGTCGTGCGACTTTTTCGACTCTTAAAAATTAATATTATACGACTTTTTGAAGAACATTTCAATAAAAAACAGTTTCAAAATTTTATTATAATAAATTTAAACCATAGAAAATTGAATTTGAAATATTGTTTTAATTGGAACAAATTTAACTTGAGGGCGTTAGTAAGTTATTAAATGTGAATCATTCGAGACTCTAAGACTTGATTACAAGTTGCAGATCACAATAGCCGAACATTTCTGAGTTCGAAACATTCTAAATGAAAGAATTTCAAATTCATTTGATCAATTTTATTGTACAATAATTAATGACGTTTTTGAATTAAAAGCAATTTGAAAGCTCTTGAGATTTCAAATCTTATCATTGAAATGGCATAAAAGGTCAAGTATACTAAGGATTTCAAATTGGTAATTTATTGAATTGGATTTTGAAAATGGCAAATTAACTTCAACTTGAAATACCTCTATAGAGTGCAGAATTATAAATATCATTTTTGGATTTTCTTCATAATATTATTTTCAAAGAGTCTGTCGGCGTCCCGAAATTCGGTATGAGTAATTCAATATTTTTCATAAGTTTGGCTAGTCGTCCCGAAATTTCAGGATGACTAGTCCATCTCCTTTTCCAACTCCCTTAATTTTTCAGGACGAAAAATGCAGCCTTTTGTTTTATTTCATTCTTGTAGCAATTTTCTTCGTTTGTGTTTAAATTTAAAAGTTTATTTCGTTTTATGATAATACAATTGCTATAAAAAATAATAGTTTACTAAATATATTGTTTCTTATGTTATATATTTTTCTATACTTTATATTAGCTTTTGATCAATTATTTTCGTTAAAAAACAAAAATATTCAAAATGGGAGTTCTTTGTGTGAAATTAGTATTACTAAAGAAATACATTTTCTAGATGTCGCCTGATCGGGAAAACCGGGAGATGTCCGGGGATTTTGTTCACAGGGGGGAAACCACGAAATTAACCGGAATTTGATTCACTTGGGACGGAGGATTTTCAAAAAAAAAAAACAATTCTTACTTGGAACAGTAGATTTTCTAGAAGAGTGATTCTGTGTTAGGAGTAGGACAGGGGATTTCAGTAACGAATTATAATTTTTGCTTTGAGACAGGGAGGTTTAGTAAAAAATCCTAATTTTGAGTTTGGGACAGGGAATTTCAGTAAAGAAGCATTATTTTGACAATTGTTATGGAAAATTCCCATAAATAATTATAATTTTGACAGGGAATTTTTAACTTGGGACGGGAATTTTTGAAAACAATTTTAATTCTGGCTAATCAAAATATGCCAGAATTTGAAATTTCCTTCTTCCAAATTGTAGAATAAGAGAGTTAATATATTTATGAATTATAATAACAATAGGAAATGTTCTAAATAAATATAATTCTGACTTGAAACAGGGAATATTTGGAAATAAATGTAATTGTGACTTGGAACAGGGGATTTCCGTAAAGAATTATAATTTAGACTTTAGGAGAGGGAAATTTCGTAAAGCATTATCATTTGACTTAGAACAGAGAATAATTTTAATTCTGATTTAGAAAGGAATGAAAAAAATCCCTGTTAAATTTCAGGATTGTAATTCTTTTACAAAATCGTCTGTTTCAAATCATAATTGTAATTCTTATGACCAAAAATTAACTGATGTTCCAACTCGTTTGAAATCATTCAAATCTTTTGAACTCTTTTAAATTGATCTTGTGAAAATCGGGAATTTAAAATCATCCATTCGAGCAGACACCCTAATTTGTTTTTATTCCAGTGTCTCATGATGATTGTTAAATTGTATTATTATAAGATTTATTTTATGAATTTTCTATTTGATGGAAAATGTATAAAATGTAGTGGATGGATAGATCTCCGTCGTGTCTGGTACAAAGGTAATCAAGGAAAAGCTGAACGGGATCAAGTCGTAGATTAAAAAGGAAGGGAATGCGTAATGTGGTCAAGGTTGTAAGACAAATGGATTGCCGGGTATTGCGTGCTCGCTCTTCAAACATCCAGTACTGCACCTATGTACACTCGGAAATGCTGCACGATACTCGCGAAAATATATTGCTGTATCCTGCGGATATTTCATTGTTATCCAATTTTACCCAAAGCTAGTAAGCAGCTAAAAGCTGGGTTTAAACTACTCGTATCGATCCGATTTTAACTTAATTACACCCAGCATTGGACTACCGTCTTGGGGGTCGTCAATCGATTTAACTCACGAGTCTACTGCTAATTACTACACTTCTATAACTCTGTTTCCATACAGACATAAAGTAGCAAAGTTGCCTACTGCTCTCTTAAACTCGATGAAATTACACTATATTAAAGCACTTGATCTATAAAAGTCTGATCTGTACACTGACATCAGAACAAAAAATTGATAGTAATAATTAAATATTCGTTTGAATGAGTAGCATCTGCTTTTTAACGAGAGTGATAGTGCCGCTTAGGGGCCGTCCATAAACTACTTTACCAATTTGAGGGGGGTGCAATTCAGTATTAACTTAATAAGTTTCAAAACCACTTTCATATTACAGGTTTCACACTCTTTCTGTAATTCCCCCTTTCCCTCCCGTTTTAATGAATTCCTCTTTTTCCCCTGTTAAAAATTCTACTATTTTGTTAAAAAGTCAGCTTTTTTGGTAAAAACTTCAACTACTTGGTTGAAAGCTGAACTACTTTGTTAAAAATGCTTTTTTTTTTGTTGAAGATTCATTAATTTTTTTTTAACTGAAAATGTAACTATTCAATTCTTGGTTGAAAATTGAGCTTTTTTAGTTAAAAATTCAACTATTTGGTTGAAAATTCGTGTATTTTGTTGAAAATTCGACTTCTGTGGTAGAAACTTGATCTTCTTGGTTAAAAATTTATATTTTTCGTTGAAAATTCTTCTATTTAGTTTAATGTTAAACTCTTTTGTTATAAATTATTTTTTTAATGAAGAGTCATCATTTTAGTTGAAAATTCATCTTTTTCTTGTTTGACATATCAAGTATTACATCTTTCGTAGTGAATTCGTGTTTTTTTGCTTGAAAATTCAACTAATTTCGAAAGTTGAAATTCTTTGGTAAAAATCCGCTTCTTCTAAGATTCATCTATTTAGTTAAAAATTCATCTCTTTGATGCAAAATTTAGCCATTTTGTTGAAAATTCTATTTTATTTGTAGAGAATTAAATTTCTTAACTGAAAATATAACAACTCCATTTTTTTGTTGAAAATTGGTCTTTTTAGTTTAACTTTGAACTACGTGATTGAAAATGTATGTACTTTGTTGAAAATTAATCTTTGGCAGAAAATTCATCTTTTTGGATAAAAAATTAATTTTCTTTGTTGACAATTAATCTTTTTTGGTAAAAATTTATCTTCTTTTCAGCTGGAATTCAGCTGATTGAAAATTAATTTTTTTTTAATAAATTTTTTTCTACTGAAAATTTAACTGTCACATTTTTTGTTAAAAACGGGTCTTTTTATTATTTGATGTTATAGTTTTTGACCAGTGAAGTATATATGTTTAATAGTTTTTTGTCTTTTTTGTTTTTTTTTGTATACAACAAACTATTTAACACTTATCTTTTTAGTTTAAAATTCAACTATTTGGTTGAAAATTCATCTTTCTTGTTGAAAATGCATATTTTTAAAATTAAAATACATCTTTTCTGATTGAAAATTAACTTCCTTGCTGAAAATGAATCTTTTTTGTGTATATAAAGATCAACTGTTTTTTAAAACGCTGAACTTTTTAGCTTGAATACTTAACTACTTTGTTGAAAATTCGACTTTCTTGGTAGAAAATTCATCTTTGTACATCAAAAATTCAGCTATTCCTTTTAAAAATTATACTATTTTCCTAAGGTCATATTTTTGGTCGAAAATTCAACAGTTTCGTTGAATGATTTTAAATTAAAATCATTTTTGGTAGAAATATCCTTTATTACATTTTTTGTTCGAAATTAATCTTTTTTTGGTAGAAAATTCGTATTTTTGGTTTCAAAATTTTACTATTTGGTTAAAAGTTCAAATATTTTCTAGAGAATTTGTCTTTTGGTTGTGAAGTCCGTGTTTAGCCAATGTCTACGTTACTTTCGGGTGGGAGGGTGGGAGCAAAACTACTTTTTTCTCAGTGTGCGATATTTCAAGTATTGTAAATTTGGATGGATAACAGCATTTGTAGAGAATTTTAAATCCCACGCTGGTAATAATTAATGACGAACATTGATTAACGACACCGGATATTTGTTTTGAAAAGAAAACGTCAGCAAGTTGAGATGTCTTTTTTCCGGAAGTTGATTTTCTCTGTCGCTCGTAATTACTCGATTTCATGAGTCACTAGGCAAGTAGATTATAAGAGAATATACACTTGGTCGAAAGTATCGACTTTTATTACATCCTCGAACGAGAAATTCGTTGAAGGGTGCAGGCAGTAAAATCCGTGAGCGATGCTGTTTTTCATGCTCTTTTACGAGTAACTAATCGGTCCTGTTTTTATCTGTTTCAGAACGCGAGAGACACTCCACCAACAGACTATCCGGGTGAGTAAAAAGTTCTGAAATCTATAGAATTTACAACAATAATTGCCAATCAATTACATCAACCAGTTGGATTTCAGCTAAGAATTGGAAAAGAAAACCAAGGGCGATCGTAGGTCACGTAAAACCTGAAAATCAGCGAAAAGTTAAATGTTTTATTCCATTTAGAAAAGATTCTATGTCAAAGCTTGTACAAGTTTAAGATTCTGATTTTTCAGTAGTAATGTTCGGGAAAGAAGAAAATTAGTCAGAGCAAAATTAGGGAATTTTGAAAATGATTTTTTGCGGCCACACTGATATAATATTCTTGTTAGTAATTTATTTGCCTTGCATTTCTATTTCTATTTCTTATTTTTTTTGCAGTTGCTTCCTCCTGACGATTATATTTTCAGTTACACATTTTTTTATTTGGTTGAAAATTCAATAATTTTATTAAATGTCATCCTTTTTGTAGTTAAAATTGATCTGTTTTAGTAAAAATGCAACTGTTTGGTTGAAAATTAATCTTTATTGGTTGAGGATTCAACTATTTTTTTGAAAATTCGTCTATTTTTGATGAATTCAACTGTTTTTGATTTAAAATCAATTTTTTTTTGTTGAATTATATTTATATATCTACTATTTCATTATTCGTTGAAAATCAATTTTTTAAATTGAAATTTTCACTACTTGGGTAAAAGTTAAACTACACTCAACTCCCGAAATAAGACCCCCCGGTTTGCGTTATTCCTAGAAATGTCGGCCTCCGCAGTTTCGTGATGAGACGAGCCGCGAGGACGAAAGAGAGGACGTGCTCAGTCAAGCGTGACAAAAAGCTCGAGGGCCGCACTCTGAGCGCGTTAGTTGCATCAGGTTGCGTCATGCGTCCAAATCCAACAGAAATGATTAATGTGCCCTGTCTGTTTACGTTTGGATTCTCTCGATTTAGGATCAAGGCCAACGCAAGCCATGGCCGAGACCGGTCTCATATCGGACGTTGAGTGTACTATGTTAGAAATTTATTTTGTTGTTGAAGGTTCACAATCTTAGTTGAATATTCATCTATTTGGTTGAAAATTAATTTTTTTTTTAACTTGTAATTTAACTATTCCAGTTGAAGATATTTATAAATTGAAAATTTAACTTCTTGGGTAAAAGTTGAACTACTATGTTAAGAATTTATTATTTTAGTTGGAGGTTCATCTCTTTGGTTAAAAATTTAACTATTTTATTGAAAATTTAATTATTTTGTTGAAAATTTCAGCATTTTGTTGAAAATTCATCTTTTTTGTTTAGAAATTCAATTGTTCTCTAGAAAATTCGTCTACTTACACAGAATATTCATCTTTTTAGATTGAAAATTCATCTTTTGTTATTGAAAATTCAACTATCTTCTGAAAATTTAATTATTTGGTTTGAAATGCAAATGCTTTTGGTTGAAGTTTAATATTTTTTTGTGTGAAAATTCGACCATTTGTTTAAGAATTCATCTTTTTGAAGGGTGAAAATTCAACTATTTTGTGAAAAATTTAATTTGCTGATCTTTGAATATTATTGGTGAAGCAAAATTAAAAAGTGGCCAGGGGAAAATCCGAGAATTTAGAAAATGAAGTTTTTCGGCCACCCGGAAGACAGTTTTTTTCCATCTGATTTTTTCAATAAAAACTAAGGGATTTCTAGTAATAGTGAAAATTTGAGTACCGACCCAGCTCGATAATGTCACCTTGGCCTTCTCAGTTCTTTTATTCAAGCGCGTTGAGCTTGTAAGACGATTAACTTCGTTTTAGCCATTTGCTCTAGTGCCAACTTCCGTTTTCGCGATATCCCTTTCCACAATGCTTTCCTCAGTGTCGAGCTTCACGTTAATTACTGTAAGATTACTCTTCGCAGAGGTCGAAGAGTTAAAATTTTCACTGAGAGGAAATTCATCCCTGACGAGAAACTCTCTCCAGTAATCTGACTCCATCAGTTTATTAACTAATTAAACAAACTTGATCAATTAATGAAATGACTGCAGTAAGTAATTAATTGATCCTTTATAGAATACAATGTTTTAAGAGCTCGGAATGCTTCTCTTTAATTGTTTAAAATGAAGACTTTAGAAAAAAAATGGTCATGTTGTAATTTGTTGACGAAGAAATTCTCAGGATGTATTTTAGTAATATTTTCATCTCCCCATGTTGTAAAGCTTTCCTGGAAAGAAGGAGTAGCGTAAATCAATGCAAGGTCGAGGCGAAACTAAATTTTCCACGCATTTCGTTCATCGTACGATTACCACGTGCAGGTGAAACGATCGCCAGGGGATTTTTAGTACCTTCTGGAATGTTGTTCGCTTTGGACAGTGGCGTAAGGATCATATATGACGGGGGTGGGGGGGGGGTCATCACTTCATTCGTGTAATTTACCCTTGTTTTTACCTTTTTATATATTCTCTTTTGAAAAATTGCTTAGTTTTGAACATTCCCCTTCAATTTGGAACTTTGAAAACTGCTTTCAGAGAATAACGAATTCTACGTTGGCGAGTGCCCAGTGTACGAGTGTTATATTTTTGCTTCAAACCTAAAATATGCCCATTTCCAGTCAATTCTGGGGCATAGTATAATGTCATCAGAAAGAGCAGTGATTCCCAAACTATTAGTTCAAGAGACGGTGACGTTTTTCGTGAAGTGGGAGTATAAGTCCTAGTTTGTGGCGAATATATCTGGGAAATGACCCTTTTTTCGAAACCCGTAAATGCCAAACGCCCTGCCTGGGGCGTTTGAACACCTGAGCCAGGTGAAAAAATTGGAAATTTGAAGTGATAGTATAAGAGCCAATTTTCTTCTAGGATCGATTATTGATGCCCCAAGTTTATTATTATTCAATCGCCAGATCGATAGCTTGGGCATAACATACTGCCAGACTCGATAATTATCAATAAAAAAAACTTTGATTTTGCAGTGATAGTATAAGGTCTGGCGTTTTAAATAACATAACGAATAATATTCACATGTAGCATTCGTAAAAGGGCAGACCGAAATTCCGGGGATAACACCTTGAAAATGAATAATTTTCCTCGAAAGTGTGGGTAAGAGCGTGGGTAAGAGCGGTCGCCGTCGCCGTTATCCCCTCCACTCAGCCTTTTACCCTGACGCGGTTGCTTCCTCGTCCCTCCGTCCTCGCTCAGACCCACACTTTCGATGAAAATTATTAATTTTCAAACTCAATTTTCAAGGTGTTATCCCCGGAATTTCGGTCTGTCGTTTTACGAATGCTACATGTGAATACTATACTATACTATATTTACTATACTATACCACTATATTTATGGGTATTCAATAATCGATCCTAGAAGAAAATTGGCTCTTATACTATCACTTCAAATTTCAAATTTTTTCACCTGGCTCAAGTGCTCAAACGCCCCAGGCAGGGCATCTGGCATTTCCGGGTTTCGAAATAATGGTCATTTCCCAGATATATTCGCCACAAACTAGGCCTTATACTCCCACTTCACGAAAAACGTCACAAGCTCTTGGACTATATTGCCGACGGCAGGGTCGCTTGCCGCGGCAGGGGGATATCACCCTGGCCCCGGAAGCCTGTCACGAAAACTGAAATTATGAAGAAATGCCTAAATTAAATTTCAATGAGGTGAATCAATTTTCTTCTATAATTCGAAAAATGTGAAAATAGGTTGATGAAAATCGGTTATTATTTTTCGTAATAAAGGAAATCTTTAAGTGCATCCACAAGTACAAGAACTGTCAACTGGGATTGAAGATTAAAGTCGACTGAGAAAAATAAAAATTTATTTCAATATTGATAAGTCGAATTTCAATATGCTGTATTGGCTTCGTTATGTTATGACAAGAAAATTAAAGTCTTTGTAAACGGAGTGCTTGCCGCGGCCAGGGTGGCATCCCCTGCCTTGGAAAGGCTTCCCTGCCGCCGGCAGTAGTTTAGGAAATACTGAGATAGAGCATGCACTTAAGTATAATTTCCTATTGTAAACCAAAAATCAAAATTTTTACCTTTGCGGAACATCACATATAGAAGTTACCACGCCACAAGGGCCTAACCTACATTTTCACAATTTTATAAGAGAAACAAAAAACGTCTTCAAAAGTGGAATTTTTAATTTAAAAAAAAGCGAGAAAGTATTTTGGAGATGGATCAGTGCTGAATTGAGCACTAAAAAGGTTGATTGGAAAATTTTTTTATGTTCTGAGAAAATGTAGAAAGTTTATTTTCAATCGATGAGCACGGATTTTCAACTATGAACGATAATCAAAAATCCAATTTTCAAATTGAAGAAAGTGAGAATTTGCTTTACACGCCAAAACTTGTCAGCCGTCATCAGCGGTTCAGCCTGATGCGACTGCGCATGCGTCCTTATGGGAAGCTAAAAAAATTGAAAAATGGGATTATAAAAAGTTGTTTCGTGAGGATGTGTATTATATTTTTTTTTAGTTTTTGCGCTAATAAACTAATTTTCGAAAATTTGTGGCTTAGGCCCTTAGAGCATGCCACCTTTCACATATAAAAATGTGGTATGAAAATTACGCGCCACTGTATTCTGTATCTTCTTGCAAGATAAAAAGTGGTCGAGCCCAATTTTCATCCGGCGTAACGCAGATTCAGATGGTCGGTAAATTGCCCTCAGCTTTATTACGTCGTTACGATATCGCGAAGGCAGTCTGCCGTGCGAAATATTGAGCATTGTTACAATGTAACACGACTAAACTATCGTACTGACGTGCGTGAACCTTCTCGAACAATACCCAGTTTTCTTCACTTAAACCGCGTGAAATTTTCCTCCTTCCTAACTTCACTGCTTCAAAACTTTCTTCGGAACTTCGGAGGAAGATCACTAGGTGGTCTAGAAAAAAAGATGTTTAAAAAGTTTTTTCACCTGGCTTTAACTAATAAGATTGAAAAGAACGATTCATTTTCTACCTTAAAATACAAAATGTAAGTGAATTTCTTTTTTTTTTAAATGAGTTTTTCTAATTTTCAGTAGTAAATCATATCCGCGCAATGATGCAATGATACAATTTTGAGTGAATACGATTTAAAATTCT
Source organism: Andricus grossulariae (assembly GCA_011634705.1). NCBI lineage: Eukaryota > Metazoa > Arthropoda > Insecta > Hymenoptera > Cynipidae > Andricus > Andricus grossulariae. The sequence goes on from JAABKJ010001755.1 coordinate 356,444, forward strand.
TTTCAATTTCGAAGCATTGAAAATGAATAATTTTTGCTCAAAAAAGTTTCTAATGTATAATAAGTGAAAATTAAAATGTTCCTAAATAAACAAGTTGATGCTGAAACATTTAAAATTAAACTATTGCAAATCGAAAGCCTTAATAGTTGAACAAAATTAAAATTTTAAATGTTCAACATTGAATTACATTTAGTCAAAGCTTTATAAATTATTAAGAATGCACAATTATTATAAATGAAGTGCTCATAGGTAAACTATTTCAAATAAGAAATTTCAAAATTGTATTGTTTTGAATTAAACACAGCTCAATCTTGGACATGTTCAAATTGGATACCTTCGTATGTAGTTCAACAGTAAAATTTGTTACATTTTTTTATGGGTAAAATTCTAGAGTAGAAAAGTTTCAACTAAAATAAAAAAAAAATTGTTTTCAAATTAAGTTTCAGAACGAAATAATAAATTCAAATAAAATACAAAAAAATTGTTTTCAAATTAAGTTTCAGAACGAAATAATATAAGAAGAATTGTAGTATATTCAAAGAGATCAAAGATTTTATTAATGTTAAATATTAATAGATTTGAATTATTTAAATGAATTTCACTAAATATTGATTAATTTTAATATTCAAAATTTGAATAATTTGAAATATTAGAATAGTAAAAATTAAAAATTGTGTTAATTAACATTAAAAGTATAATATGTTAAATAAATTTGGTTTCATTAATAAATTATTAATGTTTATAACCATTTTTTAAATTTAAAATTGTAATTTTTTGAGCTGGAAAAGAGAAGGGGGAAGTACTGTCACATCCTACTCCTTTTCTAGTTCGAAAAATTACCAATAATTGCTATTTTTGTCAATTTCGTAAATATTTATTCAAGTTCAACTTGAAAATGTCATGAAAAAGTTATGATCGTGATTTTTAGATTTTTAATTTTTTGGGTTTTTTGTGGAAAAATATTACACTTTTTGGGTCTCTACCGAATGAAATTTTTCTTTCGGACTAGAAAGAAGATTTTCCTAAAGATTTTCAACCAATTCTTTGTATGTAGATAAATTTATAATTTTAAAAGTTACTATGATCCCAATTTATATTTTGGAAGCTTTGAATTTAAAATGAACTAATCTATTCAGATTATTCATTCATTTCATTCATATCATTAAGCCATTTCCCTTTCGGGGTAGGCGTGACTTGCTCGGTTGGAAAGTAGTAGTGTGTGGATGGGTATATAGGTATAGGGTAGATGGGTATATAGGTGTAAGGTATAGATACTTTAGATTGATCTAGAATTCTCGTGTTATTCATTTAAATGACACGTTCGTTCCGCAACACTGCTCTGACTCAGTTTGCTGATCAATCTCTCTAGCGATCACCTCACGTGGAGAGCCTCACAAAGTTGTTATGTGTGGTTCCCCACTTGAGCCCATTAGTATCCAAGATCTTTGTTCCAGGCGTCATTCACTCTACTCACATTCTTCTTATAAACTATTTGTCGCCACATTTTTCTGTCCTGGCATACTATTTTAGCTTCCTTCACGTCCGTGCATTTTCTCTATGCAAGCTCTCGTGTTTCTATGGCTTCTTATATATCTTCGGATTAATGTCTCATTCACAGATTCTAACCATTCTTTCGGCGGTCTACCTCTGGGCATTCTGCCATTTATTTTGAAGGGGTCGAATGGTTATCAGGTTAAGAGATTATGAGGTTCAATATATTAGGTATAACGGGCTAATTGGGCTTGGGTTATAAGATTTTTTTATGTTTACGTCAAACCTGACATGAAGAGGTAAAACGGACTTCGGATTCGGTTTCAGTGATCCCAAAAACATATAATAAACATGGTCTGACCCCCAGTTTAGAATAATTCTTCTTATTGTGTGGATGTGTTATCATTCTCTTAAAAAAATCGTACAAACTTGTTCTTTTTGGTTGAAAATTCATTTTTAAGGATAGAAATTAATTTACTGGTTTTCAAAATTGAACTATTTTGTTAAAATATCTTTCTTTTTTAGTTAAAAATTAATTTTTCTAACCGAACGTTATCTATTCTGTTTTTGGTTAAAAATGTGTCTTTTATTTGAAAGTCGATTAATTATGTTGAAAATCGCTGTTTTTGCTTGCAATTAAATGTTCGTTGTTGAAAGTTGACCTCTTGGATTAAAAATAATTAAAAGAAGGTTAATTTTATTAACTGAATTTTGTTCATATTGTTTATTTGGTCGCAATACAATCACAGTCGTTCATGTCCGTATCCATTTCCTACACCAAACAACACTTCAAGGTGATCTGCAAAGCATTTTCTAGCTCGAGCATGGCATTCGTGTTCTTCTTTTTCGAATGCAATAATATATTCATTATAGCACTTTTCGCAAACTGTAAAGAAAAATATTTCAAAATCTTTTTTCTTTATCTTTTTAATTATGTCATATATCGAAAAATTGAAAATCTTCATGAGGATCTCAGCTAACCTTTTCAGTAGGATTGAAATTTATGAACTCAAATTTGAATCAATTCAACTGCATTATATTATTTCGATATTCCCTGATTCATGTTTTAAAGAAATTCAAAGAATTTCAGGATTTCGCAAAATTGAGAGTTCAGAAAATTCGGAAAGTTGAAGAACTGGAAGTAGTTTCGAAATTTAAGGGAAGATCGCGAAATTGTAAAGATTTCAAGGATGCTGAGAGAATTCAAAATAATACAAGAATTAAAAGAAATTTAATTTGGCTTTGATTTTGCATCAAATTGTTGCATATTTAGCTAAATATGGAACTCGATTGGAAAATTAAAAATGTTGTACTCGCACTAGATTACAAATTATATTTTGTGTTTACCTGAAATGCCTCCCCTTCAAATGACTCTCCCTTATGACAAATTGCAAAGGGTTTAGTATAGCAATTATTGAAGTGATTTTTATTGTGAACAGAATCAATATATCCCTGGGGATTTTTATATTCTTGCTTACATCTCAATACTTCATCACCTACTGATGTATACCTTGCATCATTAACTGCAACCGGATGAGCAAGAAGAGCGGAATAACTACAGAATTTTTTTAATTCTTTAATTTTGTTGAACAAACAAATATTTCAGAAAATGATCTTCTACGAAGATGAAAAGTTATGATAAAATTAGACTGACAAGAAAATGATGAATTTTGCGACTTTCATCAGCTGAAGATTCAACAGTTGAAAATGTAATTTTTTAGCTCAAATTTTTGAAGCTTTCTGACATTTTCAGCAGATGAAAATTCAGTTTTGTCATATCGTCCATGGTTGAAAGTTGAACTGTTGAATATTAAAGAAAGGTAAAAGTTGAATTTTCAACACCTAAAAATTAAAGAAAATTTCATTTTTAACAGTAGAACATTTAATTTTTTTGAATAATTGTAGTTAAAAGTTAAATTGTAGTAGCTCAGAAACATTGAAAACATGTATATGAGGGTGGTCCAAGAATGATCGAATGGAAACTCATCTTCGTGATTTTTCGTTAAGAAATAGCGATATTTACAAGGAAGTAGTCTAGACTTATCATCGTTTGATAGATTATGTACACCAATAACATTCATATTATTTGTTCAATTTACTACTCTTTTCTTAAATAGGTTTTAATTCGAGTTTCGCATTATTTATTTTTTGATAATAATTTCACAATTGTGTGAAAACCATTCTATATGTTACATTTCTTCTATAAAATTGTTAAACTATTAATCACAGTTTGTGAAAATATATTTGAAAATAAGTAAATCACTCTCAATAATCCAAAATATGTTTTTCACGTACAGTCAGAAAAATTTTTGTTCGAAATCAATGGAACTGTTTCTTTAAGATGATATTTTTTATCAAACTAAAAATACCTTCTAAATTAAGAAAATCATTTTAAGTTTAAAAGAAATTCATTCAAAGAAAGCACCATTTTCTTCAACCAAAGAAAATTTTTCCATTCAAAATAAATTTTTACACGTTAAAGAATCTTTCTTTTGAATGAGGATCAACGAGTATTTTTCTTTGATTCAAAATTTTTTTATTAAAATCGAAGAATCTTTTTTCTGAGTGATAAACTGAAAAAAAAAATATATAAGACTTGAATTACCAAAACCGTTTCTTCAACCAAATCTTTTTCCATCAGACCATAAATACATTTATGATAGCATTCATATCACAGCATTTATATCATAGCATTTATAACATGGCATCTCTTTTATAATTGTACGAATGTTAAGTATTATTTTTATTCTGAAATATTGAGAAACATAGAATTTGACGTGTCTAAATTTTAATCTAATACCAACACTTCCAGAAAGGTTATTGAAATTGAAAAGAGAATGATAATAATTTTTGTGTAAATATACTTCTGCGGCACCGATCAGAATAATTATTTTTTATGACACAAACTTTATTCATTCTTTTGCCCTCGTCTCGAATATGGAATAAGACAAATAATTTCTTAACTTATATCAATAGTCTGAAGACAATAATAAAAAATTTCATATCCCGCTTCAATTGTATCCTCAAACTTTTGAAGCTTACTGACATTTGTAGTAGTTGAAAATGCAATTGAAAATTGAAGAAAAATTAATTTTCAACACTAGAAAATCCAATTTTCTCCAATTTTCCACAGTTAAAAGTTAAACTGTTGTAGATCAGAAAAATTGAAAAGAAAAGAAGATTAACAAAAAATGTCATTCCAAGAAAGAAGCAGTTTCTTCAACGAAACAAAATTTCTCTATTCGGAAAAAAATGTTTGTCAAAAAAGCGTTCTTTTGACCGAAGGTCAATGAGTATTTTTCTTGGATTCAAAAAAATTTCATTTGAATCAAAGAATCTTTTCTTTGGGCGATAAATTAAACAAAAAACAATATTGGGCTCGAGTTACAAAAAACGTTTTATCAAAAAAATTTTCTTTCATCAGACTGAAAATACATTTAAAAATGAAGATAATGATTTTCGTATAAAGAACCAGTTGAATTTGAAACTAAAAAAGATAATTCTTTGAGCAAAAAAAAATCAATTCCTAAACAAAATAGCAGAATTTTCAAACCAAAAAAATGAACCAAACAGTAGAATTTCCAACCAAGGAAATGAATTTTCAACCAGCAAGACACATTTTCAATCCAGAAATTACTACGAAAATTGGAAATTTTCATCAAAATATATAATATTCCAATTGAAAAATTAATTTGATATTTAAAAAAAATGAATCTTCAACAAAATGGTTCAATTTTCAATTGAAGAAATGAATTTTCAACTGAATTGATAATTCTAAAACCAAGAGATAAGTTTTGAGCCAAATATTTGAATTCCGAACTAAAAGGATGAACATTCAACCAAGAAGATCAATATCCAACAAAAAATAGAGTAGCTGAATTCTTAGATACATCAATTATTATATAAAATGAATTTTCAACAAAATAGTTTAATTTTATACTATACAATATAAATTTTCAACAAAATAATCCTGAGTTAATACAGTAATTTTCTACAAAAACGACTAATTTTCAGCAAAATACATCTTTTTACATATTCCACAAAATGATTACATTTTTATTCAATACTTTAATTTTAAAACAAAAAGATCTAATTGTCACAAAAAATGAAGTAGCGAGGTGAATTGAAAAGTATACTTTCAAGATATTCAATAATGCAAAAATTATTTGCTTAATAAATTACAAAGCAACATTTCCCCGAAAGAACAAGTGATATATTTTCAGTTTCCTTAATTATTAATAATATACCTTCAATTATATCATTATGAAAAACACGAAAACTTGGACTCTTCCTCAATTTATAATTTGTGAGTTATTTATATTTATAACTTTGTTAGTGATAAATGATACATATTTTCAGTTTTTCATATAGAGATATGAGTTTTTGCAATTTGTTAGTTTTTCAGGCATTTCAAATTTTATGGACTTATGTTGTTTGATTATTTAAGGTTATTCTTTAGTTACCGAACAATTAGGTTCCGGAACAGTTCGTAATTTTACAAAGTCTGAAAATTATCGAATAATAAAGTTTCTGACAGAAAATTGCCGAATTATAAAATATGAAACTCTGAAAATTCCGAAATTAGAAAATTCCCGAAATTAAATACTAATAAAAAGCGATTCCTAATCAACATTATATGTTTAATTAAAAAATATATATATATTTTTATGAAAGAAAGAAATTTTCCATGCCCATTATTTTAAGTTATTGTTTGGATATTTTGTTATTTTATTTTTAATAAATGAATTATGTTTATTAAAGAACAACCTCTCACTTTTCTGAATACGTGAATTTTACATTGTCGAATATTTTATAGTTCGGCAGTTTCCTATTTCGAATATTTTATTTTTCAAGGAATTGTGCTGGGATAGAAATATTATTTTTCGTGATTTCTATGTCCGATTTTTAATAGTTTTATATTTTATTTTAATAGTTTTAATAGATTTTATATTTTGCAGTTTCGTGCAATGTTTTTCAGTGATTTCAAGTGATTTTTTTTATCATTGAATAAACATTGATATTAGAAGATGGAATCGAAAATTCTAGAAAGGCCATTATTCTTACCTTTTCGTCTATTAAATAAACATATAACAAGTGATAAGTTATTTGATATAAAAAGACAACTTTCCAGATTGAAATGAAATATTTCTGGTTCTTCGTTAGTTGAAAGTTAAAATAAAATAAAACAACAACTTATTCTATCATGAAGCGTGCGATATTCTTATTGGCTCTTTGTGCCTTCCAAGTAAGTCACTTATTTCATATTTTATATTTATTTAATATTCTGTTTCGTCGCTTTGAATTTCCGAAATACACAAATTCACCTCATCGACTTTCTTTGAATTTACGCACCATGTGGTACACATTTGAAAGAGAAGCTTAACATTTTTTACTCTTTTCTTATGGATTGGAAAGTTCATTTAGTAAATTTTCATGTTGATTTATATAAATTTAATATTTTTATCACTTGTTTTCAATATGAAATGCGATTTTTTTTAAATTTTCAACGGCTTCATTTTTAACTATTGAGTAATTGGTCCAGCTACCTCTAACTTTCTGTATGCACTAAGAGGTCCCCAAGATACCTTTTGCTTAAAATGTTTAAAATAGTACCCTGATTACGAATATCTTGGATATTTTTTCGAAATCCTGGTCAGTTCTTGTACAAACAATTTTTTCAACAAATTGTTATTAAAAAATCATCCAGACCAACTACTGTTATAATTTTTTCTCTATCTTTAGCAAAACCTACACTAACCATTAATAATATTGTTCATAAACATTGTCATCAATGAAAACCCGTATTGAACAGAATTGGTTTTTTTGAAATTTTGTTAATTATCTTTGACACAATGTGAAACCTTTTATGCTCGTAAAATTTTCTTGTAAAACGAGCCATTATTGATTCATAGCCTTTAAAACAATTTATTTTTTATGAATCCACACTCGCTTGAATAATTTCGATTTTCTATGAGAAACTCGGAATTTGAACAACCGTGAAAATTTTTGAAAATGAAAAACGGAATTAACAAACCTCTAGAAATGAATATTTTACAGAGGATGTACCAGTATTTGAAGCTTTCTTTCAAATAAAAATTAACATTGGCAATAGGAATTTCGGTAAAAAACATATATAAACCATTTAATCTCCATTTATGCTGAATTTCGATATGTTACTATTTCAAGTCTTACTCACTGTCAGAAAAGCGTTTCCAAATTATTTTGTTTAGATCGAAGAAATTAATCTAGAGAAATAATAGGCTGGAGAAAAACGATTTTAAAAATATTTCCCCTGTATGCTTGAAGTAGTTATTTTCTGTGTCAGCCGTATGCTATATTTGAAGCGAAATTGAATTTATTTTGTTTAAAAAAATATATATACCTTGGCTCTTAGTCCAAGAAAACTTTATGTGATTCAGGAAAGTTTTTTTTTTTTGTTAGAAGAAATTTCGTTCGTTCTAAGAAATGGCTTTTTTTGTCCCAATGAAAAGTTTTCTTTCACTAAAAATAATTTCCGAGAAGTACGAGAAGAATAAAATTTTTCCATAAGAAAAAAAGATGTTTTTATGAATTTTATTCCGAATCCTCAATATGAGATGCATCGAGTTGAAACTCAACATTTCTCTTCACAATTAGCCATAGAGTATGAATAAAATATTTCTCTTCAAATATCACCCCCATAAGTAAAAAAATGGGTTTCGCCAATTTTTGGCGCTAATTATGGCCTTTTCTCTGTTTTTCAATGCAAATTGTCTTTGATACATAAAACACTATTTAATACTGATAATCAGATATTGAAGTGAATTTTTAAAACAATTTATTATTGTTTTTAGCAATTTTCTTTTAGAATGGTGATAGAAGGTCACGGTTTTTTCAAAAAATTTCTACTTTTTGTCTAACTTTCAATTAGAGTGAGGCAAAAGTAAATGTTAACAAAAATAATTGTTCCAACGATTTTTTATTATTGTTAATAATATTATCTTTGAGTAATGCTAGGATTTGCTTTTTTTATCATTTTCAACTTCTTGTTCACTTTTAACTTGGAGTGAGTCAATATTTAATTTAATATAGCCAAATAATTGTTTGAACAAACTATTATTGTCTATAGCTATCTTTCTCTATATTAATACTAGGTAGTTGCTGTTTTTCCTCAATTTTTAAACTTTAGTCGATTTTTCAATCAGAGTGAAGTAATAATAAATAAATAATATTAATAATAAACAATTTTTTATCATTGTTAATAATATTCTCTTTGCTCAGTGGTAGAAAGTTGTGGTTTTTTCTGAAATTTTCAACTATTTCTCTATTTTTCACTTGAAGTGAATTAATAATTATTTCAGTTGAGCAAAAATAATTGTTAGAAAATATAATTAATCTTGATAACTATCTTTATCTATAATAATGCCAGATAGTTGCAGTTTCCTTCTCAAATTTTCACTCTTTGCCCACTTTTCACTCAGTGATGTAATAATTCATGCAATTTAATAAAAATTGTTTTTTTAATAATTTATCATTGAAATGTTTAACTTTGCGTTCCTTCTTTAGTTATGTGAAAATGATAAATAAACATTAGAGAGAAACACATTTTAAACAATCTCTTTATTTTTCGTGAATATATTTTGCTGGTGAGGGGATCATATCAAAATATGTTTAATTCCAAATTTTCATTTTACGCTTCGCAATAAAATTTCTTTTTATAATTAAAAAACATATTTTACAAGTCATTTACACACCTAGTTCTCCCACCTACTCTTATTAATACATTCTTTGTTTTTCTCTCTTGGTTAGGATAGACTTTTGTTTAAATTGATTTTGTTGAGCTTTGGGAGAAGAGCGAAAATAATTCACTTTAAAAAGTAAAACGCTATCTGAAAAATAATTCTTGTTGAGGTTCACTTATTCTTTGTTCGTAACTAAATCGTCAAAGTAAAACTAAAGATATCAGAAAAAAGCAACTTTCCAGCATACCTCTGAGAGAATATTGTTATGAACAATTATTAATATAGTTGTAAACAATTATAAATTGGTCCAACTATCTTTGTTAACTTGCATTATGTATTATTTTACTAAGTAAAAAGTGGTTAAAAAGTTAAATGTTTTAGAAGAAACCGCAACTATATTGCATTAATATAGAAGAATACAGTTATAAACCATAATAGTTTGTTGAAATTTTTTTTTTGCTGAATTAAGTACATTATTATCTCACTCTGTGTGAAAAGTAGACAAATAGTTGTGCATTTCAGAAAAAAAAACCGCAACTTTCTAGAATTATTCAAATTGAATATTATTAATAATAATAATTTTGTTAACTTTGATCAAATATTCAACTCACCTGAGTGTAGAATGGACAAAAAGTTTTAAATTTCAGAAAAAACTGTATTTTTGTAGTATCATTCTAAGAGAATATTTTTCACAATAATAATAAATTCTTTGAAAGACTTTTTTTGTTAACATTAATCAACATTTACCCCTCTCTAATAGAAAATTTGACAGAAAGAAGAACATTTTTGAAAAAACCGTGACTTTCTATCTCCATTCTAAGAGAAAATTCCTAAAAACAATAAAAAATTGTTTCAAACATTTATTTAAACATTTAATTATCAGTATAAATAAGTATTTTATGTATAAGAAATAACTTGCACTTAAAAAAACGCAAAAAAAATCATAATTAGCGTTGAAATCTAGCAAAACCCATTTTTTCACGTATGGGGTTTTTTTTTGGGACTCTATCAAACAGACTTATGGGGTGATGTTTCAAAGTAATATTTTATTCGTATTCTATGGCTTATTGTGAAGACAAATGTCAAATTTTAACTCGATTCAGCACATATTGAAGATTTTGAATAAAATTTACGAGAATTTTTTTTTTTCTTATGGGAAATACGTGTTAAAGTTCATGGGGCTTGCGCGACCTGTAAATATAATTTTTCTTCAAAAAGAAAAAATTTATTTATTTTTGTGTGGATTCGTACAATTTTCCAATAATTAGCAACGATAATTATTCATTTATTAAATCATTTAACTGGTATCAAAAATTTGCAGTACTGTTATTATATAAAAATTTGTTATTATGGATTTTCAGATAGTTTATTTTTCTAATATTATAAAATCAAAATGCAGCGTCATGAAAGAACGCTTCGTGTGCGCATAAGAAAAAATATCTCGGTTTTGATGATTTGAAAAATCTCAAATATATCAAATATATTTCAGAATTACAAAAATTCTCGTCGGATACAATTGAAGCGTGATATGGAATTTTTTTATTATTGTCTGCAGACTATTGATATAAGTTACGAAATTATTTGTCATCTTTGACGTTCGAACCAAGTGCAAAAGAATAAATAAAGTTTGTGTTATGAAAAATAATTATTCTGATCGTTGTCGCAAAAGTATATTTACACAAAAATTATTATCATTCTCTTTTCAATTTCAATAACCTTTCTGGAAGTGTTGGTATCAGATTAAAATGTAGACATGTCAAATTCTATGTTTCTCAATATTTCAGAATAAAAATAATACTTAAAATTCGTACAATTATAAAAGAGATGCTATGTTATTAATTCTATGATATAAATGCTATGATAATGTATTCATGTTCTAATGGAAAAAAGTTTGGTTGAAGAAACTGTTTTTATAATTCAAGTCAAATATTCTTTCTTGTTTAATTTATCACTCAGAAAAAAGATTCTTTGATTTTAATAAAGTTTTTTTAAATCAGAGAAAAGTACTTGTTGACCATCAGTCAAAAGAAAGATTCTTTGACGTGAAAAATTTCTTTTGCATAGAGAAATTTTGTTTGTTTCAAGAAAATGGTTCTTTCTTTGAATGAAATTTTTAAAACTTAAAATGATTTTCTCAATTTAGAAGGTATTTTTAGTCTGATGAAAAAAAAATCATCCTAAAGAAACAGTACCATTGATTTCAAACAAATATTTTTTTGAGTGTACGTGGAAAAAATATTTTGGGTTAATCAAAGTAATTTACTTATATTCAAATATATTTCCACAAACTGTGATTAATTGTTTAACAATTTTATAAAATAAATATAACATATAGAATGGTTTTCACAAAATTGTGAAATTAGTATCAAAAAATAAATAATGCGAAACTCGAATTAAAACTTATTTTAAAAAAATAGTAAATTAAACAAATAATATGAATGTTATTGGTGTACATAATTTATCAAACGATAATAAGTCTAGACTATATCCTTGTAAATATCGCATGAGTTTCCATTCGATCATTTTTGGACCACCCTCACATACATGTTTTCAATATTTCTGAGCTACTACAATTTAACGTTTAACTGCAATGATTTACAAAAATTAAATTCTCCACTGTTGAAAATGAAATTTTCTTCAATTTTTAGGTGTTGAAAACACCACTTTTAACTTTCTTCAATATTCAACAGTTCAATTTTCAACTATCGACGATATGACGAAACTGAATTTTCATCTGCTGAAAATGTCAGAAAGCTTCAAAAATTTGAGCTGAAATATTACATTTTTAACTGTTGAATCTTCAGCTGATGAAAGTCGCAAGTTTGATCATTTTCTTGTCAGTCTAATTTTATCATAACTTTTCATCTTCGCAGACAGTCTTCGCAGACTTGAAGAAGGATCTGGACAATTTACGCGAAACAACTTTACGGAAGATTAAAAGCATCAAAGATAAATTAAAATCCGATATCGAGGTCAGTTAGTGAACATATTTTTCTTTCCTGAAACATTTGTTTGTTCACCAAAATTTAAACATTTTTAAAATTCCGTGATTGTTTCGCTCTTCTTGCTCACCAGTTTGCAGCCAATGATGCAAGGTATAGAGGAGCTGGTACCGACGTACTGAGATGTAAGCAAGAATATAAACATCTCGAGGGATATATTGATTCTTCTCGCCGTAAATATCAATTCAACGATTGTTATACTGAACCCTTTGCAATTTATCATAAGGGAGAGTCATTTGAAGGAGAGGCATTTCAGGTAAACACAAAATATAATTTATAATCTATTACGAATACAATATTTCAAATTTTTCAATACAGTTTCATATGAACCTACATATCGCTCTATTTCATGCAAAATCGAAACCACATTATATTCCTCTGAATTCGTGTAACCTTTTGAATTCTTTCAACCTCCTGGAAATCTGTTTCATTTCACGATCTTCCCTGAAATTTCGAAACTACTTCCAGTTCTTTACCTTTCTGGGTTTTCTGAACTCTTAATCTTGCGAAATATTGAAATTCGCTGAATTTCTTTAAAAACATTAATATTCTACATTTTCTGAATTTCATGAATATTTAGAATTTCTTTTGATTTTCTGAATTACTGGAATTCCTTAAATGTTCTGAAATCCCTGAAATTCCACCAATTTCCTGAAATTTGGTAATTCTCTGTATTTCCTGAATTGGTTGAATATTTTGAATTTCCTCATTCTTTTCATGCCTTGTATATTCTGTATTCAATTTTCAGTTTTCGAGCGTTAACAATTGATGTGTTGAAAATTCGAGAAGATTGCAAATTTAACTGTTGATGAATGAGGAAAATTGAATTTCTGAAAATCTCTGATTTCTTGCTTCCCAACTCATTTCTTTTTCGATGTCTTCTTCGGTTGCACTGAATTCAATGAAATTCTCTACTTTTCTTGAATATTCTGAAGTTTCTGAATTTTCTGAATTTCCTGAATTTCTTGAATGCTTCGAATTCTCTCGATTTTCTGAATTCAAGTACTCTGTGATAATACAAGAAGAAAGTATTGGGTTGAATTTAAGGAATTCAGATACATCAGGGAATTCAGAGGAATTTTGAACATTTTAAGGGAGTTCAAAGAATTAAAAGGGATTGGAGAGAGTTCAAAATCATTTTAAGCAATTCCAAAGAATGAAAACGTGTAGAATTCAAAGAAGTACAAAACATTCAAACGAACTTAATGTAAATTCGCAATAATTCACACTACCGTCGGAAATTGTGCGCACGACTCTTGTGAGCGCTATCAAAAATCACTGCTGACTTCAAACCACGATATTTCGGTGAAAAAAAGAGATAGGATATTTTTGTTAAAGAGTTAGAAAGCTAATGAAATTCCACGTCCAGGATGCCCAACAATAATTTTTTTGACCTTCTGAAAAGAATACAGCACGTGAGAATTTCGAAAACAAAATTGAAGATTTTCTCAAATTTTCTACCTCAACTTCAAATTTCAGCATGGCCTAGGGAAATTTTTTCAAATCCTCAAAACACTAGGAAATCGAGCCTGAAATCTTATCTTTAATTTAAGCTAAGGAAACTTTAATAATCGTAATGGGTACCAGAGATATGATTAAAAATGTTCAATCGGACCTGAGCTCAATTGTACAGTAATTGTGGCAATTGTGAGTAATTGAGCTCAGATACGATTGAACATTTTTAATTATATCTCGGGTACCCATTAAGATTTTTTTAAGTTTTCTTGGCTTAAGTTAAGTATAAGATTCAAGGCTCTATGTTTTAAGGTTTTGCGGTTTTCGAACTAATTTTCCTAAGCCGTGCTTTCACCGAAATATCGTGGTTGCAAGTCAGCAGTGATTTTTAATAGCGCTCACAAGATTCGTGCTCACAATTTACCACGGCAGTGTAAAGGAGTCTTAATCAATTTAAATAATATATAGGAGCAGAGAGTATTAACTATTGAACCTTATTCTATTTCTTCTTCTCTTTTGTACTTCTATTTCAAAATCTCGAAATAATATGATACAGTTGAATTTATTTAAGTTTGAATTTATAAATTTCAATCTTAATGAAAAGGTTAGATGAGATCCCCATAAAGATTTCTAATTTGTTAATATATTTATCCATTTTTGATATAATTAAAAAGATAAAGAACAAAGATTTAAAAATAGCTTTTTCTTTACAGTATGCGGAAGGGTGCTACTATGAATATGTTGTTGCATTCGAAAATTTGGAACAGGAATGCCGTGTTCGAGCTCGAAGATGCATTGCAGATTGCGTTGAAGTGGTGTATGGTGTAGGAAATAGATTCGTACATGAACGTCTGTGATTGTATTGATGTCAAATAAACAATCTGAATAAAACTCAGTTGATGAAATTAACCTGCTTCTAATAATTTTTAATTAAAGAGATCAATTTTCAACAAAGTACATATATTTTCTTCCAAAAACAGCGATTATCAAAATAATTCATCAATTAGCAACTAAGAAAGATACATTTTCTACCAAAAATAGAATAGATAACTTATAGGTAGAAACATTAATTTTTAACAAACAAAAGAAAATTAATTTTCAACAAACGAACAAAAAAGAATTTTTAACAAAATAGTATAATTTTTAAACAAGTAAATCCATTTCTAACTTTAAAAATGAATTCTCAACCAAGAAGAATAAGTTTACACGCAATTTTTAAAAAAGATTACACAGTCATACAAAAAAATGTTTTTCTGGTCTGGGAATCAGACAATGTTTATTTTGCTTTTTTTTTGGGGTCGCTGAAACAAAATCCGAAGTCAGTTTTGGCCCATCACGTCAGGTTTTCGACATAGGCTCAAAAAATCTTCACAGCCAGACAAAAATAACAAATAATTATAATAATATATGTTTTTGGGGTTGCTGAAACCGAATATTAAGTGTCTTTTCCAACCTGGTGCCCCCTTCTTAGCTCTGTACACTCATAAAAACAATCCTGAATGGCATCTCTACCTTGGCAGAATAATAAAAATTAGTCTACAAAAAAAAAAACATAATTTTTAACAAAATAGTTGAATTTCCAACTAAAGAGATGAATTTTCTACAAAGATAGAATTTTCTACCAAAAAAGATTAATTTTTAACTAAGTGTATTATTATCCCGGAATTCAGTATAATTAGTAAAATATGATTCATAAGCTTGCATAATCGTCCCGAATTTCCGGGTCAAATATATATTACACAGCCAATTTTTGAAATAATAATTAAATTTTCAACTGAAAATTAGATATTTTTACCAAAATTAGAATAGGTAAATTTACTGCTAAAAGTTGAAATTTTCAATGAAAAAATAAACGAATTTTCAACAAAATAGATTAAATTTTCAGCCAAAGAAATGAATTTTCAACTACATACCTGAATTTTTAACTAAAAAGATCAATTTTCAATTAAAAATACAATATCTAAATTTTCAGGTAAAATCAATATTCAATAAAATGAAAATAATTTTAAAATAATTTCTGGGATTGCTTATACAGATATTGCAATATAAAGTACGAATTGTATTTATCATGATTACTTAATTACTTGTTCCTGATTTTGCATGCATATTATTACAATTAATCATATGCATTGATATTAAAAACGGACGTTTTTTCCTTGTCTTGTTTTTATAATTGAAAAAAGTGCGCATCCTATAAGAAAAAGAATGTTGTTATTAAGAAGTGTATTGCAACTTGTGTCCTTTTTCCATATATTTAATTTGTATATTTCTTATTTATTTGTATATTCTTATGAAAATGTAAAAACATCCTTAGTTTGGAAAATTGGTAAAAAATGCGTTATATAACAATATAAAAGTTATGTAAGATATAAGAAAGCTAATTTACAACGGAAAATATATCTTAGGTATTAATGTATAAAATATTGATTTTTTACATCTGCGGAAAATCTTGAAATACTAAAATTAACGCTTCACGTAGACCTATGAACTAATTTCAGAAATATCTATAAACTTCACTAAATTTCACCAAAGTTAAAATCTGCCATTTTTTAATTATCAAGTTCAGCGATTTCGCGTTTCCATAAAGTTATAAAGTATATTATACTTGAGAAAAAATTTATGGAAATAATTTTAGTGAAGCCTTTATTTTTCTCTGACATCAATATTTAGAAGGCTGAAAAGCTACTCTCATCAAATTTACCATTTTCATAACTACCCAATTGCTAATATCTAAACATTAGATGCGGATATTATATGTAGATGCATACATTAAACCTTTCACATTAGAATCTTGAGAGTTCTCTCTGTGCATTTGAATTGCTGACGGGCAGTAAATTTTGGAAACAACCTCTATTTTCACGGTTTTCTTGACTTATTTTGAAAAATATTAATTTTATGTAGTATTTTCTTCCATACCAATAATGAAAATCACGGAGATTTTAGACGATTTTGGTCAAAAAACGAGATATATCTTGAAAAGTATGCATCTCAGAGTAAAATATTGTTGACAAAAATGTATATCTTATCAAATTATACATTTTTTCTGTGAAATATTTTTCATGTACTCAATAATTTAAGAGCGTCACAAATTTTTACGATGAAAACATTGTTTCTTATGGTTCTTTTCAGTTATCAAAAAATTTGTTGATTTTTCATACTGCACTTTTCTATCAGGCTTAACTGTTGTCAATGGAACTGCTAAAATTTCGAAAAAAAATTGAAATTCATATGAAAAAGATCTGTTATAAATGTTGAATTTACCTGATATGACATGAAAATTCAATGAATGAACATTCCAATCCATAAGAAAATAATGAAAAATGTTGACTTTCTCTTATAAATGTGTACAATATAACGTGTAAATTTGAGGAAAGTAGTTCAGGTGAATTTGCGTATTTCGTGAATTCAACGCAGTGATACAGAATATTAAATAAATATTGAATATCATATCGGTGATTTGCTTGGAAGGCACTGAAAGCCAATAAATAGATCACGAAATTAAACAATTGAAAAAGGGATTTTTCAATATACATTATAATTGTTTTCTTTCAGCAAAATATTTGTTTGTCAATAAATAATTAACATCAAATTTATTGTTTGGTTCATATAATTGTTTACTGTATGACAAAATAAATACGTAAAATAACTGAGAAACATTTAAAATAACCAAAAAGTTTGAAAATTCTCTCAGTTTCGTAATCCTTTCAGTTATATGAACGAAAACATATTATTGATAATTTAATAATTCAAAAAATAACTATGTGAACAAATTATATAGATAAATATTCCGTCGTTTTGAGAATGAAACAAAAATTATTGATTCTCGAAATAAAAATATCTGCGAAGTTAAAAATAGGAGATTTAACGGTTATCAGATTACAATCTCAGATTTAAAAGCAAGGAGCTTTATTTGGGGTTTGAAAAATGTGATCATAAATTTTGTCAATTAGAGTAAATAATTGTTTTTTATGGAAACCGATCAAAACACATTTTGCCATCAAGACAAATATTTACGAAGGGGAAAAGGTTAATTATTTGAATTTGCTGTGAGTAGCATCGATTTGAGAGACCTGTAACTCATTAAAGATTCATCCAAAAAAGCGTCTTCTACAGGTAGTAATTCGGAAAAAATATAATTTATTATTTGTTAGAAATAATTTTTTTCCATTTAAAAATTAATTTTTTTAACTAGAACTATTCTATTCTACTTTTGGTTAAAAATGTATTATTTTTAGTTGTAAATTGATGAATTATGTTGAAAGTCGCTGTTTTTGCTTAAAAATAAATGTTCTTTGTTGGAAATTGATCTCTTGGATTGAAAATAATTGAAAGCAGGTTGATTTTATTAACTGAATTTTATTCAGATTATTTATTTGATCTCGATACAATTACAGTCGTTCATGTACATACCCATTTCCTACACCAAACAACATTTCAACGTGATTTGCAATACATCTTCTAGCACTAGAACGGTATTTCTGTTCCTTTTCCTCGAATGCAATAATATATGCATTATAGCACTCTTTCGCATACTGTAAAGAAAAAAATATTTTCAAATCTTTTTTCTTTATCTTTTTAATCCTGTCATATATGGTAAAAATATTTGAGAATTGGAAATCTTTATGGGGATCACATCTAACCTTTTCAGTAGGATTGAAATTTATAAACTTCAAGGCCGTAGCAGGATGAGCATGGTCTGTGTGTAATAAAAACTGAACGCAACATAATTATTCCATTAAAAACACATTTTCTCTCGAATTATCCAGCCACTGTGTCAATTGATTCTAGGTAGATAGAAAAATACTTCTCTTCGCTTACTGCTGACATTCGCCAAGCTAACTTCATGTTTGCTTAGGATAGTATCCCTTACTCTATGTTCACTATATACATCTATATACATCCTATATTGATAACTTAACAAAACATATACACATAATATACCTACACAATACCCAAAAATTTACATATATACACTTCATACGCACAAAACTCTTTCCCCGCCTAAAAGTGGCAACTAATTTTCAAGTCTTCTTATTCATTCTCAATAAGTGTACGCATATGTGCATATGTGCATTTCTGATTCAATTTAATTTGTAATTGCGTAATGATCTCAGTTTCTCGTCATTCGATATTTTGTCCAAGGTACCATATTCTCAGTTGTTTCTATTCGTATCTCATATGTATACCGTCGTGAAGTTATCACGAAACGATATCACTTTGTTCTTGATTGCTGCTTAGTACTAATAGAAACAACTTGGAATATGGTACCTTGGACAAAATATGGAATGACGAGGAACTGAGGTCATTCCGCAATCAAAAATAAGAGTAAATCACAAATGCACATATGCGCATATGCGTACACTTATTGAGAATGAATCAAAACACTTGAAAATCAGTTGCCATATATGTTTTGTTAAGTTATAGTGTACATGGGGTGACGGATACTATTCTGGACAAACATGAAATTAGTTTGGCGAATGTCAGCAGTAAGCGAAGAGAAGTATTTTTCTATTTGCCGAGAAGCAATTGACACTGTGACTGGATAATTGACGAGAAAATGGGTTTTTAATGGAATAATTATGTTGCATTTGGTTTGTATTACACTATTGCGTATAAATTATTGCGTCATAAGCTGAAAATAAAGTTTTCCCCTTATTATTATGGAATTGCATACATCTAAAGGTCCAACAAGTAGTTTTTATTTTTTTTAACTATGAACTAGTGCTCAGATCATCTCCGCAAAGCTATATATTGCAACCTTGAATTTGAGCATGATAAAGGGCAAAAATTGTTGGTGTACCAAAAGTAGTTCCTATAAAAAAAATTATTTGAAAATTTTAATATTTTTTTTTATCCTCTTGAAGTCAACAGAATTGGATCTTGATTATTTCTCAGAACCTCTTTAGTACCCACTATAACATATATTTAAATCACCAAGATCGGTAATGCCGTTTTCGAGAAAATTAGATTTTTTTATTTTACAAGATTTGTTTATAACTTTTGTAACATTTTTTTTTCAGTCGATACTGTAAGATACTGTATCTCATAGGGGTAGCATCTCATCCCTGCAATATGGATCACATCCGAGCAGGCGCAGCCACATCAAGCTTATCCTGCTACGGCCTTTAAATAAATTCAACGGCATTATATCATTTCGATATTTTGAAATAGAAATAGAAAAAAGGTTTGACATTTGATACTCTCTGCTATTGTATATTATTCAAATTAATTAGGATTCCTTTGAAGTACTGTGAATTTACATTCAATTCGTTTGAATTTTTTGTGGTTCTTTAAATTCTACACTCCCTTAAAATGTTCCGAATTCCACTGAATTCTCTGATGCATCTAAATTCATTGCATTCGTCATAATACTCTTTTCTTGTATCATTACAGAGTACTTTGAAGTCAGTAAATCTAGGGAATTCAAAGAATTCAGGAAATTCAGAAACTTCAGAATATTCAAGAAATGTAGAGAATTTCATTGAATTCAGCGTAACCAAAGAAGACATCGAAGAAGAAATGAGCTAGGAAGCCAGAAATCAGAGATTTTCAGAAATTTAAATTCCCTCATTCATCAACAGTTAAATTTTAAATTTCCTCGAATTTTCAACACATCAATTTTCAACTGGTTGAATCTAAAGGGAACTGAAAATTGAATTCAGAATGTTCAAGGATTGACAGAAATCAGGAAATTCAGAATATTTGACATATTTAGGAAATTTAGAGAATTAAAAGATTTAAGGGACTTTGGAGAATTCCAGGCACTTCAGAACAATGAAGGAATTCAAGAAATTAATTAAATTTGTAATATATTCAAGGAATTAGGGAAATTGAGACAATTACAAAATTTCAAGGAATTCATAGAATTTCAGGTATTTAAGAAAATTTATAGTTCACAAAATTCAGAAATTTGAAGAACTGGAAGTAGTTTCGAGATTTCAGAATATTTCGAGAAATTGAAAAGATTTCAAGGAAGTTGAAAGAATTCCAAAGAATACAAGAATTTAAAGAAATTCAATAGGGTTTCGATTTTCCATCAAGTTATTGAATATTCAAGTGTATGAAACTGTATTGAAAAATTTGAAATAGTGTATTCGTAATAAATTATAAATTATATTTTGCGTTTACCTGAAATGCCTGCCCCTCAAATGACTCCTTCTTATTATAATACATTTTAAAGGAATCAGTATGACATTTATCAAATCGACGTTCACAATGAACAGATTCAAGATACCCCTCGAGATTTTCATATTCTTGCGAACATTTCAGTACTTCGGTACCCACTCCTCGATACCTCGCATCATTAACTGCAACCTGGTGAGCAAAAAGAACAAAACAATTACCAGACTGTTTTAAATTTTTTAATTTTCATATGCAAACAAATATTTCAGGAAATGAAATTATGTTCACTAACTGACCTTAATATCCGATTCTAATTTATCTTTGATGCTATTTATCTTCTCTACAGTTTCTTCGCGTAAATTGTCCAGATCCTTCTTCAAGTCTGCGAAGACTGTCTGCAATAATGATAAGTTATGATAAAATTAGAGCGACAAGAAAATGATCGAACTTGCGACTTTCATCAGCTGCAGATTCAACGGTTAAAGATGTAATTTTCAGCTCAAATTTTCTAGGCTTACTGACATTTTTAGCAGTTGAAAATTCAATTTCTTCATATCGCCCATAGTTGAAAGTTGAACTCTTGATTATCAAAGAAGATCAAAAGGGAAGTTTTCAGCACTTAAAAATTGAATAAAAAGTATTTTCAAAACAAGAAACTTTAATTTTCTCAAATTTTCCACAGCTAAAAGTTTAACTGTAGTAGATCAGAAAAATTGAAAACATATATATTGTCTATATCGAGGTTAGATTTCTTAAAAGCAAAAATTAATCTTCCGATCGAACGAAAACTTTTATCCGTGATTTTTTGTTAAGAAATAGCGATCTTCAGAAGAAAATCGTCTTGACTTATTGTTGTTTGATAACTCATGTACACCAATAAGATTCATATTATTTGTTTAATTTACTTTTTTTTAAATAAGTTTCAATTCGAGTTTCGCTTTATTTATTTGTTGATACTAATTTTACAATTTTGTGAAAACCATTCTATAAATTACATTTCTTCGAAGAAATAATCAGTTTGTGAAAATAGATTTGAAAATAAGCAAATTACTTTCAATAATCCAAAATATTTTCCCCACGTACACTCAGAAAAATATTTGTTTGAAATCAAGGGAACCGTTTCTTCAAGATGATTTTTTTCATCAGACTCAAAATACCATCTAAATAAAGACAATCATTTTAGGTTAAAAAAAATTCCATTCCAAGAAAGAATCATTTTCTTGAGCCAAACAAAATTTCTCTATTCAGAAAAAACTTTTTTTGTCAAAGAAACGTTCTTCTTCCTGAAGGTCAATGCATATTTTTCTTTGATTCAAAAGAACTGTATTTCAATGAAAAAATCTTTTTCTTGAGTGATAAATTATATAAAAAACAAAATTGGGCTTGAATTACAAAAATTCGTTTGTCATTAGACCGAAAATATATTTAAAATGAAGATAATCATTTTAAAATAAAGAAACCCTTTGATTTACACAAGAAACCATTTCATTGAATAGAAGAAATTTTACTTATTTAAGAATATTTTTTCTAAATATATGAATGATAAAAATTATTTTTATCCTGACATATTATACAAAAAAAATCAATAATACAGTAGCAACACATCCAACAAGGTTATTCTTTTGCACTCGTTTCGAACGTCAAAGAAGACAAATAATTGCGTAACTTATATCAATAGTCTGAAGACTATTCATTCGTAGATAACTGAACTAGTTATGGTTTCTTTTTTCAAAATCATCAAAACCGAGAGATTTTTTTAGGCGCACACAAATATCGCTTTCATGACCCAGCATTTTTATTTTATTATATTAGAAACATGAACTATCTGAAAATCCATAGTAGCAAATTTTTAAATATTAACAGTACTGCAAATTTCTGACACCATTTAGATGATTAATTAAATAATTAATTCTTGTTGTTAAATTTTAATATTCAGATAGAAATATTTTTTAAATCTTTAATTGAGAATTCGTCGTACCGGAAAAACTTTTATTTATAATTATCGATAATTCAGAAATTGTGTGATTTCGAAAGATTAGGAGTTTTTTAATTTTAAGTGAAATTGTTTAAGCACTAAAAACGGTATATATTTTCAAGTGCATAAGTCAAACTAGTTAAACTAAATTCTGTGCCATTTTTGTATAAGCAGTATCTAAAAATCTTTCATAACAAATTTATAAGTTTTAAAAGTTCTGACATTTTTTGATACCAGTTGAATAATGTAATAAATGAATACTTCTGGTTGTTAAATTTTAATATTTGAATAATAATATTTTTGTGATCTTTAATTGAAAAGCCTTATCAAAAAAAATTCGATGTACAATCATTTGATAATTTGGAATTCGTGTAATTTTAAAAGATTAGGAATTATTTAATTTTGAATGTTTTTCTCAAGTTTTATTCAAGCAGGCGTATATTCATAAAAAATATATTGTTTTAAAGGCTATAAATGAATAATGGATCGTTTTTTAAGAAAATTTTACAAGCGCAAAAGGTTTTACGTTGTGTCGAAGATAATTACCAAAATTTGGAAAAATGTAATTCTGTTCAGTAAGGGTTTTTATTTATTATAATTTTTATCAACAATATTATTAATGGTTAGTGAAGGTTTCTCAAAAGTTTTATGAAAAATCATGACAATAGTTGGCCCGGATGATTTTTCATTAACACAGAAAAAGTCCAGTTGATTTTCCCTTGAAAATAGCGATTTTCTCATAACAATTCACAGACAAAAATTTGGATTTTATCGAAAAATTTCTTTCTGCTTTCAAGACATCTAGCTTCGATATAGATGTACCTTCTAAGGAAAAGATTTTTCAGGGACCTTTTGGTGCATACAGAAAGTTAGAGGAGGCTAGACTAATTATTCAAAAGTTAAAAATGAAACCGTTGAAAATTTAAAAAAAAATCAAATTTCATATTCAAAACAAGTGTTCAAAATGTTGAATTTACATAATTATAAATAAAAATTCAATGAATGAACTTTTCAATCCATAAAAAACAATGAAAAAGGTTCAGTTTTTCTCTCAAATGTGTAGCATATGGTGCGTAAATTTAAAAATAGTCATTGATGTGAACTTGTGTATTTTGGTAATTCAACGCGATGATACAGAAAATCAAACAGATATTAAAGATTAATTAGCTGACTTACTTGGAAGGTACAAAGAGCCAATAAGAATATCGCACGCTTCATGATGGAATATGTTATTTTATTTTTACTTTTACTTTTAACTGTAGAAGAACCAGAAATATTTCATCTCAATCTGGAAAGTTGTCTTCTTATACCAAATAACTTATCAACTGTCATGTTTATTCAAATAATTCAAGAACAAATCATAACAGATAAGGTAGAAAATAATGGCCAACTGATAATGCTTTTAAGCTTCGGCAAATGTAACGCGTAGGATTAACAAAAATATGAGTTTCTAGAATACTCAGAGAAAAGATTAAGTTGATTAAATGAAACAGTTTTTTCAACCTCCTTAGTCTTTTGAAACTGAAAAATTTGGACAGCGCGAATAAACCTTTGGTTATTCAAAAAAAAATACAACGAATTAATTTGGTAAATTCAATGAAATTATTTCTTTGAGCATGTTTAGTTGATTAAATCAAATAAATGTGTTGAGCGGAATGTTATTTATCAAAAAGTGATTTATTTGAAGTAACAAAATAATTCAACAACATGATTATCACTCTTTTTGAAAAAGTCTGAGAAAATTAGTCTTTTTGGTTGAAAATTAATTTTTAGGGTTAAAAATGTATTTATTTTGTTGATAATTGAACCATTTCGTTGAAAATTCGCTTTTTATTATAAAGACTAATTTTTTAAACTGAAAGTTTTATTACCCATTCTATTTTTGGTTAAAAATGTATCTTTTCTAGTTGCATATATCTGTATTATGTTAAAAATTAGTGTTTTTTTGGTAGAGGATAAATGATTGGAAGCAGGTGAATTTGCTTAACTGAATTTTATTCAGATTGAACTTGAGTACCACAAGCAGATTATTTTAATTGTATAGCTTTTTCCTCTATGCAAAAAACACTTCAAGGTTTTTATAAAGTCGAAAACAAAATTGATAAAATTTAACTAATTCCTCAATCCTTATTCACAAGTGGAAAGCAGTTTATTGTTTCATACAAATAAATAATAAATGAATGAATTAAATTAAATAACATGATGGTGTGATATTTTTAAATGTGTCGAAACAATAAGAAGGTTGTCCAACAAATTCGAAAAAAATCGTAAAATTAACAACTGATAGTGAATAAAAACTGATCATCAATAAAATAATTTCAATGTATAGTCAGATTTATCGCCAGTATCGAAACTTTCGAACGCTTGTTATTTAAATGTCGTAGCATTACTTTCTGCACAGATATCAAAAACTATTTTTTTACTGCAATATCATGTCTTTTCGTCCGCTAAATAATGTTTTGTCAGAACAGGTTATATTTTAAAAAAATTGTCACAACAGAAATACACTTATATCGCAGTTTAGAACAAAGACAATTTTTCTTTGCTGCAGTAATTTCTTTTTATCTGAAGAATAATATCCTGATACAATGGATTCTCGTCCAACAAAATGATTATCACACTTTTAAAAAAACTCTTATAAACTTATTCCTTTTGATTGAAAACTCATTTTTATAGTTAAGAATTCATTTATTTTGTTCAAAATTGAACTATTTTGTTAAAAATTCGCTTTTTGTGATAAAAATTAATTATTCAAACTGAAAGTTACCCATTCTATTTTTGGTTAAGAAAGTATCTTTTGTAGTTGCGAATTGCTGTATTATGTTAAAAATTGGTATTTTTTGGTAGAGAATGAATGGTTCGAGGCAGGTCAATTTGATTAACTGAATTTTATTCAGATTATTTATTTGATCCTAATACAATCACAGTGCTATAGGTTCGCGTTTTCCTCTTATTGGACCAATAAACGTATTGAAGTGTTTTTGAACACATTCCTTAGCAAGGAAACGTCCTTCTTTTTCCTTTATGACTAATGATTTAATATTTTCTATATAGCACTCTTCCGCATACTGTAAAGAAAACCAAATTTTTTATCTTATTTCTCTATCTTATTATTCATGTCATATATGGATACAAATATTTCAAAATTGAAAATCTTTATGAGGATCTCATGTAACCTTCGCATTAGGATTAAACTTTATAAACTCAAATTTAAATGAATTTAACTACATTATATTACTAAGAGATTTTAGTATTAATTTTTTGGGATTGCTACAAAGAAAAAACAGGTCTGGTAATTAATTCTCTTCTGAATTTACATTTAATTCGCTTGGATTTTCTGTGGTTCTTAAATTATATTTTTTATTCCGGGAATTCAAATTAGAATGTCCAAGCAATTCTGGAAAATTAGAGAATGTCAGGGACTTCAGAACAATTAGGGAATTTCGGAATATTATGGGAATTCAAATAATGCAGAAAATTGAAAGAAATGCTTAATATTTATGAGTTGAAAGATTTCAGAGAATTCTGAAAAATTAAAAAGATTTTTTAAAAAGTTACAAGATTTCAAAAGAATACAAGATCTCAAAGAAGTTCAATGTGGATTTGATTTTGCATTATTTTTACACATATGTAGGTACATATGAAACTGAATTGGAAAATTTGAAATATTGTATTTGTAATAAATAGCTTATAAATTATATTTTGTATCTACCGTGAATGCCTCACATATCGAAAATGTAAAAGGCCTAGTATAACACGCCTTTAATAAACGCCTAGTTTCTGCCAATGCATAATATCTAGCGAGTCTTCTAAATCCTTCCCAACATTCCTCTACGTCTTCATTGAGTCCTCTTCTCCTTCCATCAAGAATTGCAGTCTATTGAGCAAGAAGAAAAAAACAATTACACAAACTTTTCAACTTTCTAATTTGGTTAAACAAATATTTCAGGTAATAAAATTATTTTCCCTAACTGACCTCAACATCCGATCCTAATTGATGTATGATGGCGTTTATCTCTTTCGTCTTTTTTTCGCGTAACTTATCCAGGTCCTCCTTCAAGTCAGCGAAGACTGGCTGCAATGATAAAAAGTAATGATACAATTTGAATGACAAGAAAATGATCAAACTTGGAAACAGCTTAAACTTCCATTTTTTTTTAATTTTTCACACTTATAAGTTAAACCGTAGTGGCTGAGCCACTACGTAGTGAGTTTCGCATTATTTATTTTTTGATACAAATTTCATCATTTTGTAGAAACGCATTCCATAACTCAAATTTCTTTCATAGAATAATTAACCTATCAATTATGGTTTGAAAGAAAAGATTTAGAAATAAGTATATTAATTCCATTAACCCAAAAGCTTTTTCCAACGTACACTAAAAAAAATATTTGTTTGAAATTGAAGGACCCGTGTCCTGAAGGTAGGTTTTTCATTGGACCAAAATAATTTTCTGAATGCAAAAAATCATGTTAAATTATAGCAAAAATGTTCATTCGAACAAAGAACCATTTCCTTGAACTAACGCAAATTTGCGTACTGAATGAAATTTATTTGAGTCAAAGAAACTTTTTTGGACTGCGGATCAATAAATATTTTTCTATCATTCAAGTAAAATTTCAATAAAATCAGAGCATCTTTTTTCAACAGAAACAGTTTCTTTGAATTAAAGAAAATTAATTTAAACATAAGAATCTTTTTCTAAATGTATAAATGATAAGCTTTATTTTTAATTTTGAAGTGTTGAGATACGTAGAATTATATATAAACATGGAAAACGATAAAAATAGAAAAATTATATCAAACAACTCGCTGGTGTAACATTTTTATCTCTATGGTAAGAATTAGAAGACCATATTGAGGAATAGCTGAAGTTTGAGAAAAGTTAAAAAATAATAATAATTTTTGCTTTTAAACACTTTTTTCGGTTGTAGATGTTCCTTATTTTGCATTGCAAAATTCAATTATTTCGAGAGTTTTGTAAACATTATTTCCCCTAAATAAGTATGAGCTTGAGTACCCGAAGAAGATTATTTTGAATTGTATAGCTTTTTCCGTTATGCAAAAGATACTTTAATAGCTCTGTAAGCTCGAAATCAAAATTGATCAAATTTAACTCATTCCTCAATCCTAATTCACAAATTGGAAGCAACTTATTGCTTCATGAATATAAAAAATGAATGAATTGATCAAATAAAATAACGCGAGCGTAAAAATTTTCACGTTGTGTCAAAGAAAATTAAAAATATCAATTTAGTTCATTATGGCTTTCAATTACAAAAGTGTGCGTGAAGACTTGACTAATTATTCAACAATTGAAAATGGAACCGTTGAAAATTCAAGAAAGAATCGAATTTTATGTATTAAAAAAAGTGTTTAAAATGTTAAATTTACATAATTAACAATGGAAATTCAATGAATGAACTTTTTAATTCACAGAAAACAATAATAAATGTTTAGTTTCTCTTGAAAATGTGTAAAATATTGTACCCTGCGAGTTACAGGGATAGCCTGAATACAGGCAAAAAGCCTTTCTCCTGCATGATTCGATGTTCAAGTTGCATCACACAGGAGAAAGAGGCAAAGCGTAGAATCCAACTACTCCAACTCAAGCTTGGTTACGTAAGCGTAGGAGGGTGAAGGGGAGCGCAGAAAATAAAAAGCGAAACTCGGCCGAAAAACGGCATTCTGAATCTTGCTTCTGAAAAGCGCAGATCGCCGGGTGGACGTCCTGTGAGAAGACTAGAGGATCGTATCCTCCCTTCTTGTCACGCAAACTCCATCCACGAGGAGAGCTACAAAATACTTGGAGTAAAATCCAACTATTTTGAAGTGTCTTCCTAAAAGGAATTGAATCTTCTTTAAAAGAGTCCAAAGCGATTGTATCGCCCACGACTGTTTCCATAAGATATCTAATTTTGAAATTGTGGTCTTCGTTTGTCCGAAACAAGCTTAGGAATTTTTCCGAGCGCTTACGAGCATCTGTGTTCAGTGGCAGAGTTCCACTCTTGAGATTTTATCTTTATTCTATTTTGGCGAAAGGCCTTTTTCAATTACGAGGTATTTAAATTCATGATAGATTACTACAGTCTCATTATTGATCCCGGTCGAGGTTATACCAAAACTTATGGTCAACATAATCGAATGTAATAACCGAAACAGCTATTAGTTGCATTTCAATCAATTTACACTCAGACGAGGAGTTGTACTGCTCTACCTGGCTGCGAAAATTATTGAATGCAAATAACAGACAATGATAAAGTACCTCATTTCAAAAAGGGACACGAAGATCCCCAAGTTTAAGAAATAGCTGTAAAGTGTACACTTGAAAAGTCGAGTCCGCTCGTTTACGCTGCCCTTCGATCTCTCTTCCGTTAGAGAACAATAACGCTGCCTGAGGCCCGAGCATTCCTCGGCCCAGCTTACAAAATTCAGACTTGCTCTTCGAGCACCCTTGCCGCATCGAGGCCAACCTACCTGAGTGGCAGGTCGTAAAATTATCATTGACGTTCAGAGCGACAATTAGTCTATTACGGGGTTATCCTTTTGTGTGCCATAGTGCCAACGATAAACGGTTTGCATATTTTGACTTGAGGTTTGTGGGTTACAAAGACAACCCTAAATTATTTAAATGACTTGCCTGTAATTGACCTCTCTATTGAAATTTATATTCTAGAAGTGTGAACAGCAAGACTAAAAAGAAAATGTATTGAAAATTCGATAAAAATAGTTATCTTATAAATTGTGTTATACAAACCTATAATTTCTTCGAATAGGCATAAGTGATCCTTAGCGTGCATTAAGACTGCCCGATGTGCAGATATCTTTAAGTTTTATTGAGCAAGATAAGAGAAAAAAAGCATAGAAAATTGAATAAAAAAGATTCATTTTACTTGCGTTGATATACTCAGAAAAGTCCTCTAGTGTGAGGTACGACTGATTTCAATAGTTTGCGAAATTTTAAATAAAACGAGATTAATACAAAATTAGAGACCTGAATATAAAAATAGGTTAACAGGCTTAAGTGAATAAAAAATCCTTGTATTGTGATAGGAATCTTATTTTTTCTGCGCATGCAACCCTTCTCTATTTTACAGATATTTAAATTATTAATGAAAATTAATTAAACAAAATAAAAGTTAACGTAACCGAAAGCCGGCGGTTGCAACATATTAATAATAAAATTAAAATAATTCAAGATTCTTTATATAACCAAAATAATATATAGTTAAGAATTTAATATCAGAACAAATTTTAGAATTGATTCAAAACTTGATAAATTTATAAAATTAGGTGAAGACTTATTAGATGATAATTTCAGACAAAATCCAAAAAACCACAAAGAAATTATTAAGGAAAATGGTAATAATTGCTCAAATATAATTGCAGATCTCAATAATTATAGATCAGATCTCAATAATTATAATTATAATTTTAATTTTGTAACTTACTAAATAAACAGAATATAAAGTTAATATTTAAAATTTAAAATTTTAACTATTTTAACTATGTTGTTTCTTGTATTCTTATCTAACTTTTAATTCAATAAATAAAAAAAAACATAAAACAAATTTTAAGCAAATTTTTCTATTTTTCTAATTCACACCAATAGATACCTCATATTGCTAACATTTGATTTTCTAAATTATTAACTTTTTCCAAATTAATGAATTTTTCACTTAAATTCTTTGAATTATTGTAATTTTTACTTCCATTCAATTAATTATCAATAGCAGTATGTAACATTTCAAATTTTAATGATTGTTAATAATTTTTAATTATTTTTGTTTAATTTTTAGTTATTAGATTTTTTAAAGAATTTTTAGTACCTTTCCTATAAGTTGATGATACGGCATTGCTATTCCTGTCTTTGTTAAGGTTTCTTTATCCCTTTTTCTCGGTTGAAAAAATGGAGCAGAACGACAGTTTTGTTTTCGCTTTTTTCACAATATTTTGTCATAAAGCTATTAGTGCTAATTATAATTTGAACATAATATTGAAATTTAAATATCAACTTTGAGTTGATTATATAAACAAAAATTAAACTTAAAAAGAAGATAACCTAAAGGTAAATATGTCAATTCCATTTCCTAACCTCACTTTTTCACTTTTTCATTACACTTATTTTTATAATTAAAAAATTTTTATGTCAGTTTTTCTACAATTTCTTTTTAGAATAATGGGAAAAGGAGAATTTGGAACTATTTTTATACTGATGAGCATGTTTATAGACTTCTCTTTTGAATTATCCTGTTGAGGAAAACTATTCGTGTTCGAAACGTCGAACTGGAATAAAGGATCGAACAAATGAATTATTTTTGGTCTGAAGTATGTCATTTTTACCATCTTCAACATTATATTTATAAATAATAAAGAAGGAAATTGGAAGATACTCAAGATGATTTAAACATCCTGGCGAAAGTATCGGATAGGAATTCATTCCGAACCAATCCGAAGTCATCCGAATCATTCCGGAACCTGTATCCGAATCAATCCGAGTTAATTCGAACCAATCCGATTTTATTTTACATTTCGTTTTGATCCAAATCGGTCAAAAATTAATCCGACACAATCCGGTTCAATCCGTACTTCCAATCCGAATAAATCCCATACAACTTTTCAATCCGATTGAATCCGAACCCGGATTGGCCTAAAACGGTTTTCAATCCGAATGAATCCAATTCAATCCGAACTCGGATTCATTCGGATTGAAAATTCAGTGTATATCAATCCGAATAACCGACAGGTACCAAAGGAGCGATAATTCAAAGCAGATATTGATCAATAATACTCGAAATCATATTGATTGAGTTTATTTCATATTTTCTTTTTCAGAGATAGAGAATTATCAAAGAAGGTGTCGAAAGTGTAAGCATTTTTCGTGTATCTCACAGGCGCGTTCCCTTCAGTGAACAGGGGGTTGAGGCAAGGGTGTCTACTTAGCCGAACCCTTTTTGCAATTTTAAACGCGGGCATGGAGAGTAAACTAGAGGCCGGAGTAGTAGTAGGATTTAGGATATGGTAACTCGCATATGCAGATGATATAGTGTTGCTAGAAAAAAGCAAGGAGGCCTTGAAGGAGATGTTATAGAAGTTGAGAAGATATCTGGATAAGAACAGGTTGAAGTTGAATGCGGAAAAGTCCAAGGTTATGATGTTCAGGAAAGGAGGTGGAAGATAAAGGAATGGAGTGGAACCGAAAGGGAAATACAGAGTAAGGGGTGAAAGAGTTTTGTACCCGGGCTTCCTGTTTCAGATAAATGGGGCAGTGGATGGTCATGCAAACGAGAGAGTTAGGAAGGCAAATTTGCTGATGAGGCACATATGGGATAATAAAATACAAGAGAGATAAGTGAACACTTGGGTCGAGCATATAAGTATGAGAAGAAATTTTTTAAAGAGAGAGGAAGGGTGCTGGTTAGGGAGTTTTGGTGGGAGTAGGAGAACAGGAGAGGGTGTGGGAAGTTGCAGATTAAAAGAAAAAGGTGATTTTAGAACGAATAAGCTGCAAATGGATGAAGTGAGCAGGATGCACGAGGAAGGAACGAAAGTGTATGAGGTGATCAAGAAGAATGGCACGGAGAGAGGGAAGGCAGCAGGAGAGGAAAAAATGAGAGAGTCAAGGATTAATGGGAACTATGGGTAGATTATACCAATGGCGAAAGCGAAATATTTGTGTGAGAAAGGAGAGAAAGGAAATCAGGAGATTGAAGCTACGTTGATGGTTCTGGCTTTCTAGGGAGAAGAGGATCTGTGAATTGTACAGAAAGTGGTATTCAATGGTTATATACTGATTGTAGGATTGCGAGGGGCTGGAAAGAAGTAGGATAAGCATGCAGGTAATGATGCATGAAAGAGGCGATAAAAGGGCTATAGCATGTGTGAATGAGGTGTTGGGTATGATTGAGAAGAAGAAAAGAAATTTGGAAAAGGAATAAAGAAGAGTAGATATGAGTTCACTGTAACTATTGTAACTAGTAGATAAGTAATTGATAGTAACTGCCATGGCAGAGTTTGGCAATGCAAGGCAAGGCGAGAAAGTAGGGACATGCGCGTGAGGTCAAGCGAGGAAGGCAAAGGGATAAGAGCGAGCAGCCCTAGAGTTAAGGTGTGAATGGATGTTATCTTCTAAGGATTATTTTCCAGAAAATTCTGTTTTCAAGGCTAGCAGGTCGAAAAATAAACGTTTATCTATCTATGTAACAAACAAATAAATAATAAAATCTCAGTGGGCAGAGAGACATTATCATCCTGAGGACGTCCTAAAGACATGCTTTAAGATATTGGTCTTCTATTGATATTAATATTTTTTGTGATAAGAAAATATCTTTAAGAGTTACTGTTATAGTACTTAAAAATTTACTGAAACCTCGTAGACTAAGGTGGATGAAATACACCTTTCCAATTCTTTTAATATATTTTACAGAGTTTATGTTACTTTTTCAAAGTTTCAAATGGATTTTCGTAGTAGACACTTCATAAATTTTCCATGTAAGCACCGGATTTCTCTAAAGCCTAAAACATGATATAAATTGTGATACCCGTTTCAACGCATTTAGTGACTGAATTTCGTTCCTTGGAACTGACTCTAATACAATGTAAATATCTCAGAAAGCCAAGCTTGACGTCCACAATCTGGTCATGAGATAAGAACCCTGAGATATTATATATAAACCAATGTAGCACAAAAATATTCATTGATACGACTGTCAACAAAATTTTTCATTAATATATTCATCAGTGTTTCCTCCAATTAGAAAATATGAGGATTGTGCATACTCTCTTCTTAACTTTGGTGTTTATCCTCAATTCCATCGGTGAATATAATAATATAATATATCTATAATTTTAAGTATTTTTTAAATTTATGCGCAAATCAAAATTTGTGCTATTCAATCTGCATTCTATCCCAATCGCCATTTTTTTCAAGATGTGGCTGAATTTTTTCGAAATAAGTATGAACCTACTCTTAATTGCGTTGAAATTCAAACGTGTGCCATCTGTACACGTGGCGTCATATATCAACTGCCCCAATTTTAGAAGTTACGTCTCTGGATTGCCCTTAAATGTTCAAAGTTTGCTTCCTTATACGATAGTAGTTCGCCCACTTATCTATAAACTTTTAGTAACATCCGTCTAGAACTATAGAAGGTGAACCTTGTACCCCCCGGGAGAACGGCTATTTTCAAATGATCATAACTTCCTTTCTACCAATGCGAATTGAATTTTCTATTAGTGATTTCTGAAAAAGTTTTCACGCCCTTCTATTCTATCAAATCAATCTTTTTATTTTCATAAACAAATTACGACAGGAATATATTCAAGAAAAAACCTTCCTCGCGCGCTCGGTCAGGAATCCGGCCACTCCAAAAGATGCATAAACCTATCCTTGCTTCCTGAACAAGCTTCCTCCATTTTGAAGAAAATTAATATTTTCGAAATATCGAAACCGAGCGTTATGTAATGATTGCTCAAAATTATATTCCTTGTACTTTATACACTACGTTTTCGGTAGCATGTCAGTTCTTTCGTAAAATGACTAGAACAGTTAGACTGATAGTGAAAATCGAATCTATTACACTGTCTAAATGTGCTCGCGCAGTTTATGGAATAACTTAAACATATTGATATATATATATATATGAAGAATACTGGGTAGAAAGTGAGAAAATAATGGATGAATTTGATCGTATAAGATATTTGTTGCTTAACTCAACTGTTCCACCTGCCGTCTAAAAGAAAAATCAATTTTTCTAGGAAAACATACAAATTCGCGATGAGAGACCGCTAAATATTATTCGATTTATTTATTCTTTCACGTTGTTTTTTTTTAACGCAAAAGGAAAAAATAGAAAATTCAGGTTGAGATCCGGACTTTTTTTTTAACACCCCTAATGAACATTTCGAAACATTATATGTGAACATCCAATTTTTTTAGAAAACATCGCAACCACATCCAGGCGACCTATTGTAGAACAACCCTATAAAAAAGATTACATAACATTTATCTAAATGTAGCTGTCAACTTTCTACAGTATTGTTATCCAATTTTGAAGTAAAAAAAAGCTTAGGGCTCCTCTGTGAGAAGTTTCTAAGGGAGAAATAAATATAAACATACGACTATCTACTTTGAAGAAAAATGTAACCCTCTGCTTCTTGTTGCAGAGTTAGGTTCACAGTTTGAGTGTTTACCCAATGGAGACCCTATTCCTGGTATTCCTCGTCGCAGACCTCCTTTTTTCCCTGACATGCATTCTCCAGAAAGGACCCTTCCACCTGCCGAACCTCCTCTTCGTGTCAAGTTAAGCTCTCCTAGTGCCAGACTTGATTTTCCGGTTATGCCTCATCCTCCTGCCAAGTCATCTCTTCGTACCAAGTCTAAGGCTCCTTCTACCAGACGTCGTTCTTCTATCGTACTCGGATATCCACTAGAACAACTAAGATTTATTCGTCTTATTCCCCAAACGAATCCAAACCGGCATTTTGAAATTCGAAAATACACTTTTCCTGCTGATAAACCAACTCGATTGCGCGGACAAGGATCTAATATCTTTAAGCCCATGCCAACCACAGAACAAATTGTTTTGACAACATCCACTGGCGACGTCGTTGCATTATTGGATAGTAATAAACGTTTTCGTGGAATATATACAGAAAAATATCAACTTGAAATACGAGTGAAAGTTAACATGTACAGTGGCGTGGTTGAAGATATGACCCCAGAAGAATGCGTGGAGTCTCCTATAGGCATAAATCGCCCAATCTCAAAGAATTTTAAAATAGTAAATGTAGAAGACGTTCCTCCAAACAATTAATTTAATTTTAGGCCTTCAATCTTCCAGTAATGCCCCATGTTTCAT
Organism: Andricus grossulariae; assembly: GCA_011634705.1. Taxonomy (NCBI): domain Eukaryota; kingdom Metazoa; phylum Arthropoda; class Insecta; order Hymenoptera; family Cynipidae; genus Andricus; species Andricus grossulariae. The sequence continues at coordinate 392,071 of JAABKJ010001755.1, forward strand.
CCTCAAATAAAGAATTAATGAATAAAAATAATAATAATGTAACAATTTCAAAATCACTCAAATTGTGAATATTGAATTGTATTATATCAGAATTCAGGTTCCTGTCTATATTTAGGTTCGAGTATTCTTGTTCCTCACCTACGAAAGACTTTTCAGACGATGCCCATTACCTTGAACCCTTTATGATGTGACCTTCGAAACTTAGCGTTGGTCTTCTACGAAAATTTTATCACCGAAAAAGACCGGTGATTGCAATTTCGTCAGCTCTTTGCCTATTAACCCCACCGGCTAATATTGCATTCTAATTGGTCAATTCTACGACTTTAAAACTTCGACTTGCACCTAGATGTAGTTTTGACGTTAATATCTTTTCAGATATTTTCCAACCATCAGCACCTTCATCTTATTCTGTAAATTCTGTTCATTTACCCAAGTATACTTATGTTCATCATTTTTCTACAGTCCTGTAAATAGTTTGTGTTCTGTTCTTTAAAATATACATGCAATCAAACACCCTACTCTTTTCTTGAACAGGTAAAAAAGCTGTTCTTCATTCCCATTTGAAAATATTTTCTAAGAATAATGATTATAGGCTTATAATGAAGATAGCTTCAAAGGTGGAATGATAACCTCCAAACAAGATAAAAGCAGAAGAATAACTCCAATAAAAAATTGTCTGACGTAACTTTTTGAAACCTGTACATGTTCCCCATCAGACTGATTGATAATCTAGAAAATATGATCCCATTATTTTCGACATAGATGAGAAATTAAAAAATGATAACATCAAATTACCTAATTAGGCATTACTATTATTACTATCGCAAATTAGGTTGAAAAAATTAAAGATGCAAGCAAAAAAAATTATATTGTGAGTGCTTTTATAAAAATTCCACAAGTTTAAAAATTAGAATTCCAGAAAATTCATATTTTGTTTTTCGGAGTGGTCTCATTAAAAAAAAAAAGCTTGCCAGATTTATATGAACCCATGGGCTCTTTTGGGAACTAGTTTCAAGGAAAGGATCGATCGCGTAAACAAGATCGATGCGCATCCAATTTTCACTCAACATAAATTAAATTACATATTTATTCAGTTTTTTAGCGCGTTTTTGAAAAATATTTTATGTAAAGCACCCTGCTTAAAAAATATTCAAAATTATATAATTTTGTAAACTCTCTAGATAGAGAATACGCAACATTAAATAAATACAAAAAAATTAGAAAATTAATTCCATTGAGTCATTAATTTTTTAAAAAAGGAAAGTAACTTTTCCTTTATTCATTTGAATCTGTCTACGCTTAAGAGGATTTCGGTACAAATACCCAAAGCCTATTATTAATTTGAAGTCGTTAATAATTATCTAATGTATGTAAAATTATATCTACTACCTACTGTAGGGAGATCTCTCTTATAAAATAAAGTTAATTATAATTTTTAATATTTAAGACAAGAATCGGGCTGTTCTATCTTCCATGATCTCAGTGAAATAGTTCTATAATTAACTTCTTTATTGGAGAAGAACGCAATACATAGAAGTTTTTTATATAGTTCACTTTATTATTTTCATCAAAATAAACTAGCTATGAATTAGATCTCGAGTGTTTCCACTTTATTTGTATTTATATTTATATGGTAATGACAAATCAGACAAATAAAATGTATTTAAAATGGTAATTTTTCGAGCTGGGAACGGGAAGGGGGAAATTCTCTCGCGCCCCATTCCTTTCCCAGCGTTATGCTAAGTTAATTTAAGTTAATTAAAGGTAATTTTAAAAATAAAGTCAGAATTATTTTATTTGAAAATTTATGAGCAAAACGTCTTTTCTATTCATACATTAAATTTGATTCATATCGATGAAAAAATTTTTTCTGCTCAAAACAGATGTTTCAAATATTACGAATGAGCATAACTTCCTTACTCTTCAGCAAAGTGTATTAATATTATAGGGCAATCGATTTACATCGAATCAAGCAATCTTTTTCGTCACTACGTCAAATTTAAATTATGTTAATCAAAAAAAATTTAGTATAAAAAACCGTTTTTTAAATATTATGCATTACCATATAGCTTCCTTACTGTTCAATCAAATGTATCCATATTATAAGTCAATCGATTCGTCTCGAATCAACACATCTTTTCTATTCTCATATCAACTTTAAATAATGAGAATTTGAAAATGTTTACTATTTAACTTCAGTAAAACAAACTTGTGATTTTTTTACTATTCTTTCGGTGAAATTCTAAAATATTACTAGTTCAATAGTCAAACAATCAATCTCTAATAGCATTACTGATTCAACTTTTATTAGTATACTTGTTCGCTGTTTCGTTACCTTGATCTCAAGTTATAATAATATCTTTTTTACTCTTTTCTTCTATGCAAAACGTATATTTTAATTATTAGATTACTTTCATTGAGGTTCAATTGTTTTCAATCAGCTTTTACAATATTTTTCATCATTAAACGCGCCAAATAAAGAAGTCATTATCCGAATGAAAGACAGCAATAAAACAGAGGTAATCTGCGGCACTAATTATTATCCAGATTGAAAAATAAAATTAAAAATGTATTGCAAAGTTAAATTACTTTAAGGAACAAGCTTGAAAAGTGTGATATATCTTCAAAAAATGATAGTATGATACAAACAAAATAAGTTAAAAATTGTTTCCATAGAGTTTTGACGAGGGAGCCAGAAAGCAGTATGTTATTCTGTTGAGATCGTTTTGACATCAAAGTCTGTTTTTCGCAATTAAATTTGTAAAATGTCAAAAGTTTATACAAAAAGTGCTAGCAAGAACCGAAAAAAATTAAATTCCATTTTGAACCTAGGTTTTTGATTACTGATTGTAAATATTTTAGAACTGCTTTGTCATCAAGAATTGTTTGGCCACATTTATGAAACACTGAGAAAAAAGAAATAACGTTTACTGTGCTATACTCATTTTGAATCCAAGACACAAATTAGGAATGTTTTATGAAACATCCTGGGAGAGGGACATGTTTTCTGCCTCCGTGGAAAAATTTGAGACGATATACAAGAACATGTATTAAAAACTACAGGTAAATGTTATTGGTTTAGTTAATCAATCCCGTAGAAAAAACAAATGTAAATAATGAGCATGATCTTTCACGTTGCTTCTTATTCATAAATTTGTAAAAGTCAAATAATGACAATGACGATTACAAGACACTCAATTTGCGGGAGCAAACACAGAAATCGGGTTGATAATGGATCTATTGAATACTTGATTTGTATCAATTCAAGTGTTTGGAAATTGACTGAAGCCTCGTAGACTGAGGTGGATGAAATATATCTTTCCGAATTCTTTGACGTATTTTATAAAGTTTCTGTTAGTTTTCTCTAAAGCCTACCACATTATATAAATTGTCATAGCCGTTTCTATCAATTTAATGACTAAATTTTTATCCTTGAAGCTGACTCTAATACAATGTAAATATCTCAGAACGACAAACTTGACGTCTAAAATCTATGAGATAACAATCCTAGGATATTATATAACCCAATTCAGCACTAGAATATTCATTGGCTCGACTGTTGAGAAAATTCTTCATTGATATATTCATCAGTGTGTTCTCTAATTAGAAAAGATGAGGATTGTTCATACTCTCTTCTTAACTTTGGTGATTATCTTCAATTCTATTGGTGAGTATAATAATATAATATATCTATAATATATGTAAGATATGAAGAGAAAATTCTTATGAAGAAGCGTTAACCTTCTCTGGGATGACGTCTTTTATACGCATTTCAATGTATTTTCAAGACGTCTCAGTAAGAAGAATAGATTGAGGCTTCTCTAGAACAACTTTCTTCGCATATCTCCTTAATTATGCATAAATGTCAAAACAAATGATAAAAAATACACATCTTATTGAGTCGCATCTTCTATATTGTGTATGATTTTTCGTGATGATCTGCGTTTTCAAGAAAAAATAATTTGCATATAAGGGCAGAAAAATTCGCAATGACGGACCCCTAAGTATTATTCGATGTATTTATCCTTTTATGCTATTGATATTCAATTCAAAAGAAAAAAATTGAAAAGGCCAGTTGAGATTCGGAATTTTTTAACACACCTAACGAAAATTAAGAAACATTATATGTACATGAAAATCACATTTTTTCAATCACATCGCAGCCACATCCAGAAAAACTATTCTAGAATGATCTTATATACAAGGTTACTTAATCTTAATCTTTTTTGAATGACAGAATTAGACAAAAAATTTGCAAACAGTTGCCACATATGTTAACTACTAGCACATTAACAATTACGAACCCATTCACAGATCTTAATGTGGCTGTCATTTTTCTGAGAAGTTTCCCAGGAAAAAAACTTTCTCAATGCCTTCAAACAAGCCATGCAAGATTACCACAAAGGGTTTATGATATACCGACATACGACTATCTACTTTGAAGAAAAATGTATCTCTCTGTTTATTTTTGCAGTGTTGAGTTCACAATTTGACTGCTTACCTAATGGAGAGCTTATTCATGGCGATCCTCGTTTCAAACCTTCCTCTTCTCTTGACAGACGGCATTCTCTTGAAAGATCTCTTCCTCCTGTCGTACATCCTCTTCGTGAAAGGTCCAGGTCTCCTCCTCCCAGTCGCCTTCCTTCAATGGTACTTGGGTACACAATTGATCAGCTTAGATTTATTCGCCTTATTCCCAACACGAATGCGCACCGGCTATTCGAAATTCGAAGATACACTTTTCCTGCCGATAAACCAATTCGATTGCTTGGACGAGGATGTAGCAACTTTATGCCCATGCCAACTGTAGAAAGGATTGTTTTAACAAAATCCACTGGCGACGTAGTTGCATTATTGGAGGGCAATAGGTGTTTTCGTGGTATATATACAGAAAAATATTCCTATGCAATACGGGTGAAACTAAACATGAATAGTGGAGTGGTTAAAGATATGACCCCAGAAGAATGCGTGGAATCTCCCATAGGCCTAAATCACTTAATCTCAAAAAATTATGAAGTAATAAATGTAAACAGAATTCCTCCAAACCATAATGAAAAAAATTCAGAGTGGCTCAGATTGTGAATATTAAATTGTATTATATCAGAATTTAGATTCCTTAAGAAAATTTTACTTTTACTCTCGGATCTTATGTAAGCTTAAACATCTGTTAAGTAACGTTGGCCTTCTACAATAATTCTGTTCACTAACTTTAATCTACTTATGATTATCATTTGGCTACAATCCTGTGAATATTTTGCGTTGTGTTCTTAAAAATATATGTGTAGCAATTATTTTGAAGAACTGAGTAAATTACATTTCTTAAACCTCACCCATGTGCAGCGTAAAACTATCTTCTTTACAGGTATAAGCAATTACAAATTAAAATTCACAAAAAATCAGCAATCAAACACCCCGTTGTTTTCGTAAACAGATACAAAAAATTATTTCTTATTTCCACACAAAAATATTTGCTGAAAATAATTATTATATGCTTATAATGCAGATAGCTCCAAAGATCGAACGAGAACTTTCAGACATGATACAAATAAAAAAAACTAACTCAAATAAAAAATGTTATGACGTAACGTTTCGTAATCTGTACATGTTTTCCCATTAGACTAATTAATAAACTAGAAAATATGATCTCATTATTTTCGACATGTAAGCTAGAAACTCAAAATAAAATAACGCACACACAGCCCCCGAATTTTTTTAGTGCATTTTTGAAAAAAAAATTTTATTTAACATACCCTGCTTAAAAAATATAGAAGATTATAGAATTTTATAGACTCTTGAGCCAGAAAATACATGACCTGGATAAATGTGAAAATATTGGAAAATCAACTTCATTGGGTTATTGAGTTTAAAAAAATGTAAGTTAATTATAATTTTCAATATTTGAGACAAGAATTGGACTGATCTATTTTCAATGTTCATAATGAAAGACTTCTATGATAAACTACTCTATTGAATAAGAACGCAAAATATACAAGTTTTTTACATAGATCAGTAGATTATTTTTATCAAAATCAATCAATTTATTGCCTAAAGTGTTGGTATATCACAAAAATTCATAATTTTCTCTCGTAAACATCATCATTTAGTACATATATGCTACGGCATATCCGCAAGAGGAGAACTATTTGCACACTTAATCTATTTGACCTTACGTTGTTCACGTCAAAAATAATCTCTTCAAAATGTATATACACCTGACATGTGTTGAGTCGTTCACTCCAGGGCTACAATTTTTTATTAGGGCCATTCAAGCACTAACTAAGCTTTCTGTGACGGTAATTTAATTAATTTAATTAACTTGACTAATCAAATTAATTAAATTAATTAAATTAATTTAAGAAGGTGAGATACATGGAGGAGGTAGAGAAAGTAATGAAGGCAGGAAGAGAATGGGAGGTGATCAATAGAGAAATGAGTGAATGAAAGGGAATCAATGAAAAAATAAGTATGGAAAAATAAACGGTATATTTCAAGAAATTCCTAGGAGGGGTAGATAGCAAGGTAAGGGGGGATGGTCGAAAGATCAAGGAGGGAGGAATGAAGCGTGGAAATTTGGCCGAAGAAGGGTTACAGAAGAGATTTGGATTTGGATTGGATATTATGATTTAGATTTGGATATTATGAGTATGGAGAAGAAAAGGATGGCCGAAGGAGTGAAAAACAGATTTGCTAGTTCTTCTATTAAAGAAATGAGGGAATAGAAAAGTGGAAGATTATAGAGGAATCACTCTCATGCCAGTAACGTATACAATTTAGGCGGAGGTGCTTAGGAATAGATTGGAAGAACAGGTAGAAGAGGAAGGAAGTATTCCGCACAATCAAACAGTATTCAGGAAGAGGATGGGGACAGTGGATAACATTTTCGGTCTAAATTATTTAGTCAACAGGAACCTAGAACAGAAAAAAGGAAAACTGGGTGCACTCTTCGTGGATTTTAAGCCAGCTTTCGACTCGGTGAATAGAAAAGTTTTGTTGAAGGCAATAAAAGAAAGGGAGGTGGACGAAGAGCTGATTGAGGGGATGAACAAAAAGGAGAGGTGTTCTGGACCGGGAGGTGTCTCAGGCAAGGTTGCCCACTAATTCCGTTGTTGTTTGGCCTATTGTTATCAGACCTAGAAGAGAAAATGGAAAAGAAAAGTAAAGGGGGTACAGTTCCAGGAAATTCTAGGATTTCAAGAGTATGTGAGAGAAAGATCTGACATTTAGTGTGACAAAGACAAAGATAGTACGTTTCAGTAAGAGAAAGAATGGAGTAAAATATGGATAAAAGATAAATGGGGAAATGCTAGAGGAATTCAATTATTTAGGATTCTGGTTTGAAGCGCGTGGTGGAAATGATCTTCAGGTGAAAAAAAGGATGAAAAGTGCGTCTAGCACAACGCGACAACACTAACCACACATACGTCCACCATCCACATACTGCAGTCATCGTCAAGAAGAGAGAAGCTGCACATCGCAGACAATGCTCCGTCAGGTCGATGGGCGACGCAGAACAAACGCGCCGGGAACGCGCCACAACTACGGTTTGCGCAGGGTTTGTAAGCTGAACTACTCGACAAGGAAGGAACGTGCTTCGACTGTTAAGAAGCAAAATGAATTGTAGTTGACAAGTTGACCCCGGCGAAATTATAATAAGAATAGATATTGATTCCACACCTTAGTGATTAGTATGTTTATTCTTTTCGGATACCTTTAGTAAACTAATTTTAAGTGCAGATGTTGAGTCCTCATGTATTATAGAATTATTCAAGTACGGCCAAATAAGTGTCTTCCTCCATCCAAGTAGGAATTGTTACACGTACCTAAGGCGGGAAATTTATGGAGAGGCGTACCCTCTCCATCTTCCCCCATAGAAGGGTAGGAAAAGGGACTTGGGCAACAGTGACAGAGGCAACACGATTTCCCCTACTGCGTTGCTCCTCTATAAACAGACCCTGCCTTTTTATATGTAAGACAGCCCCTCCTGGTCTTCAAACCTATGAAGACACCCAGGATATTTAGTGCGAAAGAAAGTTGTCAGCCAAATTATCCAAGGCTCTCTTACTCTCGATGTCAAACACACTTTCCCCTTCTTTAGTTGTTGGATTAATGCCGCGGCTTTCTATTACCTTCCCTCCCCACGCTGGTGGAGTAATACCGAGGCCTTCCTTCCCTCGCTGCCAGACTAATATCGCGGCTTCCGACCCCACGTTATTGCTGCCGAGGCGTAACCCGCTTGGCAATTCTACGCTGTGTTTATTGCTCATATTTTCCCCATTGATGTAGAACCCGATTGTCAACTGACGCCTCAACATACTTTAAGCACACGGGGCGAGGGGTAAACCGCCCTCGCAGATCCCGCGCAGTTAGTACCATCACTATCATTGCCTCTGAAATGAGTCGCCCCCAGACTGACCTGCCACTTTCTGGCGAGAAAACACTAGCGTCGGACCTTGCAGTCTTCGAGAGCAGGTCAGAGGTGTTCAGCTCTATGAACACTTCTCCTCTCGAGAAGATGGAAAACAATGAAGAGGTTATATCACCATTGAACCAACAAGAGGCATGTGCGCTTTCCAATACCTCGAGTGATACGACTAGGAATGGAACTTTCCATAGTCCCATAAACGACGCTAAAGCTACCGATGCTGCTGAGTCCAAAAAAGCCTTGAGGAGAAAAAGTATAGCTCTGTTGCCAGCAAGAGATACCATCGCCAGCAACTTCCGTTGCACGGTGAAACAACCTCTCAACCAGGGGCCCATTATTGTGCCCGGTCTGATGACAGCCCTTCTAAACAAGACAGCGAAGCTAAGATGGGCAGGTTAGCTGACCCAGGAAACTTATACTGTCTCGCCCTTCAAAGCCACCTGAAATTTTCCATTATATCTAATGGATTCCTACAAGAGAAGCTTTAATCAGAACAAGCAGTGACTATTGAGGCAGCCCTCGAGCATAAGATCACCGGTGTAAAATCTGACGACATTATCCCGATTTTTCAAGACTGCCATTGATTCTAAGGACGTCCCAAACCTGACACGTTTATGGCATAGATACCCAGTAATTCCAAAAGAACCATCATTTATACTTAGAAGGTTGGCAGTTCAGAACCCAACGTTTAAAAATGAAGTGTTAACCATCATCGATGCGAAGAAAGACGCCATGATGACATATTTAATCATGAGTGCGGACCCTTCGGCTGTTCAAAATATCGAAGAGATCGACTGCAAACCGTATCTGGGTATAAGAAGGATCCAGATGAAAATCCTTTCTAGACTGACAAAGACTACCAGGACAGTAGAAGAGCAGACATATTACAGTGGAACAAACGGCTTTTGCTCTGATACTAGAACCTTGCTGTTACAAGGTAGAAGTAAAGGGTATAAGCCAGAAATACGGCTCTATAAACTACAATAGAACTGATGAAAACCCTAGTCAGCCCATAGTTATTTAATCAGCATACCTTCCATTCGATTCTCTAGACCTGCCACCATCAGAGGAATGTAAACGTCTGATGGATTACTGCATTTCAAAAAGATAGCCACTGATCGTTGTATGGGATGCGAATGCACATCATACAATATGGAACAGTAAGAGCATCAAAAATAGAGGTGACTACCTATTACATTACCTTTTAACTACCGATTTAATGTGAAGAGGTCATTGACTTAACCATAGGCTCTATATCTATAGCGAAGCATTCAGACACTGGCACGTATCGTCTGAAACATGCTTGTCAGATGATGAGTCTTTGGAAATTATTCCTGGGAGGATTAGTTCAATTCATCAGCTGAAATTTGCTGTGGATATAGCAAATAAAGTCATACAGGCATGGAGAGGGCATTGTCAGTTCATTTAAAATATATCTGATACTGCGAAACTCCAGAGAGCATCAAAGAAAAATACAGCATGCTAACTAAGGGCACAGATTTTGTCAACGGGTGACATGACAGAAGCGGCTAGCGAAATCCTCGAAAACCTCGTGCAGCTGCACTTCTCTAGTCACGAACCTAGTTACCCGTAGGATGAGGGGGCTTTTTGGTCAAACTCCTTTGATGGCTCCGATCATAGGGCCAGTGGGGATGACTGGAGGATATCAAGCTGGATTATGAAGCAATAAAAAATTAGGTTGGACTTACGACTTTTTGACCTATTGAAAACCACTGGGAAGGCGGTATATTCCCGGCGTTTATTCAAGAAGGTTTGGATGTTTAGATCAGAACATTGAGGCTAAATCATTTAGACGATTTTGCCTAACTTTTTTCATGTTAAAGAAATTAGAAAAGTTAGTCATAGTAATCAGTTTACGATACACAAAGGCAAATCTACCATTAACGCAATTCATAGATTCAGCTCCTGCATTCAAAAAGCAGGACGAACAGGAGATGTAGAGATTGCAGCGTTTCTAGACATAGAGGGTGCCTTCAGTAACAACTCTACGGAATCTATGTTCAACTATTCTGAGGAATATGGTGTAGTTACCACTGTTAATAGGAGAATGCGCTCTATGCTGTAGAGTTTTATGCTCTACCCTGGTTACACTTATCCTCGATGATTTGATTCGTAGTTTAAATGAATCAAGTTTTTATATATAAGGGTATGTAGATGACCTTACTATCCTGGTAACAGGAAACAATAAGGAAACTTTAGTCCCACTCATGCAATATGCTCTCAACATTATTGAAGATTGGTACAAAGACCGTGGACTATCTGTTGATTGAGAAAAACTGAACTAATAGCATTGAACTTTAAGTTTTTACGAGACACAGGAAACTATTTAATCTCGTGAACCCTAAGTTTTATTGCAAAAGGGTCATCATCTCCACACCCGCTAAGTAATTTGGCGTCATTTTTTACCCTGAATTAACCTAAAAACTACATGTTAATGGGGTTGTTCAAAATAACAAAGCAGCCTTTTGGGCTTTCAGAGTCTCAATTGGAAAACTCTGCAGACTCAAGCCCACGGCAGTTTACTGGCCATACATATACAGTAATGATTAGATTACCTATAACTTATGCTTAATTGATACGGGTGCCCAGAACCATTTTTGTTAGTTCCAGGTAACGGATGAAGAGCCTGCAAAGGGTCTTTGTTTTGCCAATTACTAAATCAATGAGAAAACCCCTAACAGCAGCATTGGAGTTCATCTTAGGTAGACCAATGCTGCAACTTTTAATAAGTATAGGGCTACGACAGAGACATATAGACTTTCCCTAAGGGAGTGTCATATAGATACCGCTTTCCTTGAATGGCATGGTATAGTCAAGAGCCTACTGTAGGGGGATGAAATCCTTTGCATGCACTCTAATAGCATGCTGAAAGAACATTCGTTCATGCAGCCCTTTAAGGCGATCTTGCCAAAAAGGAAGGAATGACATAATGAACACAGGAGAAACAATTTATCTACAGCAAAAAGACTTACCTGGTATACAGACGGCTCAAGAGACTCCCATGGTTCTGGAGCTGGAGTGCTTGGGATGGAACTTCATGCGAAAACAACAATCACACTGGGGAAATTCCCTACCGTGTTTCAAGCTGAAATCGTGACATTCAAGCCTGCCTACAGGCGATTCAACTGGACCTGGGTTCATGGACATGAAAACATTGAAGGTAACGAGAAGGCAGACATACTTGCAAAAATTGGAACTTTACAAGACCTCAATGGACCTAAACCATACTGTGGAGCCTCGTGTGCTTCGCCTAGACATGCCATTGAAAAGTTGCTCTTGGAGGAATACGCAAAGTATTAGAAGATGGCTAAAAGAATAAAACATTCTGAAAAGTAAATCAAAGGACCATGTTCAGAAGAGTATAAAAATATCCTGAACATGGAAAGAAAGCAGGTGAAGATAGTGGTAGAAATGCTCACGGGCTACTGTCGCTTAAAGAAGCACCTGGCTCATATGAAAATCAAAAGCGACACTCGCTGCCGAAAATGCGGCTTCCGTGAGGAAACAGCCTCAAATTGTAGAAATTATATTATTTTTTGTTATACCTAGTAGTCTTAAATTGACAAAACAGTAACACAAAATTGTGAAAATTGCTTTTACACTTCTCTAAAAACCAGGATAACGGATTTTTTAACTTCTCACGTGCTGAAAAATATTTGTGTGAAATTCCCTATCTGAACAGTATTTGTTGCAATACGAAACGATATTTCTCTGTTATAAATTGATTTTTCAATTAATATGGGTAAATACAGCATGCGCAGTATCACTCTCCCCCCTTAATTACACCTTGCATAATCAACCACACTTTATCGGCATTAAACGAAAGTGGTATTAGAGTAAAGCATTCCAAGACTACAGATTTGGTGTACTGTTTTCATATCGAAATTTATCCTTGAAATAATGAGAAACTGTTGAAAGCCATTATGAAAGAGCGAAACGCAATCGGCAATTACGTCAGAAAAATAATTTTGACATAAGTGTAATCGGATTCAGTAAATAATCTATTTCCTCGTTACTGACTCTAATACAATGTAAATATCTCAGAAGGACAAAATTGATGTCTACACTGTATGAAATAACGAACGTATGATATTATATACCCACTAGAATATTCATTAGTTATATTGTTAATCAAATTCTTCATTAATATTCTAATTAGTCTCTTTCCTGTAATGGGAAAAAATTAGGAGCGTTCGTACTCTAGTTTTATCCTTAGTGGTTATCCTTAATGACATTGGTGAATATAATAATATAGTATATCTATAATTTTAGGTACAGATATTTTTTTTAAATATGCACAATTTGTGAATTTGCAAATTTGAATTTGTGTGACTCAATCTGTATTATACAACAATTGCTATTTTGTTCCAAACTTTATTTGAGTTTGTCCGAAAAATGTACGAAATTAACCCGAATTTATTCCAGGAAATGAAGAATGTTTTTTATGAAAATAAGATTCAAAGAGTGACCCTATTGATAAGCAATTCGTACGAATTTCAAAGCCAGAAAATACTTAAGTAGTCTTGATGTTCTAAATATATCTTCTCCAAGAAAGGTGCATTCAGAACTGAAGTAGGAGGCATCCTGGCCATTTTTGCAACGTGTCGTCCTTCTGCAAAGTAAACCTGGTAGTCCAGGTATTCAGAATACATCTTCTTCAAGGAAAGTGCCTTCAGGTTAGAAATTTCATTCACACCAACCGTTTTTCCAAGGTCTCGCATTTCTAGGATGTAAACTCGGCAGTCCAGGTATTCAAAATATATCTTCCCCTAGGAAGTTGTGTCCAGAATTGAAGTAAAAGGCACCTTGGAAGGGTCAGGGACAAGGAAAATGTATTGTCAGCACCTTGACTATCAAGTTTACTTCTTAGTATGACGAGACCTTCAAAACTCCATGAGGTTGTCTGAAATTTTAGTTATGAACACAACTTTCTCAAGGAAGATGCATTTTGAACACCTGGACTACCAGGTTTACTTCTTAAAATGACGAGACCTTCAAAAACCCATAAGGTGTCTTCAATTTCAGTTATAACCACTACTTTCTCGAGGAAGATGTATTTTAAACACCTAGACTATTACTAACGCCATTAATCACTTTTTTATTATTTTAATCATTATTTACAACTCTAAATAAAACTCTGTGTTTAGAATAACATTTAAAAAAAAAGCTTCCTTTCGCAGTTTACTTCCGGAAACCGACTCTTGTCATTCTGTTTTGCATACTGTGAAATCGTAACATAACTTTGGCTTAATTTAATTATCTCAGGTTTTCATCTAAAATAACAGCATTTTATGCTGCAGTGCACATTCCCCTTTCGTAGCGTGTAATAACATTTAAAATTCATTCTCAGAAACGGAAATGAATACTATTGCTTATCAATAGTAAATTTCAACTCTAAAAAAGAGAAGTCCGAATCATAAATTGCTTTTTCGATTTTTTCGTTCCATTTTGGTTGAAAATGATCCGCGTGAAAGGAGAAATTAATTGGATATTACTTAGAGGTCGGTCATCATAAATTGATCTGTTTCTTTATATTTAAATTATTTTAAGGTTCTTAAAGAACAAATCATATAAGCAGGTAAAAATACTTTTTTCAAAAAATTGTTTTTTTTTAAGAACATCATAATAATTGAAATGTATATTCAAGACCTCTCAGGAAGAGGTATAAATGATTGACGTTTCTCTGGAAAAAATGTCTTTGCATATCTCTTCAAGTATGCATAATTATAAAAACACATGATAAAAAAATACTCATCTTAATGAGTTGCATATTTTAAGTTCTGTATAATTTGGCGTTATGATCTGCCGTTTTTGAGAAAAATTAGTTTTTACTTAAAAGTAGGTAAATTCAAAACGAGCGACCTCTAGATATTATCCTATTTATTTCACCTTCCACGTTGTTTATTTTCAACATAAAAGGAAAAAAATAAAAAATGCAAGTTGAGATCAGAATTTCTTTTTCTTTCCGGAAACCCGTAATGAAAATTCAGAAACATCATATGTAAACATCAAATTCTTTTTAATAACGTCGCAACCACTAACAGTAGCTTTCTCTGGCTTCTCTGTGATAGGTTTTCCAGGGCCAACATCCCTCAATGACTTCAGACTTACCTTACAATATTGACACAAGGGGGTCATGACATACCAACATATAACAACCAACTTTTAAAAAAAATGTAATCCGATTTTTCTTGTTACAGGGTTGATTTCACCGTTTGATTTTCTACCTAATGGAAACCCTATTCCTGGTATTCCTCGCTGCAGACCATCTTATTCTCCTGACAGCCATCTTTCTCCTGAAAGGTCTCTGCCACCTACCGAACATCCTTTTCGTGCCAGGTCGCTTTCTCCTACCGAGCCTGTTCTTCGTGCCAGGTCAAGGTCTCCTTCTGCCGGACTTCATTCTCCAGTCAGGCCTCATCCTCCTGCCAAGCCTCTTCGTGGCAGGTCCAGAACTTCTTCTGCGAGGCATCTTCCTTCTAACTTACTTGAGTATCCATTTAACCAACTTAGATTTATTCGTATCGTTCATTCAATAGCGTTAAGCCCATGCCAACTGAAGAACAGACTGTTTTAATAACATCCACTGGCGACGTCATTGCATTATTGATGCCTAAGTCATATTTTCGTGGAATTTATACAACAAGATATCGCTAAACCACTATGCACTATGACCATAATTGGTAGCTGGAAAATAACTATATTTTAGTCAATGTTAATATAAGTTTAATAACTCAAATAACTTCCGGTTCTAAATCAAGAGTCGTTCTGAGCCGGAAGTTTAGATAATTTCCAAGTCAATACAGGAGCATGATTTAATCAGACGTAAAAATGTCAAAGTTTCTGAAGGGTACTACGGGTAAAAAGTCTGTATCTGGATATTGTATGGAAAATATTTCTGAAAGATCAAAAACACTACCAGAAGTTTACAAAGATAGAATTTTTTAATATGACAAAGAAAATGCGAGGCCAAAAGAAAAACAACAACTATGACATTAGCTGTAACGAACTTTAGTATATAAACTTTTCTCCTTGAAACAGACTCCAATGAAATGTAAATATCTTAGAAGAGCAAACTTGGCATCTAGAATCTATGAGAAGAGGGCCATACGACATTATATATAAACACTAGAGTATCCATTAGTTGCATTGTTGATCAAATTCTTCATTAATATACTAATCAGTTTGTTCTACAATTAGAAAAGATGAGGATTGTTCATACTTTCGTTTTATTCTTGGCGGTTATCTTGAATTCTATTGGTGAATATACAAATATAATATATCTATAATTTTAGGTATCAGTATTTTTTTAACACATAGGTCAATCAAAATTTGTGCAATATAATCTGCATTCTATCACAACTGCTAGTTTTCTTCCATACTGCCAAACAAAAGTGTCATCAGAAAGACATTATTAATCGATTCGAATTAATCGAATCTGTTTATGAATAGTTGATTCCGTAACCACATTGAGCATATTCGTTGGAAAATAGACAAACTCTGAACTTTTATATGAAAAATATTTCAGTCTTCAATAATAATTCTTATAAATTTGTTTATGAAAATTGTTTGAATAATTAATCATTCTTGTGGATTTTAAAATTATCATTGCTAAAAGTTATCAGAAAAACGTTCTTCGTTGATTCTATAAAGAATTGAGCTTATTTTTTGAAAAAAGCCAAACTCTGAATTTGCTTACAAAAATCCTTCCTATAAATAAATTATAATTCATATAAATTTCTGAATTTTTATAGCAAAGAGTCATCGGAAAAAACATTCTTAGTTGATTGCGTAGAGAAAATTGAGCTTATTCGTTAAAAACTATACAAACTGTGAATTTGTTATTAGAAAATTGTTTTAAAAATTGCCAAATCCCATCTATTTTTAATTATTTGTAATTGAAAATTATTTCTAGATAGCTTTAGCACAGATATATAATACCTTGTTTGATCAATCTGAAAAACTTTTCAAAAAATTGTACTTCTGAAAAGTTTTTAAAAAATGTCAATTTTCTTGGTTAAATAAAAATAAATTTTTTATCAATAATCGAGATAAGAAAATATTCGCAGAATTTTGAAATCTTTCGTTTAAACCAAAAGTTAACATATTCATTAATGGTTTTAGAATAATGAACATCAATTGGAAATATTTAAAACGATTTGTGTACGGTCATCTTCATAGTAGTCATAGGGAAGCGTAAGTGCGAGTAAGAATCTCAAAGTTTTAATTGTTTTAAAAACATTACTTTTTGTTTGAAATCAAGGTAGCACAATATCCTTTGATATTATCAGTTCTTTTAAATTATAAAACAATTTTTTAAATGCAAGAAATGGAAACAAGTCTCTACTATCTTGATTGCTGATAGTTTTATCACCCGGATACTTTTTGTTTGCAGACGTTGTAACATGTTTATTCGCCTTGATTATAAGAAAGAGACTCCTTATAAGTAGTCTTATCTTCGTTGCTCTTTGAACATCAAATTTTAATTTATTCATGTTTAAAGAGTGAAAAACGATTTATTTAGAGGTAACAAAAATTTAGCGACTAAACATTTTTTTTGAATTGAAACTAGAGCATTTTTGCGTGAAAAGTAAAACTTATTTAAAACAATGCACATTTTTGTTCTGTCAAATTTTGTCGCAAATTTGACAACAATGATAGTAATGATAGTAAATTTAAACTCTACAAACATTAGGGGTGTTTAATAAAAAAGGATTTTTTCCATTTTGGTTGAAAATAAAACCACGTGAAAGGAGAAATAAATCAGATAATATTTAGAGGTCGGTCGTCGTAAATTTGTCTGCTTTATCCAAAAATTAATTCTTTTCAAAAAGACAGATCATAACGCAAAATTATACATGACATAAAAGATGTGACCTATTAAAATAAATATTTTTTTATGTTACGTTTTTTATAATTATACATAATTAGGGAGATAAGAGAAAACAATTGTTATAAGGAAGCGTTAATCTTTTATGGGTCTTTGATAAATTAATTGTTATTTTTTACCATCATAAAAATTTAAATGCATATTTAAGACTCCTCAGTAAGGGGAATAGACCCAAAAGAAAAAAAATTGAATACAAGCTGAAATCCGGACTTCCTTTCTTCATGAAAACTCCTCACGAACATTCAGGAATATTATATGTAAACTTAAAAAAATTTCATTACATCGCAGAAACGTCCACATGAACTATTCTGGAATGACCGTATGTGAAAGACGATATAATCTCAAGCTTTTTTATGACATATTTGGATGAAAGCGTTTTAAATAGTTGCCTAACTATGATGAATACTAGCAGATTGACAATTGAAATCGCAATCATAACGCTCAATGTAGCTTTCAACTTTCTGCAGTATTTCTACCCAATTTTAAGATTTAAAAAATCTTGGGGCTTCTTTGTAATATATTTTCCAGGGCAAACATCCCTTAATGTCTTTAAAATTGCCTTACAATATTGACACAAAGGAATCATGAAACGCCAACATACGACTATCTACTTTTAAGAAAAATGTAATCCGCTACTTCTTGTTACAGAGTTGAGTTCACAGTTCGACTGTCTACCTAATGGAGCACCTATTCCTGGCATTCATCGTTGCAGACTTTCTTTTTCTCTTGACAAACATCATTCTCCTGAAAGGTCTCTGCCACCTGCCGAACATCATTTTCGTGACAAGTCGCTTTCTCCTATCGAGCCTGTTCTTCGTGCCAGGTCAAGGTCTCCTTTTGCCGGACTTCATTCTTCAGTCAGGCCTCATCCTCCTGCCAAGCCTCTTCATGCCAGGTCCATAACTTCTTCTGCGAGGCATCTTCCTTCTGACTTACTTGGGTATCCATTCAACCAACTTAGATTTATTCGTATCGTTCCCCTCACGAACCGGAACCAGATGTTCGAAATTCGTAGATACACTTTTCCTGTCGATAAGAAAATTGGATTGCGCGGACGAGCATTTAATAGCGTTAAGCCCATGCCAACTGAAGAACAGACTGTTTTAACAACATCCACTGGCGACGTCATTGCATTATTGAAGGCTAAGTCATATTTTCGTGGAATTTATACAACAAGATATCTCTTGGAAATACGGGTGAAAATAAACATGGATAGCGGCGTGATTAAGGATATGACCCCAGAAGAATGCATGGAATCTCCCATAGGCAGCAAAAACCCAATCTCAAGGAATTTTGAAATAGTAAATGTTAACAACTTCCGTCTACATCATTAGTTTAGTTTAAAAAAATGTAAAACTTAAATATAATAATGTATGTGTTCAGAAGTAGGATCAAAATGTTAAGAGTAACGGTTAATTACAATAAAGAATCAATATGGTATGGTTCACAAGGCTACCATCTCTCGCCAATGCCCCATTTTTTGTCTTCAGAAACAGATAAAAAGAAGTCGCTTTTGTCCCCATACGAAAATATTTGCTGAGAAAAATTATTATAGGCTTATAATGAAGATGGCGACATAGGTCAAACAACAACTTGCATGACGTAACGTTTCGAAACCTGCACAGGTTTTCCCGTCAGACTAATTAATAAGGTAAAAAATATAATCTTATTATTTTCGACGAAAGTAAAAAATTGGAAAATAATAACATTCAATTAGCCAACTGCTCACAATTATTATTATTGCAACGTTTGTTCAAAAAGTTAAGGATGTAACAAAAAAAAACATTATATAGTAAGTGCTCGTATTGCACCCCCAGTCTCTCTTCCGTCACAGCCACGGAAAATGCTAGTACTCTACTCTCTGGCCTTGCCGATCTCTTGTACAAGGTGGTCTCTGACGGCCAAAGCGAAGCGCTTGCGCAGTCACCTGAGATTTTGACAAGATTTAGCGAATTTGAAACACGTCAACTATAATTTATTGACCAACTTAATTCCACCCTTTCGGAAATTAGGAATGAACTTTTAAACAACTCTAGGCGTATCGACTCGTTGGACTCTGGCTCCACGCGCTCAATGTCAACGAGCAAGCTGCTCTGCATACAACGCTGGAAATTCATGGTCTCCCCGTGGCATCCTCATACCTCATGGCATCTATGGAATCTGTCACCAGGGCTCTAGATGTAAATATTCGTAAGGATGACGTTGCTCAAGCTGTATCGAATTATAAAAGCACCTTCATTGAGTAACCCCCCCCCCCTCCGATCATTGTACCCAAATATGACAGACAAGATCTACGGTTTGAATTTATTGCAAGACGTAAGGTTAGGAGAGACTTCTCTACATTGAATATGGGATGAACTGGCAACGAAAAGTATTTTATTCACCTTCGTGAGGCATTGGCACCACTGAATAGAAAGATTTATGCCATTGCTCTCGGTCTTCGTAAAGAGAAAAAATTCAAATACTTGTGGATTGCTGGTGGAAAAATATTCTGCCGTAAGGAGGATAGTTCGCTAAGAATACACCTGCATAGGTAATATTTGTCATATTTTATATGTTGCTGCATGCTGGCCATTCTGGATACTTTGCCTTCTGAATTTAAATATCAACAATTTTGTATTTTTACTGCGATTATTCAGCCTTGCAGTGCCTCTACAAATGGACCTTTCTTATAATTTTTGTATACATCACGAGCTTTATGATGCTTCCTGCTTTTCTAAATTTTAATTTATTATGTGCCTCATTCCCTGTATTCGAATGTAACCAAGTGAACTGGATTTTGTTCGTTATTACTCTCTGTTACTTTAGCTTCATGGAAAGGTATTTTCAACTTATTTATGAATGTCAGACATTTCTATATTTAACTATACTTGAACTTTACCTATCACTCTCATAATGGAAACCTTAAATATTTACCACGTTAACGCTCAGTCTTCGCCTGCCCATTACCTTGAATTTAAAGGTCACTTTAAATCCTGTTCCTATCATATCATAGTCGTGTCTGAGACCTGGCTCATGCCTAACATTCCTTCGAGCCTCGTAGCACTTAATCATTACACACTTTTCCGCAGAGATAGAGATGAGAGAAGAGGGGGTGGGGTCTGTCTCTATATTGATGGCAGCTTAAGGGGTATATAGGTGGGAGTGAGTCTTCTTGCCAATTATCCTACTGTTGAGTACCTTTTTATCAAGGTATCGTCGCCTCAGAGCAGTGTGTTGGTGGGTGTAATTTACAAACCTCCTAACGCCTCCTATGACAGGGAACTTGAGACTGACATTTTTTACCTTATACCCAATGATAATAACATTGTACTCACCAGTGACCTAAACACAAATCTTATTGCTACCAACAAATTAACTCAGTATTTACAATCAGTAGTGTTCTCTGCCGGATTATCTATAGTTCCCCATGATACCACCCACCACACTGATGATTCTAGTACATGTATTGAGCTGATGATTGTTGATAATTCAGACAAGGTGATTTCTTCTACTCAACACTCAATCTCATTCCTCTCAAACCATGATCTTATCAGCATCAAATACCAGTTCTCCTTAAATCCCTCCTCTAGTCTCACTCCTCTGGTCATACGCAATCTTAAGAATATAAATGAAACTGAATTTCTTGAGCCTCTCCATACCCTTGAAGCAAAGAAGAATTCGACTCCTTGGGTCACTTCTTTCATCAAAGATTTAATAAAAGACAGAGAGAAAAAACGCAGATTGGCTAAATGAACAAAAAGTTGTATTATTCAAGCCGAATTTCGTAAATTGAGAAACTTAGTACAAACCAAAATCCGGGATTCATACAATCAATATAATTACAATTCTATCAAAAACAGGAATAAAAATGAAAACATCTGGCTTCTCTTAAGACGGCTTGGGCTCATTCCTTCTAAACACTTGGCTCCTGATAACAATTTTTCCCCTGCAGACCTTTTAACAGCTTTAACTACAAAATTCACACTCCTTGCAAACCGCACTCCTTCTCCGTCTTCAGTTCCCTCTAATTTTGCTGATACTAAATGAATGAAGCGATTATACGCCCTGTTCCTAAAATATCTAACCCTACATCTCTCAAAGGCTTCCGTCCTATATCCATCATATATGCTTTGTCTAAACCTTTTGAACGCATTGCCTATAAGCAACTTACTGCACACATTGCAACAAACAATTTAATGGACCCAATGCAATGTGGGTACCGTGCCAGGCATAATACACTTACAGCTTCACCTAAAGTAAATTCTGACCTTAAACTTGCAATTGATAGAATGGAAATAACAATCGCTTTACCACTCGAATATGGTTGTTAAATGGTTTAAATCTTATCTTCCTGATCGTTCTGAATTAATTACTTCGAGGCTATGTCACATTCACAAACATAACGTATTTACATGTTACTTCATCAAATTGGAAAAAGAAGAATTATTTGCACACATAATCTATTTGACTTCAACAGTTTTATATCGGGGACATTCAAGTATTTCGTAACTTGGTCTGAAGTTAAAATAATATGCTGTTATACTTTTTTTTAAATAAAAATGTATATTTTACTTATAAGATTACTTTTATGAAGGTTTAACTTCTGCAAAACAGCTTTTTTAACATTGATCATCATTCAAAGCTATGATTAAAAATATCCATATAAAATTTAATTTTCGTCAAATTCAAAATTTCTATTTAATTTCATTCAAATTACTCGTCAAACAATTTTCAGGCTTACCTCTATTAATACATGACGATCTAAAGATTCTCTGAAATAAAAACGCGTCATAGATATGGATGAATTGAAAAAACTAGTAGCGTCTAAAGCAAAGAAAAATATATTTTTGTATCGTTATCAATCAAATATTCAGAGGATGCAATTTTTAAAATACTATGATTCCCCAAATAAAAAGAAAATTTAATTGAAGTCGAGATATGACAAAAACAATATTCGAAATTGCCATTTAGGAAATTTAATATTTGCTCTTTAGAAAACACTAATGAACCTAAAATGTTGTATTTGATAGATTCTCAAATATCTTAAAACATCAAAATCGACTTATTCTTCAAGCACATTCTTTATGCAAAATTTTCTTTTTCTTCGACATTTCTACGTTTATCATTTTTCTTCTGAAATTTTCCAGAAAAATGAGCAAATCAGAGTCAAACACATTTTACTTATATTTGAAGATATTCAAATATTCATAAAAGAATAAAATTCGGAATTAAATCATTTTTAAGTGTTTTAAAAGGACATTTTTTCATTACATTTTTTTAAACTAAAAGTTATAGAAGAAAGTATCATTTTCTTTGAACCTAAAATTCGGGCGTCAAAATGTTTTAACGCAAAAGTTAATGGCAATTCGTTCATTTTGAACAAAACGAATAATGAACTCATTTCAAGTCCTTTATTGAACCTGTGACCAGCCCACATTATTTGAATTAATGAGACTACATGTCAAAATTTGTTGAATGTAACTTGAGTTTTATATTTTTACACTTAATATAAGTGATATCTGTGATTCTTGAATATTCATAAAATGGTGTTAATATTTTTGATTAATTTTTGGTGTTGAATTTTTAGCTTGTGACAGATGCGTGAGAAGACATTTTGCGTACTTTTTTATTTATAACTTCTAAGCAGACATCTAATTCTGACAATCTGATAATTTATCAGTATGATGCATATCGTGCAAGGGCTGCTATGTATGTATATATATATATATATAACTTACTTAACTATAATATACATATATTATATATATATACATATATATATGTATATATATTATATTAAATATATAAATATATATCTAGATAAGTGAAATATAATTATAAGTACAATTAAATTTGTATTTTTTTATTTTATATAAAATAAATAGATATTATATATAATTGAATATATAATAATTGAAAATTATCAAATCAATTTCTATTTATTATTATATTATTATTGAATAATAAAAAATTAAATTACATAATAATTACGTACAAATGTGTGCCTCGAACGAAAAGAATCCCAGTCCATTTTTCCGAAACATTATAATATTTCCTAATTGATAAATAATTATATATTATAAATAATAATTGTAATATATATTATTAAATCGATTATATGATTTTATGTAAATTTAATTTAATATATAATATATATTCATAATTATAGTTTATATAAAGAATTTCTATATATTAAAAATTTGAATTATATATATAATTTACAATATTTATGTAATTTAAAATCATGATATGCCTATTATATATTAAATTAATTTAACGCCATTTTCAATTCTAAATAAAAACAAGTTGATATTTTAATAAAAAAAGAACTGAAATGATGAATCTTTGACAAAATTTTTTTTGAACAAAATACTTAAAATTTAAACCAAGTAATTGAATTTTCATTTGAAAAACATTAATTCTCATCAAAAAATGCAATTTTTGGTATTTCAACCAATAAATGTTTGAATTTCAAATAAAAAGCAGTTGAATTCAATCAGAAAAATGAAATTTGAACCAAGAAAATTTATTTTTTACCAATAAAAACATTTAGAATGGTGTTATATAAATCGGTCATTATCATGGATATAATTCGTAACTTTCAATGTTTTAACTATTTATTTCTGAGTAATTTCAATAATTTCATAAAATGTTGGAATTAAATGAAGAATTTCCATTAAGAAATAATTTTACTATTTTATTACAGTAGACCAATCAGTCACTTTTAATGACTGATTCATCTTTTAAAACGACTGTTTTCTCAGTAGAAATTATCGATTTTGCAGTCAAAGCATGCTTGATTGATTTAATTAGTCAAATTTTTACTTATTTTCGTGTTATTCAGGAAATTTTGAGAATTTTTCAAAATCCTTAAATATTCTGAATTCAGGATTTCAAAAAATAATATTTGAAGATTTCACGGATTTTGGGGAATTTCAAAGGTTAAATGGCATTTAGAGATTTCAAGAAATTAGGAGAATTCAGAATTCAATAAGAAGAATTTAGAATTTAGGGAAGAGAGAATAATAAAGAATTCCAGGATCTTCAAGAAATTCAGAGATCAAGGATATTTCAAGGAATTCAAAGATTTTTATAAATTTAGAGAATTTAAGAAATTTATAAAATACAGAAGATTAAACAAATTTAATGAAGTAAGAATATTCAAGAAATTTGAAGAATTCAAAATATTTCCGGAATTCAAGGAATGCAGCATATCAAATAAAAGCATGGCTTTTATGGAATTCAGAGTATTTTAGGAATCAGAATATTTCGGACATTTTTGAGTAATTTAGAGAATTTAAAGAATTCAGAGAAATAAAGGAATTTTAGGAATTCAGAATTTTCGAGGAATTTAGGCGATTTAGAGAGATAAAGAATTTCAGGATATTCAAAGAATTTCAGGGATGTCCGAGAATTTAGGAAATTTAAGAAATTCAAAGATTCCAGGATTTTAGGAAATTCAGATAATTCATAGATTTAAGATATTTCAAGAAATTCAGAAATTTTTTAGAAATTCAGGGAATTAAGAATATTTGAAGAATTCTGAATATTCTATTATATTTCAGGGATTTTAGAGAATTTCAGAGATTTCAGGGTATTTAGGGAATTCAAGATATTGAAAAGATTCTAAAAATTCAAAGAATTCAGGAACTTCAAAATGTTCAAGAATTTTAGGAAATTCAGAGAAATCACAGATTCAAGATATTTCAAAGAATTGGAGATTTTGAGAAATTTGGTGAATTCAAGGAATTGAGAAAATTCAGAATATTTAAGAAATTTAAGGAATTCAGAGAATTCTGAGTATTCCAGGATTTTAAGGAAATCAGAATATTCAAGAAATTCAAAATATTCCAGGAATTCAGAGCATTCAGCATATATGATAGATTCAAGGATTTTAGTGATTTCAGAGTATTGAAGGATTTCAGTAAATTTACGAAATAAAAGAAATTTAAAGAATTCAGATGATTCAGGGAATTCAAGGAATTCAGGAATTTGAGATAATTTCTTGAATATTCTGAATTCTCTGATTTTTCTTAATTCTCTAAATTTCTGAAAACCTCTGAATTCCTTGAAATATCTGAAATCTATGATTACTCTAAATTTCCTGAATACCTTGAGAACTCTGAAGTTGCTGATTTCTTTGAAAGTTCCAAATTCCTGAAATTTTTTGAATTCTCTAAATTTCTTGTAATAACTTAATTCTCGAAAATCCCTGAAAATCTTTGAATTCCTTGAAATATCTAAAATCTATGATTTATCTGAATTTCCCGAAATCTTACAGGACTTTGAAGTTGCTGAATTCTTTCAAAGTTCTGAGTTCCTGAAATTTTTTGAATTCTCTAAATTTCTTGTAATAACTTAATTCTCGAAAATCCCTGAAAATCTTTGAATTCCTGCGGAATGAACGTGTTATTTAAATAAGTAACACGAGAATTCTAGATCAATCTAAAATATCTATACCTTAAACCTATGTACCTATCTACCCTTCGCCTATATACCCATCCACACATCTCTACTTTCCAACCGAGCAATTCACGCCTACCCCGAAAGGGAAACGGCTCAATGATATAATAATAATAATATTTTTTGGTCGAAAATTCAGCAGTTTTCTTGAAAACTCGCCTTTTTGGGTTTAAAATTCAACTATATTAGTAGTAATTTAATCTTTTTCTATCAAAATTTCAAGTACAGGAAGAAAATTAATCTTTTTTGGTTGAGGATTCCACTATTCTGTTGAAAATTGATCAATTTGGGTTAAAAATTGAACTACCTGGTTGAAAGTTGGATTACATCATTAAAAATTCCTTGTTTTTGTTGTAGATTCATAGTTTGATTCAAAATCAAATCATAGTTTCATTCAAAAACTATTCCATTTTTTGTTACAAATTTTTTTTTTTTATAAGTTGATAATTCAGCTAAGAACGCAATAATAAAGTTCAACTATTTTTTGTTAAAAATTGCGTCTTTTTGGTCTTTTGGATTCATCATTTTAGTTCCAAATTCATCTCTTGGGATGAAAATTTAATTATTTTGTTAAAAAGTCATCTTTTTTTTTTAATCCAACTACTTGGTTGAAAGGTGAACTACTTTGTTAAAACTTCTTTCTTTGGTTGAAAATAACTTTGTTATCTGAAAATTTAGCTATTTACTTCAAAGTTCAACTAATTTGTTAAAAATTTAATTATTTTGTTGAAAATGCATTTACCTTGTTAAAAATTAATCTTTTTGAGTCAAAAATTTAACTATTTTCTTCAGCATTCGTCTTCTTGGATAGAAAGTTAATCTTTTTTAGTAGAGCAGTCATCCACTAAAATTTATACAATTCTACTGAAATCTACTCAATTATAGTCAAATGCAGAAATTTTACTGAATTGAGATTTCGACTATTCTACTGAAATTGAAACAATTATAGTGAAATATAAAAATGCTTGCGAATTCTAGCCAATTCAACTGAATTTTCCTTATTATAATTCCATTTTTATTCAATTCTACTGAATTCTAGTCAAACCTACTAAAATCTAGACAATTCTATTGAAATCTACGCATTTATTCTAACACCTGAAATATTCTCATTCATTGTAGTAAATTCTACTGTAATCAAGTAAATTCTTCTGAATTCTACTTAAATTGATATAATTCTACTGAAATCGATACAATTATAGAAAATTATAAAAATTCTAGTGAATTATAGACAATTGAACTGAATTTAATTGAATAATAGTCAATTATACTTAATTCTAGTTAATTACCTTGAAATATAAACAATTCCAATTAATTGTAGTAATTTCTTCTAAAATCTAGAAAATTCTTCCTGTCTGAATTCTAGTCAAATCCGCAAATGTAAAAATTCTAGACAATGTCGCTGAATAATTCTGAATTTCATTTAATTTTTAATTAATGCTGCTCTATTCTAGTCAAGTCTACTGAAGTCTAGACAATTCTAGTTAATTCTACTAAATTTTTCTAAAAGCTAAAGAATGGTAATGATTGCTATTGAGTTTTAGTGAATTTAAAGTGAATTAATCTAAATTAAAGTGATTTCAACTGGATTTAAATCATATTGAATCGAAAATAATGAAATTGAACTAAATTCGAAATGAAAAGCCATTCATTGGATTGCGTTTCAAAATGATTATCGTGCTCTAAGGATAAAATCCAGTTCGTAAATACACTATTTATTTGTTTCGCCTCTAACGGAAATATTTTGCGAAACAGAATACAGGATGTTTTCAAAAAATTGGAATAACTCTAGGAAAGTGAACATTTTTCAAAGTTCTTATGCTCATTTTAAAGGTAAGTCTTCATAATATTTTTCTAAATTATTAGGATATTTTTAAAATTTTTTCCCTAGATTCTTCCCTAGTGTAAAACTTGGTTAAAAAAAAGTCGCAAAATTTCAAAAATGTGTGAATACTTACAAATTTTTTTAAAAATTATTATTTATCATGTTTTAATGAATCCTAGTCATATTTGTAAAAATATTGTTTATTTGAATTTTTCAAAATCATTTGGTTAGTACAGTCATTATTTAAACTTTTGCGACTTTTTTAGACCAAGTTTGACCTTTGGCAGAGACAAAGAAAAAAAAATTGAATATCCTAATGATATATAAAATTACTATGGACATTCACCTTTAATATGAGCTTTTCCGAAAAATTCCAATTTTTCGAAAACAGCTAAATTCGAAGTTTTTTGGCAATATCTTCTTATAAAATTGACGTTTTGCCTTTTACTTGGGCTTATTAGATGCAAAACTTTATTCCCTTTCACGATATTATGAGGAAAAATGGTTTCATTAATAATATAAAAATGAAGGCACTTTAGCAATACAAAGAGTAAAATTTTTTTTCACGGCATAATCATCCACCATTGCGCCCGGGCCAGTATCTACTACCATTTTCTCATTAATTATGTTTTTAGAAAGAGGCGCAAGTATCTCGCGCAATTATCCTGCACTTACTCGAAATTAGCGTATCGATTAACCTCGTTTCTCAGGCGACGTTTCGCCAGGCAGTTAACTTCTTGCACCACGCAATTGGCATGAAATATCTGCGCACAATATGCGGAAAAAAGCTGATGGACAAAGTCCGAAACGAGATAATCCTCAAAGAATGGCACAGGAGAGACACTAGTTGACATATGGGAAAGAAATCAGTTACGATGGTTCGGACATGTTGAAAGAATGAAAGTAGGGAACCACACATAATAATTTTGTGAGGCTCTCCACGTGGGGTGATCGCTAGAGAGATTGATCAGCAACATGGGTCGGAGCAGTGTTGCGGAACGAACGTGTTATTTATATGAGTAACACGAGAATTCTAGATCAATCTGAAAAAATCTTCACCCCCTACCTCACATTACTCCTTTCCTCACCGAGCAAGTCACGCCTACACCGAAAGGGAAATGGCTTAATGTTATAATAATAATAACTTATCTTTACTGCTCATCTCGTCATATTCACCTAGGTGTGATATCAAATTATTCATTCTTCCTTCATTTTCATGCAAAAATAAAAAAAAATTTAACTTTCGCAATGTTTTACAAGCAGAAAAAGATGTGTGCTTGCTTGCGAAACAG
Source organism: Andricus grossulariae (assembly GCA_011634705.1). Taxonomy (NCBI): domain Eukaryota; kingdom Metazoa; phylum Arthropoda; class Insecta; order Hymenoptera; family Cynipidae; genus Andricus; species Andricus grossulariae. The sequence continues at coordinate 420,963 of JAABKJ010001755.1, forward strand.
ATTGTGAATCTTTAATCTGCAATTTTAATTAAAAGAGGAGCGCTAAAGTGGTGCTCTTGATTTTTCACTCGCAATGAAAGCATTTCTGCAGAGTCGGAGGAGACATATTTGATGTAATTAAATTTCTATTTGTTCATGCGCGGTGTCCTTGAAATTTTTATAATCTCATAATTAAATTATAACGAAGGGACTTTTTGTAAAAAAAAATTTTATGAGAGTAATTTTTAATATTACGGGGTGGCCACTGTCCGCTGGCCGGGGAAACTGGGAAATAGCAGGGCATTTTTTTTATAACGTGAATTGTTCAGATTTTTTTTTACTTTTGTGTTGATGGATCGTTCAAATGCTAAAGTCTCTTTCATATTTCAAAACAAACACTTCCTTTTTATATATTTAACTAACATAATAAAGTTATAATTTTGTGATGTTCTAGATGTTTCGCAAATGAATAAAGAAACCGCTTTTCGAAAAAAACGCATTTCATGTTGGAGAGTGCCACAAACTCAAGTGTTTTATATTTTGTCTTTAAATATGAAATATACCCACTTCCGGTCATTTCGGGGACATAAAAATATAATGGGCCCTTTTCTTGCGGAACGTCACAATTTATATTCTGAAATAACATCAGTGGCTTCCTTGCGCAGAACTGTCACTGCGGTTTATTAAACCACAGACTGAACACTCTTTCCCCTATTCCCCTCTTTCACCCCATTTTTAATGAATTTCTCTTTTTTCCCCTGTTTCCAAAAAAATTCTCCTTTTTCTCGTTTTTTTGCTTAAATGAGAACTAAATTACTAGAACCCAATGAGAAAATCCAACTATTTTTGGTTGCAAGTTAATTATTTCTTTTTAAAAAGTCAATTAATATATTCGCGGTTCGAAATTTACCTCTCTTGATTGAAAATTCAAATTTTTTGTTGAAAATTCATCTATTTGGATAGAAAACCCATCTACTGCTAAAATTCTACTGTTTGATTACAAATGTAAATATTCTGTTCAAAAATCTTTATTTGATGAAAATTTATATTTTATGGTTGAAAGTTTATTCTTTTTAGTTGAAATCTACTACCAAGATGCACCTCTTTTGGTTAAAAATTCTACTACTTGCTTAAAAATTTAATTATTCTGTTGAAAATTCAAGTATTTTCGTAACAACTCTTTTTTTTATAGACAGTTATTTCTTTTTATTTAAAAAGTCTACTTATACATTTTGGGTTCAGAATTCATCTAAATTGGTCAACTCATCTACTATTTGATTAAAAATTCAATGATTTTGTCGAAAATTGCACTATTTTCTTAAACAGAAATATTTTTTGGTCGAAAAATCAGTTATCTAGTGAAAAATTTTATTATTTTTTTTGCAAATGCAACTATTTTGTTAAAAAGTATCCTTCTTATGGTTGAAAATTCAATTTCCTTGTTCAAACTTATTTCTTCTTAATTGAAAAGTCTACTATTACATATTTGATTAAGAATTTATCTCTTATGGTTAAAAAATCGATTATTTGGTCAAAATTTCAATTGCTTTGTTGTAAATTCCCCTTTCGTGGTTGAAAGTTAATTTGTCGTAATTGAAAAGTCTACTGTCATATTTTTGTTAATGAATTTAGCTATATTACTTAGAAATCCGGATATTTAGTTATTGATTCAATTACTTCATTGTAAATTCATTTTTTATGGTTGAAAGATAATTCTTCCTATTGAAAATTCTACTATTATATTTTTTGGTTAAAAATTTGATGGTTTTGTTGAAAATTAAACTGTTTTCATATTTTTTGGATGAAAATGCAACTATGTTGTGAAATATTTCCTTTTTTATAGAAGCCCCGTCTTTTGTTATTTAAAAATTATCTTTTGGTAGAAAAGTAATCTTTTTTTGTTTAAAATTCATCTTTTATGGCAGAAAGTTAATTTCTCTTCATTCGAAGGTCAACTTTATATTTTTTTGTCAAAAATTGATCTCTTTTGGTTAAAAATTCTTCTATTTGGTTGAAAATTCAACTATTTTCTTCAAAAGTCGTCTTTATGGGTCGAGAATTCAACTGATTTGTGGAACGATCGTCTTGTTGGATAGAAAATTTATGCTATTGGATTGAAAATTCATATTTTGATAGAAAAGTCATCTTTTTGTAGGACAATTCACCTTTCTTGGTTTAAAAGTCAACTGTTCTCTAAACGATTTGTCTTTTTGTCTTGAAAATTTAATTATTCGGTTTTAAATGGAACTGCTTGGTTGAAAATTAATATTTTTAGTTCAAAATTCAATATATTTCGACTTGAAATCTTAGGCATATGATACCTACTTTATTGTTATTCAAAAATATGTATTTTCCTATTATTCTTCTGTTGTCTTCAAAAATCACCCTATTTCCCCTGTTTTCAGAGTATTTTGGGTCGTGAACTTCCAAGAATATTTAGTTTGATTAACGTTATTAGACACAAACTTCAATGACTTCAGACTACATAAAACGTCAATTGGTGCTCGGAAATGATTATCTAAATTGGCATAAGCGGCTGTACATTGCATTGCATTCTCTAGCTTCTAATCGTCGACCCAATTAATTCCACCCAGTTCCGTCTTGACCAGTTATCATCACATGATTCGATTAATCGAGCGCAACTTCACCGACCCATTGTCCATATTCTCCAGAGCCCGCATACGTGCATGATTCACTATCTGCTTCTTCATTATCTCTAATCTATGAACAACGGTTTGGTGAAAACCCTTTTTGATTTTTTCAAAATACAAGTCAAATAATGAAGTTCGACCATGTAGAATGACTCGATCCTATGATTTGAAGTGCTACCTCAAGAAGGTTTAAGTTACCAACTGCATTCGAATTTAGATATATACTTGAAACAAATTAAAGAATTTTTTTGTGACCTGCAAGGAGCCAAAAATGTCAAACTTAACCATCTTTGAGGTGGGAAAAATTGTTTTCCTAACAATTTATTCTTATAGAGTTAGTTATAGAGATTTGAAGACAAAATTACAGTTTTTTTGGAAAACAAAACACTGAATTCAAACACGCATAACTTAGCAGACCCTTTTTTCGCGAATCGGAAAATACGTATCGCCAAACAACATATTTTGTCTTTGAGAGATTCTGATAAGTGTAGATGCTGCCTGATTTGAAATGGATTTCGTCTTTTGAAAAAAACCAAATAGCGTTTTCACTTTTCAAGAAAAGCTTTCTTCTGGACCACCCTAAAAAAATGGCCCTTACATACATCCCTTTTTTAGGGTTTCATAACTTGAGGCAGAAACCATTGTAGTTTCAGTCGGTGACCGTCCGTCTGTCCATCTTACTCTTTTATAAGAAGGGAAGTGAGAGGAAGTAGAAAAATTTATGGGGAAATGAGGGAAGGGAAAGCAGGGGAAATAAGGGGAAATTAGGGGCGGGAAAGTGGGGAAGGGTAGGGGCAATTAGTGGAGGTGTAATAGGGTAAATTTAGAAAAAGGTAGTAGGGGAAATGACGGGAGGGAAGTAGGGTAAGTGAAGGGAGGAGTAGTAGGGAAAATGAGGAAAGAGGAAGTATGGGAAGTGTGGGGAGGGGACTAGTAACAGTCAGGGGAGGGGAACTAGGAGAAGTGAGGGGGCGGAAATAGGGTGAGTGTGGCGGAGTAAGGGGTTGGGTAAGTGGGGTAGGTAAGTGAGGTGAGTAGGGGAAGTCAGGAGAAATTAGGGAGGAGAAGTAGGGAAAATGATCGGTAAAGAATGGAGGGGAAGTGGGGGAAGTGAGGTGATAGCTAGTAGGGTAATGCGGGTGAGTGGGCCTACTTTGACTAATTTTTTAACTATTGATTCTGCATTTGATGTACAATGGTTTCACTGAAACCATAAAACGTATTCGAGCAATTTATAAACATCTTTTTTTTACATCTGCTACAAAATTTCGTCAAGGAAGCCGATGCTGGGCGATGCGATAAAGCTTCGATCTGATGGAATATAAAATTGAATTGAATGGCGAAGGGGGGGGGGCAAATGATACAATGGATGTCGTCCAACAATGGTTTCCCCATTTTCTGCCAGTCACGCGCCGGATTTCGTGCTGCGAGCCGCGAGATTGAAATTGTGTCTCTTTTGTGGCATGGCTATAACGCGAACCCTATCCATAATTCAAAGTCGATAATTAATTGATCGGTTCTGAAAGATAACGAAAATCGGAGGCAACTTGGATTAAACTTCCTTCAACGCTTCACCCCACTTTAAACTGGCAATTGTTTTCAAGATAATCAATCAATTGAAAAATAAAAAAGGTCTATTTAGAATTCATGATAATAATATTCGAATTCATCCATACACATTATCCACAAAGAAGCTCCTATGTTTCTGCTCCCTTTTTGGGATGTTTTATAAAATTATCTTCAACATGAAGTTTTCCGTCTTTTATGAAAATGTTTTATAATTTATTTTCAAGTTATTCATTTGCACTTTCGGTAAAAATGATTGAATTTTAAAAGTCGTGATATAAAATTTGAAAATTAACTAGTTTTAACGACTTTGTTTCAAGATCATAATTTTAGAATGCCGCAATTTTTAAACAAAATTTGGACTTGTTTTATTTTTAACACTTCAAGTTTGAATTCATTAATTTTGAAAGTTTCCACTTTTTTTAGTGGAAAAATTTCCCTTATCACTTTGAACATCACTCGAAACTGCATGCTTGATCCTTATTAATAATATATTTATCGTCTTTGAAATGTCTACATGTTTAACTTAAAATTATAGTTTCGAATTATAGTTTCGAAATTCAGGACAATTTCACTATTAAATCTTTTAAAACTTCATATTGAAAGCTTTGATAGTCAGTGTTAACTTTATTAATATTAGATTTATATATTCGAAATTGTTTAGTTTCAATTTTAATCAATTTTAAATTTTAACTTTACAAAATGTTTATTTTTTTTATTTGTAGAATACCAAATTCAAATAATTGAACGTTGCACAATTTTCAGTTTAAAAGATTTGTAATTAAACAGTTTTGAATTAAATGAACTGAAAAGTCAATAAATAATAGTATATAGGATATACTTAATTTAAACCTATTATCTAATCAAAGTAAGTTCAGATTTCTATCTTCGATATTTGAAAAAACAATTATTCTCATGCTAAATACTAAGGTGTACATTTATTTTGTGTTTCAGGTACGTATGACTCCTACAGTGGATTACTTTCTATTTTAAAATAGAACTTTATGGTCGTATTGGTACGTAAAAAATGGTATTGGACAATTTGAAGCCCCTGAGATTAACATTATTTTTTTTTTATGGAGATTTTTCAACTGAATTCAATTGAAGTTTCAAACGAAAAATCAGGGTCTCTACTCACCGGAAAACCCTGTAATTGTCAGGTAATTTTTTTTTCAAGTCAGGGAATTTTTTCGAGCAGGCTTAATGTTTTATTGAATTGCAACATAAAATTATATAACAATGCTTTTTTATTAGTAAAAGTAATTTTATAGTACTCGCATTATAGTTATGTACATTAAACTTCTTTTTGTCACTTTCACTAATCTCAGGAATATAGCTTCTATTCAAAATATTAATACGTTAAATATGTATTGGATCTTAAGTATGAAAATGAAATAAAAATCATAATTTGTTTGAATTATGATTAAAATTAATAGACTGTAAGAACAGAATTAAGAGATAATTTAATATGTGCGCCGCGCATGAAATTTTTTTAATTCCTTGAAATTATTAAAATTCTTAGAAATTTCTTCAAAATGTTTAAATCTCTTAAAAGATCCTTGGAATCGTTGGAAATACCCTAAAATATTTCAAATTTTATGAAATACCCAAAAATCTTTAAAATCCTTTAAAATCCCTTCAAATTATTTAAATATATTAAAAATTCCATGGAATCTTTTAAAATATCCTGAAATCTATCAAATTCTTTGAAATCTTTGGAAATACCTTGTAATATTTGAAAATCTTTTGGAATCCCTCAATTTTTTTATATTCAGTATAATATTAAAAAATCCTTTGAAATCTTTAAAATATCCTGAAAGTCTATAGGTTTTATAAAATCCTTTAAAATCTTCCTAAATTCTAAGGAATTCTTTAAAACCGCATGCCATTTTCTTTAACCCCTTAACATCATAAAAATCTTTAGAAATTTCTTGCGATCGTTTAAATTTCTTGAAAATTCTTTGTACTTCTTTAAAATACCCTAAAATATATAAAATTGTTTGAAACTTTGTGAAAAGCCTTTAAATTTTGTAAGGCTTTGGAAAATTCCTTAGAATATATTAAAATCCCCGAAACTCATTCAAATCCTTTGTAATTATTATAAATCTCTTCCAATTCTTCAAAGCTATTGAAAATTCCTTAGGATCTTTTAAAATATACTTAAATCCATCAAATTCTTTGTTGGAAATACCTTGAAATATTTGAAATTTTCTACAAATCTTTGAAATCCTTTGAAATCTTCAAAATATTTCGAAATTTGAATAAATCGAATTTCGAACATTCAACCTGAATTTTGGCTTCATTTTCCTCCCCAAAAAAGGACCAATTTTGATTTTGTGAATTATAAGAATTCAAGGAAATCAAGACGGTTTGAGGTAGCTATAGAGTTAGATTTTTTCTATTTAAAAAAATCCAATGTTCTAAGCGTGTCTAAATTTGTAATGAAGGTTTGAACGAAAGACTGCTATTAAAAATCCTTTAAAATTTTCGTAAATCTTTGAAATCCTACAAATTTTCTCAATCCTTGTGAAATTTATTGCAATTTATAGAAATATTAGAAAATGTTTAGATATTTTGGATATTTTTTGGAATTCGTTAAAAATCACTTGCAATCCCATAAAAATCCTTCGAAATCTTTTACACTCCCTGATGTCGAATGGAAACATTGAAAATGCCGTAAAATCTGGGAAATCTTATGAAATCCTTCAAAATCCTTATGAAGCTAAGGAAATTCTTTGCAAACTCATATAGTTTTTTTTTAATTTCTTAAAATCCCTTGAAATCTTTCAAATAATTTTAAATCCCTTAATTAATTCCGTGAACTGCTTTAAAATCTTTGAAACCTTTTAAAATTTCTTTAAACGTTCAAAAGCTTTAAACATTCCTTAAAATAATTAACATTATTGAAAATTCTATGAATTCACTTAGAAGCAGTTGAAATCCTTTGAAATCCTTAAAATCCCTTATAATGAGTGCAAATCTTTTTAAATCCCTGAAAATATTTCCAAAAAATTTGTATGCTTTTAGGGCCGATCTGCAAGACTTTTACCGGGTCAGTTGGTGTCTCCCAGTCCTCTTCTGATCGCTAATTTTTATCAATAAATAATAACGTTCTCATTTTTTTACCCTGAAGATATTTAAAGAAAGGAAAAATTAGCTTTTTTTATGCTCGAAAAATTGTTATGACTTGAAGAAAGTGTTGGTAACCGGGAAATAACCAGAAACATTCTTTGGTTTTAGAGGCCACCCTGAAATATTTATATTGAGAATTAGACTGCTAATAAGACACTTATCGTGCGCAAATCATGGCTGCTAGTAATTAAGTAAAGTTCTGAGTCTACAATCAGGAGCTGGTACTTTTTTGGCAATCGACACATTCGCGAATTTCGTAGCGAGTTCAATTTACCGCAATCACTCGAAAAGCCATGAAAAATTCATGAAATCAGTGCAGTCAACTCACCAGTCCATCCGATCAGGCCTCATGCGTATTTGACCGCAGCACAATCGATTGTCGAGACTGACGTTTGTTCGGATCGAGAATAGAAGTAATGACAGATAGTCTCGAAAAGATAAGGCAAACTGACAAGAGCCGTCACCTCACGAAGGCCTTTAGGCTTCGCATCTTCTGAGGATTTTCATCTGTGTATTCGGTTACGGTTACCGATTTGAACATACCCACAAGCCCGCGGAAACGTCCATTTTCTGATAAAAGCTCCATCTTCGAATGACAGCCACTTCCGGTCTGACCCAACAAACCCTTTCCAACTCAAGGGGGGAATAAGGTTTGTCCATCAGACGCGAAAGACTCGAAGGCTCGCTAATTCCCACGAAGGCTAACGCAAAAAACGAAACAACAGTCACAAAAGATTCGCTTCTGATAACATTGTTCCATTGGCTATTGACAAAGTAATGGTATGAAAAGTACCTGGAAAAAGGAACGGCTCGTCTTTTGTCAAGCAAATACAGTTGGAGAGGTGATTGTTTTTTTTTTACTTCCGCGAGCTTCTATATTAATAACCGCAGATTCTAGATATAGTTTGTTATTTGGTGGCTAATTAGAGGCGATTTTCAGGATTTCTCAAAAGTATTTAATGAAGTTACCCATGCGCTACTGTTGGAAAAACTACACAATCCTCAACTTACCGGATAATCTTTTATTACTTTTAAAGAATTTAAAAAGCAATGGAAAAAAATGTGTGGATTATGCGGGTCAATCTTTTGACAGAGAGTCCATCATTTCGTTCAAAATTCGTATTTTTTGTTAAATTAAACTGTTTGTTATATAAAATTTAAATATTTATTGTTGGAAATATTAACTATTAAATGTTTCTTGGAGAACTTCTTCAATGAAAATTCATTTCTTTGTTGAAGATTCATCACTTTGAAAGAAAATTGAACTTTTTGTAGTGAAAATGTATCCCTTCCGCTTGAGTTTTGAACTATTCTGAAAATTTAACTATTTGGTTGAAAATTCAACAACATTTTCTTAAAAAGTCATTCTATTTGGTTGAAAATTCGTCTTTTTGGGTTGAAAATTCCCCTATTTTAGTAGCAAATTAACATTTCGTTTAAAATTCATTATAAAATCTTTCTTGGTTGAAAATTAAACTAATTTTTTGAAAATTCATCTTTTCGTTTAAAAAATGTATGTCTTTTGGTAGAAATTTTACATTTTTGAGGGAAAAATGCATCTGTTTCGTTGAAAATTAATCTTCTTTGGTTCACAACCAAACTATTTTCTTGTAAAAATTTATCTTTTTGGTTGAATTCAACTGCTTTTATTTAAAATTCAAATCTTTTTTGGTTGAAATTCAAATACTTGGTTGAATGTTAAACTACTTGTTTGAAATACAACTATTTGTTTGCCAGGTTGCAAATTCAACTGTTTTGTTGAAAATGCAATATATTTCGACTTTTATTTAAAAGAATGTATCTCCCCCTTATTTCCACATTTTCGTCAAAAATGTAGGGCTGTGAAGTCTGTTAAAATATAATGTGTGTATGTTTTGTGTTTTATTTTAGGCGTTTTTCAAATAAAATCTAAGGAAAATTTTTGGCCTAAAAAGAGAGGAGGGGGTGTTGTTCGTATTTGTGACGTCACCATGGGGGGTTCAAATTGTGTGTTATAATCTGCTACGAAGGAGAAGAGGGGTGCAAAAAGTTTTTAAAATAGCGTGATATAGTTTTTCAACGGCCCTAATTAGGATTGCAAGATTGATGGGTGGCACCGCGATATTTTCTTGTATGATACTTTCTTAGATACTCCCCTATCAATTTCCGTTTACATCAATATTGTAGTAAGATTACCTTCTCTCTCGCGTGTGGATTTTAACTGCGCTAAGGAATATTTGATCCATTACAAGTTTTAGAGGCAATTCAAGTTTCAACCGGTTTCAACCCTATTCGAAATTCAGTTTGAGAATGAAGCTGGAGTTAAGGATCCTATTCGAGGTAGTAGCAGGAGCAAACTATCGATCGTGATGTAATGAACGTGACAAGTAGCTCCAGAACGACGATAGTTATAATACCATTGACGATGTCTGGAATAGTACTTAACGTTTGTAGATATAATAGAGTGAAATCCGCTCACTCCTGGCCGGCTCGTAAGGAAGCCCGCGGGAACTGGGTCGCGGCTCAATCGTCAAATTAGCATAACTCCCTTCTTATTGTGCAGGTTGCACTACGGTCACCTGCAATGGCCAGGAAACTTTTACCCCTGCACGTTTTTACCGTGAAGCGTAGACATACTTTTTCTTCCTCGTGGAAGGCGAAAAGTTCGTGGAAAGTTTCGAGACGCGAGTGTCTAATTAGGAACAAAAGGAACAATAGTAATTTAAAAATTAAAACTTTTCGGATTATGCTATTCTAAATCCTACAGTATTTTAATTTACTTTCTAGCTTCAGTAAAAGTTACATATGTTACTTGTCAAATTTGCAAAGTAAGTTAGTCGTCCTGTTAGCTCACAATTTTAATAATAAAAATAATAATCATGAGAAGTGGAGTAACATCCTGTCTAAGCGTCAAACTGTCATAACTGTCTTGCACGTAATAAAATGTACCCTTCTTCCACTTGACTGACGTGGTCAACGAATTATGTATAGAGGATTGATTCTTCTACCATTGGACTTGGCAAACTAGTATTCATAGTGCACTTCAACCAATCATAGGATAGGATGAAAATTTCAACAAAAACTGGCTACGATACTTCATTTTTATGCATTTTAGGCTGCCAAAAATGAAATCACGAAAATCGCAACTGATTCTGTTTTCAAAATATATTCAAATCAAATTTTCAGCTATTGAATTATATTTAATATGGTGACCATGCAGGTAAAGTTATCATCATTCGATTCAAACTGATACATACATAAATGCATCTTAAACACAATAATAGATTAAGCACTATCGACTGGTACCATTATTGAAAGCTGAAAAATAACTATACCATAGTAATTGTTAAAATGATTTTAAAAATTGCCTTCTATACGTTTTTAATCATCAGCATTTGTTGCCAAAGAGGTTTCGATAGTCTTTTGATATGCTCACATGGTATCTCTTTTGTCGAAAAACCGTCATTGGAAAGAATAAACCAAATTCTTTCGATATAATGAAAAAATCGAAAATCTTATAAGCAAATTTATAAATGAAGATTTCAAAATATCTAAATCCAAGTTCCTATTAACCGTTTTCGGTTCATGTATTACCAACCTTGAACATGAAAAAAAAATACTTCAAAATGCCTTTCAACTATCCGAAATTATGAAGACACAAAGTTACTGAAACAACTTAGAGCCAATAGCAATACATGTAATTGTTATACACGTTTAACAGGAAGGTTTAAGGGTCAAGTATCTATCCATATTGATGAATCTAGTGGACTTTATGGTTCATCAAGTATCACACAACAGTACAAAACTAAATTTATAGAAAAGTAATTGGTGACTCAAGAAAATCAATTCAGATCTGTAAAAATTATTTTCAAGAAATATACGAAGGTAATCACTAAAATAAAACCTTGGCAGGCAGAGTGACAACAACGATTTACGGTACTCGTGACTACAGAAATATAGAATTAGGTGTGGGTACTCCAAGTTCTAAATCGAGAGTCATTCTGAACACAATAAAGAAAAGAAATGTAGTCTTCTCTGCCGAAAGTTTGGATCATTTTCAAGTCAACACAGGTACTTTATCCAATCAGATGAAATAAATGGCAAACTTTCTGAGATGTACTACAGGTAAAAGTCTGCACCTGGATATTATACAAAACATGTGTTTGAAAAATCAAAAATACCACAAGATGTTTACAAAGATGGTATTTTTCAATTTGGCACAGAAGAGGCGATGCTAAAAAAAGACCTGTTTGGGCAGATGCTGAGGAACTTTTGGAAGCTGTTTTAAAAGAGCGGAATGTAATCGGCAATTACATAATTAAAGTAATGGCTGATGGTGATCAAAGTTTTTTCAAAACATGCATGACGGTCCTCCCAGAAGACTATTCATCCGAAGTAGAGTGTGGTGTTGATGACTCGGACCTAGAAACAAATTCAAATTTGCCTATGATAACCAGAAGCCTATGCTTCGAAGGTGGTAGTACTGATGAGAAGGGAAAGTTCAACAGTATACATAGGTTAATTATTCTGTGCACAGTACCTAATATAAAATAAACTTATGAAAATATTGAGCTTTTATTCAAATTGACTAGCTTCAACAACATTCCCTTCAAACTTGTTTCAGACTTTAAACTTTTACTCATTGTTAACAATATGCAAGCCACAATATCAATGTATCCCTGTCCGTATTGTTTTGTAACACGCAGAAATCTACAAAATGGGCAGCATGAAGTGGTACAAGTGTATGATAATGAGTAGAACAATATTGTCAGTAGAAGTCATGCAGAAATTCTAGAAACTGGCAGTGATTGCATGGCATTAAAAAGTTACGGAGAATATAAAAGAGACTATTATATGTTTTGCTCTATCGATAAAAAAGAAACATGCCAAGTTATGTCATAGTACAGTGAATCCACCCCTTTTTAATGATGATGATCACATGAGCAATGCACATAGTAGAAAATGTATCATTACAAGGATAGGTCAAGCACATATTCAGGATTAGATTGGATGTTGGATTGGAACAGGATCAGCTGCGATTTTCGTATTTTCATTTTTTGAAGCCTAAAATGCATACAAATGAAGTACGTGTAGCCAGGTTTAGTTGATATTTTCATCATACCTTTGATTGGTTGAAGGACACTGCGTATTATTGACACTTCTCTACATTCTATTGATACTTTTTCCAAATGAAAAATGTAGACTTGGCTTTAATAAGTCTCAGACGATTGGAAATGTATTTAAAAATAATTGTTATACCTCTGTTACCTTATCTGATTGCATCTGTTGGAGTGTCGTTTACATGCTTCGCGAACGTTAAGTGCAAATTAAGTCGAACGCCATAATAAATTTTAGTACTCTTGTACTGCTTTGCCTGCATACAGTAACTAGAGCTTTGAGCGGATTCTCACCTCTTCCTCTTCCCAGGTCTGACCTTTTAAGAGTCTTATGGACAATGAGAATATAAAGAGTCGTTCGTTCGTGTCCCATCGTCACGACCTGCAGTCGCAGAGATTGCATTGTTGGGCGTTAAAATATCGCAAAAAGTAGATTTTATGGAAGAGGAAAGATTACAGGGAGATTATGGAGCGCAAATGATATACTATGGATAATATTATATCTCATGAGTTGTAATCTAGGAATTGCTACTCGCACTAACGGTAATGGTATTGGTACTGAACTTTCCTACAAAAGAATGGAAGGAACTTATTACAGCTATTAGGGCAGCAAAGTATAGTTAAAGGTACTGCAACTCTACTTGCAAGTCAATCAGAGAAACATAAAACAGTATCTCAAGAAGTGATCAATATAATTTCTCTCTAGAGCTCTTTTTTGGAAAAATTGTAAAGCCTAACTCCTAAAGGGTACATAGTAAATACCAGTTGATCAGTTTGTTCCTAAAATTAAATCAAAATGATGTTCAAGACTTTTATGCAGATTTCGGATTTTTTATTCGTTCAGCAGATTGCGGAATAGAATGATCCGATTCTCAAGATCTGAATGCACTTTGTAAACTGAGCTTTCCAAAAAATTTCCTACATTTTTTTTAACGAAATAAACATTAGGTTCTAAATATTTCAGAAGTGGAAGTCGGAACTTGGTAAATCTATAGGAACACTTTGAAAAAGAAAAATAATAATTTGCAGAATTGAATTTTTTCTTGTTTAAAAGTTATTTTTTTACTGAAAATTTAAATAATGCTGTTTAAGATTCCTTTCTTTAGTTTTAGAATTCTTCTCTCTGGTTAAAATGTAATTATTTTGTTGATAATAATTCAACCATTTTTTCAGCAACTTATTCTTTTTTGTTTCAAGTACTTGGCTGAACTCATTTGTTAAAAATTCATTCTTGTTGTTAACCACGGAAAGTTTCCCTCAGTTGGAAGTAATCAGTTGACTATTAGTCTGTTTGAACGATTACCTGCAACGCATCGTACCTCCAGTTTTTTCTGTTAAGGTCAGTGTCTTGACTTGATAATTTGAATGATATGTAACAGTATTTTATATCCCAGGGCCAAAAAAAAGGTATCATATTCCGTTTGACCCTAAAAAGCACTTAATGCAACAATGCTACTGTGGTAGCAACAGAATGAGGTGGGTGAATGACGATTTTATTGTAACGAATACTTCCTGTAAAGATGCCTGTCACTTCTTTCTCAAAATCGCATTCTCTTGAGGGGTGTCTTAAGCCTATCAGACTTTTATATGGAAATGACGGCACCTTGCGTTCCAGTTTGCTCTTCCTGCTTTAATCCCCAACTAGTGTTTTCACCGCGACGTCCACACCGTGAGCGCTATTATAATCTGGACCTGTATATTTCTGACTGACTTCCAGGCAGTCGGACCCCCTTGCAGAATTGAGTCGAGTGTATGAATAATTCATCTTCATAGTAGGGGGACGGGGTACAAGAAGGACCCCGTTTAATGCGATACACTGGTTAAGGCGCGGCAGTTTACTGAATAAAATCCCTGATTGACCGACGGCATGGGCAGGGTGCTGACTTCGGAAACGCAAGAAAGCGTCGGACCTACTATATACACGGTGGGCAAAGAAACCCTGTTTGTTTCGCGTACGTCCTACTATACTATCTTATTATGCCTAATACAAAGTAACCGGTGGCGGTGATCGATGACTGTCACGTGAGACTGATCGATACTTGATCGGAAAAAGCACTTCTGTGTGGCACTGAGAATGCTACGCGTTTCTTTTGCAAAATTGCATAGTTTCCGAGCATATGGTACCTGGTACTTATTAAATAGTTGTAGAAATCCAAGGGGCAGGTGGCAGATGTGATGCTCATTAATTTAGTCAAAGAAGATGTACGATGACAAGGTATGCCACGTCTTTGTAATGAGAATAGATTTTTCGCAACTGCGTATAATAAAGTAGCAATTATGAAAGACGAGTGACAGGAATTATGCTCTTCTTATTTCCTCTTATTTCGAAAGTAGGATCTGCTAATTGTAGAGATTATTTTTCTGAGTTAACAAACCAACAGTAGGCCAACGTCCTCAGTAGATGGTCTAATAATTTCATTTGCATTACTATAGACCGAATAATTAATTCAAATTACGAAATTACGAATTGTTAGCCAATTAAGAGTCTCTTTTGTATCAGAAATTATACTATTTTTTAATGGTATATCATATATCATCGATGCTAGTCAAATATGCAGTTAGGGTAATAAAATGGAATATGTGGACTTGGCCCATATATTACTTACATGCCCTATTTACAATAAACTAACAGCTTTTTACCTTTAAAGATATTTTCTTTTCTCTGATAATATTCGAAACTCATAAGAGCGTTTATTACATATTGGAAGAATTTCGCATTTAAATCATTTATTTTAAAACATTGTACAAACGCTTAGAATAAGATACTTCATCATATACATGAGGAGCATGATGTCCCGTGCCCGATTAAGATTAAGTAGCTAATTTAAAGATATTTTTAGACTTTCATTCTTAAACAATGGCACAACAACTGGGAACTAATTTTACTCACCCAACGAACTATTGTACAATTTGCGACAAAAAATATTCAAGCATTAATATATCTAATTGATTTAAATTGAATTGGTCAGGGAAAGTTAAGGAAAAGTCACGGGTTTACACAAAAATCTGGAAAAAGTCAGACAATTTCTATAAGAAACACTATAACAAAGTGTCAAGGATAACAAATTTGAAATTTTATTTTGAAATTGCTTTATTTCGTTTATAAATATTCTATGTTGATAATGTTACAAGATTAAAAGTCTAGTCTTTGAATATTAATGTTCAAAGGAAAAAAAATTGGGGAGTTTTGAAAATTAGGTTTTGAGGCCACCATGATATAATATTCTTGTTAGAAATTGATTTGCCTGGCATTTATATTTTTATTTATTTTTGCATTTACTTCAACCTAAAGATTTTATTTTTAGTTACTTATTTTATTATTTGGTCAAAATTACAACCATTTTGTTTAAAAATAATTATTTTTGGTTGAAAATTCAACTGAAATTATTTTTGGTTAAAAATTGTTATAGTTTTAATGAATTTTTTACTGAAAATGTATTTATTTAATCTGAAGATTCATCATGTTAGTTGAAATTTCATCTCTTCGGTTGAAAGTTTAAATATTTTGTTAAAACCTAATTTTTTTGATTACAATTTTTTTTTTTACTGAAAATAAAAATATTCCTTTTTGGGTAAAAAGTAATCGTTTTTAATTGAAAGTTGAACAATTTGCCTGAATGTTGAACTACTTTGTTATAAATTCTTTTTTTTGGTTGAAAATTTATATTTTTCGTTGAAAATTCGGTCTTTTTTCTTTTAAAATTAATTTTTCAAACTGAAAAGGTAACTTTAAAGTTTTATTTGAAAATTGAACATTCTTATTTGAAAATACGTCTTTTGGGTAGAAATCAAATCTTCTGGCTTTAAATTTTATCTTTTTTTTTTGTATAAAAATGTAACTATTTCGTTGAAAATTAAATTTTTGTGGAAAATTCATATCGCCGGTCAGAAAATTCAACTGTTTTACAGAAAATTTGGCTTTTTTATTGAAAGTTGAACTACTTTGATGAAAAGTTATTATCTGGTTTCAGATTCATAATTCAAGTTTAAAATTGATTTCTTTGGTAGAAAATTTGAATATTTTGTTAAGACTTTCTTCTCTTTTGTTGAAAACTATTTTTTTAAACTGAAAATTAGGGTTTTCATTTATTATTTAAAACTATGTATTTCTTACTTGAAAATTCAACTTTTTTCTGAAACAGTCGACTGTTTAGCTTGCAAATTTGACTGTTTTGTTGAAAATGCAACTGTTTTTGGTTGCACTTTAATTTTTTTTCTTTGAAAATTCGATTATTTGGTTGATAATTCATCTTTTTAGGATAAAAATGTAACAATTTGGTAAAAATTTGTACTACATTCTTGAAATTTTCAATTATTTTGTTGAAAATGTAACTATTACATTAAAAAGTCGCCTCTTTCGATCAGAAATTCTATTATATTGAGGAAAATTAGACCATTCAGTTGAAAATTCATCTTCGTAGATAGAAAATTTTACAATTTGGTTAAAAATGCAACTATTCTATTGAAATTCTATTATTTTGTTAAAATGTTATTATTTTGTTGAAATTTTGTTTTTAGGTAGAAAATGTAACTATTTTGTCAAAAAGTCATCTCTTTTGGTCGAAATTTCAACTGTTTTATGGAAAATTCGTCTATTTTGTAGAAAACTGGTCTTTGTAGCTTGAAAAATTACCAATTTGGTTAAACATCCAACTGCTTTGTTTGAAGTTTAACTATTTTGTTGAAAATCTAACTATTTAGTTGAAAAGTCGCCTATTTTCGTAGAAGATTTAATTGTTTTGTGGCAAATTTGATTACTTGGTGGGAAATTCATCTTTGTAGGTTGAAAATTTAACAATTTAGTTGAAAATTCAACTATTTTGCTGAAACTTTAATTATTTTGTTGAAAATCTAACTATTTTGTTAAAAAGTCAACTCTTTTGATCAAAAATTCAACTGTCTTGTGGAAAAGTCGACTATTTAGTTGAAAATCCATCTTTGTAACTTGAAGATTTACCAATTTGGTTAAAAATACAACTATTTTGTTGAATGTTAAACTACTTTGTGGAAAATCTATCTATTTTTTTGGTGTAGAAAATTATACCGTAAAGCTTTGTTGGTAGGATATGTGAGTTATTTCGAAAGTGAGAAAAATGTAAAAATTAAAATGAAGAGCGTTATTATAATAATGTTTGTTTGGTTTTGAAATTCGAGGACTGCTTTAATAAGCGGCTTGTGGCAACTCGCCTGATCCAGCTGCCGGCAACATCTTGTTTACATTGAGGGTTATGTGACAAGAGGGTGCGTGTGCAACAACATTCAGGTGCATAACTTAATACATCCCTAATTCCCTTCACATCCCAGAGACGCTTAATTATAGCCGATAACCCACCCAGAAATACACATCAGCTAATCCTCGAGCACATTCTCGCTCTCAGTTGACATTAGCTCTCTGAGTACCAAAGTACCTGTGACAACCTCGAGAATTCCCTTTTACACAGGACACATTATGCCCTTCTCGTAAAATCCCTGGGATGGAAATAACGGCCGAGGTAATTCGAAATCGATCGCGGCAAAGCGAGTTCGATCTTCGATATGTACGTATACAATCAAGTAGTAAGAAAGGCAGAAGTTAAAACGAAGTGCGTTTCCTTCACCTGCCGTCGCGTCGGTAAGCCGGCGCTAATGAAACACGAATTTTACGATCAAATTCGGTGGCTATATGCCATAAATAACCCTTGGCTCGAACCATAACGACCAATGACGTTCGATGAGTTCGACGCACTGGGAAAGGTTTGAAGGTTTCGATTTACTTTCATCATTACAAGTTCAAAAACAATTTGAGAACATGTTACATACAGTTTTGAAGGGGCTTCGTGCGATGCTAAAAGGTAATTTGGACTGGATTTCATTTCTGCATCAATATCCAGGCCGAGAACATTCTTTTTCAGTGATGAATTCAACAAAATACCTAATAACCTACAAAAAAAAACTTCTCAGGAATTGAAAAAAACAACTTACGTAGCAAAGGATTTAAATGAACCAAATCTTTAGCAGAAGTACTATAAGACTTTATGTAACAAAACAACCCACGAAGACACAAAAATAAACTCAGATTTAAAAAAAAAATTCTAGCAAAGGACTTACCAACTGACCAAGGCGAAAACAACTCTGGTAGTCCGCTGGTTTCTCGGTTATCCGAACTGGTCATCCAGTGTAAATTCTGAGTAATTCAGTGTAAACTGAGTAATCCAATATAATCCAGGGCAATTCAAGTAATTCGGTGTAAACCGCTTGTTACTCGGAGAAATCTACTTGTTATTAGGAGTAATCCAGTTCTAATCAGAGGTAATCCACTTTTAATCTGGAATAATTCAAGTAAATCGGAGTAATCCCCTTGTAATTCGAAGTAATCCACTTGCAATCTGGAGTAATCCAATTCCAATACAAGGTAATCTATTTGTAATCCAGAGTAATCCACATGTAATCTATTTAATTTACCTACAATACAGGGTAATCCACTTGTAATCAACATAATTCGAAGTAATTTAGGTAATCCAAGTAATTAACTTCTAATCAAGAGTATTCCCAGTAAATCAACATAATTTACACAGATCATCCAAATAGTTTGTAACTATATTGTTTAAAAAATATATTTTTTTAAATTAACTTTTCAATTGAATATTTAGCTATTCCATTTTTTGTTCAAAATTAATCTTCTTGGTTGAAAATGAAGATTTTTGATTGAAAATTTAATTATTTTTTGAAACATTAATCTACTTTCTAGGAAATGTAACAATATTGTAAAAAATTAGTTGTTTTTTTTGGTTTGGAAATTAATTTTTTTTTAACTGAAAATTTAACTATTTATTTTTTAGATAATAATTTGTTTTTTTTGTCTTCTTGTTAAAAATTTATATTTTTGGTTCAAAATTGATTGTTACAAATCTTATTATTTTGTCGAAAATTCAAGAATTTTGTTAAAAATAAATCCTTTTTGATTGAAAATTTAGCTGCTTTTTGAACTGAAAATTTAACTGTTTACTTTTTAATTGATAACTTAACTTTTTTAGTTGAAAATTCAACTATTTGGTTGAAAATTCATGTATTTTATTAAAAATTCGACTTTTTATGGGAAATTAATCTTTCTGCTTGAAAATTTATATTTTTGGTTCAAAATTGCTCTATTTTGGTGAAAAATTCAACCATTTTTTGAAAATTCGTTTTTTTGTGGTTGCAAATTAATGTTTTCAAATGGAAATTTAAATTTTGATTATAATTTCATATCTTTCAGTTGAAAATTGTACTGCTTGCTCCAATATTTATGTATTTTGTCAAAAATTTATGTTTTTTTGATATAAATTAATCTTTTTGGTTGAAAATTATTTTCTTCACCTAAAAATTAACCTATTCCATTTTTGATGGTTAATTAATCTTTTTAAATTCAAAATTCAACTATTTGGTTGAAAATTAATTTATTTTGTTAAAAATTTGCATTTTTGGTTGACGATTAGTCTTCTTGGTTAAAAATTCATCTCCTAGGTTGAAAATTCAAATATTTCATAAACAATAGAAATAAATGATAAAATAAATCAAATAGTTCAAAATCAACACATTTCTAATAAAAAAAAAAAATTTTCCTTTTCATAGTCAGTCCTACTGGGCCCTAATCGGGTGCTGGTTAGCCCGTCAGGATCAACAAAATTTCTAGGTGTTGAATCCAAATACAAAAATGTTTCACTTCTATTCAGCGCCATAATAGGCCGTTTTGACAGCCCAACATTTGTGGTCAGGACGGTCTATCCGGGCCCAGAATAGTTCCTCGATAATTTTCTACACGGGTCACACAACTAAAGAAACTATCCCGATAGCACAAAAGTTTCCCTGAACATTCCTGAAAAATTCCAATATAAGGTCTGGGGAATTCCGAAAAATGTTCCAGGAAGGTTCCATCAAGGTTCCTGGAAGTAGGTAAATTTTCACGAACAATCCACGAACTTCCTTGACAACCTTTGTGATTACGCGGATATTTACCTACTTCCGGAAACCTTCCTGGAACACTTTTCGGAATTCTCGGAACCTTCCATTGAAATGTTCTAGAAATGTTCAGGGAAACTTTTGGACTATTCGGGTAAGAATGTGTTCCGTCTACGTAGATTATTAATGCATGTTCTGTTGTGTCACTGACACATAGCATATAGATAGAAAAAGCGGAAGTTTTTTGAAAGCAGAGGTGAAAAGAGGAATTTAATAAAGGGAATGGAAAAAAGAGTATGAAGCCTGCAGTGGTAAATTTCCACCTGGATATGTCTCGAAATATTCTGAAATAAGTCGAAACGTTTTTGTCAGAAAAATTGAAATCTACATCTGGTGCGAAAAATACAAGATATAAGAGCCTAATAATTACTGCATCGAATTGAGTGAAATGAAAGTTAAAACTGGCGGATGTAAATTTTATCGTGCCCCCTGGTTAGAAAGCGAGGTAATTTAACGTCGTAAATTTTTCGGGAGATTTTGTCAAGGCGAGAGCCGTTTTATTAAGTGGAAACTTTTCACACATTCTACAAGTGTTCTGCATCCCGCACGGTGAGTCTTATCAGAAGGAGGCGAGGTTCAAGAACGAAAGAACGAACGAACGGACGAACGAAACGGTCTCGATTGATTTATAATGTGAAATGGATTTCGCGGAGAGGAGGCAACGACAGGCCGCACTGGGCTCGATTAATCTTGAATTTATTGCTGCAATTATCTGTCTACGAATATTCGAGGAACGAGGGTCGAACGAAGAAGATTCGAGGGTCGAATCGCTGCAGAGGCGATGCGCGATTTATCGCGCGCGAACGGACTCTGCGATAGGTAGTACACCTCAAACATCTCACTCCGGTCTCACTTTCAGCCTAAAATCTAAAAAAATCCAGGAAAAATAAGTCAAATTACACCGAAAATAAAACGTAATGGAATGATACATATAAATTAATTGAAGTTGTACAACACCTTCACTTAGTTTATGAAAAAAGTAAAAATTGGGTATTTACATGACAAACTATTTGCCAATTATCGAGGTGTCAGTGGATGAATAACGTTCGACGCTTATTAAAACTATATTTAGAGGTCTTTTTAGTCGCGTAACACGTGCGTCCGCTCGAATTTCTCCGAAAATTATGCGTGGCCCCCACGCTTCCTTAAGTTTTCGTTACCCTTTATTAAACCTCTCCTGAAGCTAACTAATAAGGATTTTAAGGGTGAGAGTTTGGAGAAAAAAAAAGTTGAAAGACAAAAATAGAAGCAAGGGAGCCGAACTGTCTGCCAGTGATGCGGTAATCACGTGCGCCAAGGGGCGTGACCCTCGGCTAATGTCACGGTGTACACTTTTGCCGGAAATAGGGTTTTGCAGGGGATCAAAATGAGATTAGGAGGTTTAGGTGATTCGATAAAAAAGAATGAGGTGAGACGGATCGACGCTTTGCTCGAGTTCGGTTCAGAAAAAGGTGGATTAGGGATCTATTGCTGTGATTAACTTAGCACTTAACACCAAATTGTTTAGATAGGGTTTCCCAAACTCTCGTTCCCACTCGAGAGAATTTAAACTCCTATATAGGTTTTTTTAAAGCAAATGGTGATAAATTAGATTTGACTTCAAGGGGTCTTCTATATTTTACGTAACGCTTTTTTGCACGATTTTTGGGTCCTTCTTCTCCCATTTTAGCGCTACCTTAACTTTTAGTAATATGATTTTTTACTATAAATACAACGTTTTCTATGTGTGCAAAAATTATTGGCAATTTATTATGTGTACAGTTTTCGATAACAAATCATAATTATAAAATCATATTTTGGAAAAAAATAATTTTTCAACTAGTTCGAATTATTTTAAATGTTGAGAAAAATATGAAATTTTTGAAGTGAAACTTCTACTGAGACGAGAGCTTTTTTTAATTGGGTAATGAAACACTTAATATAAATTTAGAAAAAAATTGCATCATCAATGTAGTTTTTTGATTTGTAGGGCAAAATAATTTTTAATTCAAAATAAAATTTTTGGATAACTACGTATTTTTTAAAGTTTTTGAACACTTAAATTCGAGCTTAAATTATGTTTTAGAAAAGTATTATCATTTTTTTTTAAGTTAAATAGATAAAATCGAGGATAAAATATTCCTAAGATTTTTTTGAAAATTCAAAACGATTTTTGAAGATTTGAAATATGTCGAAAAAGAATCTAGAATATTTTGAAGATAATTTTTTCATTTTGCAGGATTTTACCAAATTTTGGGAAAATATCGAGACGTTTTGAAAGATATTCGGGACATTTAGAAGTCGGCAAGAAATTTACAAATATTTTATAAATGTTTGAAAATCTTTTAAAGTTGTGATAGTCGTAGGAAACCGAAAACAAACTCGATTAGTGTCCCAAAAGACCTACTAGATGATGATGAAAAAAAATTAATTTTTTTAAATGTTCATTTTTCATTTTTTGTACTTTTAAACACCCTGGCTATTTTTGGAAATGTTCGGAAAGATATTTGAGTATGCTTGTGGTTGAAAGTTAATTCTTTTTAATTGTAAAGTGTAATATTATATTTTTGGTTGAGGATTCATCTTCTTTGGTCATATAATTCAACGATTTTTTAATAGAAAATTCGTCCTGATGAATTGAAAATTCATCTTTTAACCTTTTCAGCTTTAAAATGCCACAATTTGGTTGAAATTTGTATTTCTTTCTTGACTAAAAAATCATTTTTAGTTGCAAAATTTACCTGTTCGCTTTCGTAATTCATCTCGTTCAGTTAAAAATGCAACTGTTTGGTTCAAAATTAGTCTGTTTTGGTTTAGGATTCAACGGTTTTTTTACCATTCGTCTTTTTTGGTTGAAAAGTCATCGGTTTGATTGAAAATTATCTGTTTTGTCTAGGAATTGTAACTATTTGGTTCAAAATTAACTTTTTTATTGAGAATTCATATTTTCGGGTTAAAACTTGAACTGTTTTATAGAAAATGCGTCCTTTTGACCTGAAATTTCACTATTTTGGTGGAAAATTGAACTATTTGGTTAAAAATTAACTTTCTATTTGCGAATTCAATTGTTTTGTGGAAAATTCGTCTTTTTGACTTGAAAATTCAACGATTTGATTGCATTGCTTTTTTTACTGACAAATCTTTTTTATTAAAAAGTAAAAAGTTTGGAAGAAAATGCAAATGTTTAAAAATTAACTTTTTTTATTCAAAATTCATATTTATTGCGTAGAAAATTGAAATGTTATTTAAAACATTCGTCTTTCTGGCTTAAAAATTCAACAATTTGGTTGAAAATGAACTTCTTTGTTAAAAATTACATTTATTAATCAAAATTCATCTTGATTAAAAATTTAACTATCTGGTTCAAAATAAATTTTTTGTTAAAAATTCGTCTCTTTAGCTTAAAAATTCCAACTATTTTGTGGATTTTTTTTTCTGAAAATTGAACTATTTCTTTTTAAATTCTTTTTTTTTGGGGGGGTGGGGGGTTTGAAGCCAATTTTTTACAAAAAACTAGATTTTTAACTTGAAAGCTAAACTGTTTTGTTAAAAATTCATTTTTTCGGGTTTGAAAGTCAAATTTTGTATAAAAAACTAGATTTTTAACTTGAAAGCTCAACTTTTTTGTTGAAAATTCGCCTTTTTGGGTTAAAAATTCATCTGCTTTCCTAGAAAATTAATCTTTTTTGGTCGAAAAATCAATTATTTGTTTGAAAATAAACTTTTTTGTTGAAATTTCAACTACTGTGTTAAAATGTTGTCTTTTTTGGCTGAAAATTCCTCTCTTTTGCTCAAATATTCATATTTGGTGGTAGAAGATCAAATTATTTGGTCGAAAAACTACTTTTTTACTGAAAATTAAAGTGTTTTGTTAAAAGTTTGTCTTTTTGGATTGAAATTTCAACAGTTTGGTAGAAAATGCAACCGTTTGGTTGAAAATGCAATATATTTCGATAAAATCTTTAAAACGCGGTACCTACATTAATTTTACCTCAAAGAATTTTTTCCCTATCATTCCCTCATTTTCGTGAAAAATCACCCTCCCTCTTTTAAAAGCATTGTGAACCCTGAAGTCTGCTACTGACACAGTACTTTTCAGTGGGAGGTGTCACCTCTCTAGAGTATGATTAATTATTCAATATTTAGCAAATGTTATCTAAACATTATGGTTCTCATACCAAGCACCGTACATGATGATGATCTACTTAAAAAACAACTTTTCTCTTCCGCAGAATAAAATTTTCACAGGGCTTCTAAAAAAGGTCTCTCATAAATTCGCGAGGTACCAGACCAGAAGAAGTAACTTTTTTAGGAGGTTGGAATTATTATTATTACTGACGGTCGGCGCGGCACGGCGAGTGAATTTTCGTTTCTCACCACGAAAGTTCGATTTACCTTGGGCGTATAAGTACAGAAGAGGGCATAAAAGAGTGGATGGGTGACCGATAGCTGTGGAATGGATATAGGCGGTCGAGTGGAGTGGACACGCCCTTCGAGGCGCGATCTCGCGCGATTTAGGGCTCTTAATTGTATGTGTGTGCAATGGAATAGCGTATCCAAGGCGGGGGAGTCACCCATATGTACGTGCCGCATGCACATGTGCAAGCATTACGTACATGCTTTACGCATTATGAATAAGTATACAGCAAGTATTGACGCGTATGTGCGGGGCGTGGTGTGCCTCAAGCGGTGACCAGGCAGGGTTGGCCAAATGTGTGCAGACCCTTCGTTCTTTGTCTTGAGAAAAATGGATCAAGTATCAGGTGCATCCTCCAACATACATAACGGGTGATTCTTCAATAAATATACCAAATTTATCTGATTCTCACACTGAGAAAGAAAAATAAAGCTACGGTAACAAAATAATTTTGTTGAGCAGTTTTTGTTCGTTTTGGGGCCACTCGAAGGGTTAATTGCTCGTATTTTTGATGTACACTCGAAGAAAAAACTAGTTGCTCAAATTGCAGCTTACATGAAAGTTGGTTGGTATCTTTTAGAACTGGAAATCCCATAGAAACCTGTGGAGACCCAAAAAGGTCCCTTTGTAAAACACTTGAATAAAAATTGTAAAGAAGATTTTTTAATTGACATTAGGGTCGATAATATATTTTTTTGCAATTATTTTTTATTATTATTATACCATTAAGTTCCGCAACAATTATGCGACCCAGGTTGCTGTTCAATCTCTCTAGCGATCACCCACAGTGAAGAGCCTCACAAAGTCAGCATGTAAAGCTCTCACTCGGGATCATTAGTATCCAAGGTCTTCTGTTTCAGACGTCATTCACTCATTCACACATTCTAAACATTCTTTCCGCGGTCTACCTCTGGGCACACAGTCATTTACTTTAACTTAACACACTTGTTTCGGTAGTCGTTCATCTTTCATTCTCTCAATATGCCCAAACCATCTTAACGAATTTTTTTCACACATGTCAACTAGTGTCTCCTCTGCACCACATTCTGTGAGGATTATCTCATTACTCACTTTTTCTATCAGTGTTTTGCCGCACATCATGCGCAGAAATTTCATGTTAATCGCGTTAATTTTACTCTTGTCCTTTTCTTGGTAGGTCCAGGTTTTGATACCGTACATCACGATATGTATAAATATAGCATTATGTGTTGCCTTGTAGCTTTACTTGATATATTTTTACTTCTGATAATGCGCCCTCTACCGATAACCTTCTTACCCTCCTTTATACGCCTACCAAGATATACGAACTTATCAACTTGTTCTATTCTCTCATAATTTAGGAAAATGTTCCGCACATTGTTTTCTCACCTTTGCCTTTAAGCACCATAATTTTTGTTTTATTTACGTTAATTTGAGGTCCATGTTCTTCATCCTTGTATTCAGTTTGCTCTTCATTCTTTGCAAGTCTTCGATTGACTCTGCCATAACAACTTTATCATCTGCGAACGCTAACCCACGTACCCTTACTGTCCCGAGATCCAAACCTTCTTTGTCGAAGAGGGCCATTCTTAGACACTTATCATTGAATATAATAAATAGCCATGAGGATATAATGCATCCTTATCTAACACCTTGCATAATATCGAACCAGTCTAGTGATGCCGTTCGATACGAGACTGTCTCGATATCGTATCGAAAAATCTCGGTTTTTTCTCGTATCGGTATCGTTTTCCGAGACTCCAGTCTCGGTTTTGTCTCGTATCGATTTGGTATCGAAAAACCGATATATCGCTCGGATCGTCTCGGGATTCTGAGACTGAACAGCCAGATGGTGGCTTCCTACAGAACAACGCGGAGAGTCATTGTTGTAACGTCAGTCCCACCAAAACTTTTGTTACAGGGTAGGGGGGAGGGGGGCAAGGAAAGGAAACCGAAATTGTCCAAAATCGTTCTATGTATATTTTTTCATACGTTTTCAGTTAGAAATTATTAATTATTGTTTAAAAAATGTTTAAAACATAATATTGAAAAATCGGTTTGATAGCGGATTTTTAAATTGTTTATATGATTCAAAGTCAACTGATTTCTTGCAAAAAAATTTGCTGATGCTTATCGAGTATATGTTTTTTTCTAAACCGGGAGAAATCACGAATATTAACCGAGAGAACCGGGAGAAAGCCGGGAGACAAAAATTTAAAAAATAGTGGCCACCCTGATTTTGTTAAAAATTCTTTATTTTTTGGTTAAAAATTAATTTTTTTAACTTAAAATATAAGTGTTCCGTTTTTGGCTGAAAACGTATCTTTTTTAGTTGAAAATTCATGTATTTTGTTGAAAATTCTTCTTTTTTGGTAGAAAATTGATCTTTTCTTTTCAAAATTCAATTATTTGGTTCAAAAGTAATTTTTTATTGAAAATTCACACACCTTGTTGGTTGAAAATAGAACTACTTGGTTGAAAGTTAAACAATTTTTTTTATGTTTTCTTTTTGTTTAAAATTGATCTATTACAGTTAAAGGTTCATCATTTTAGTTGAAAAATTCATCACTTTGGTTGAAAAATTTTTTGTTTAGAAAATTAACTTTTTTAACTGAAATTTTAACTATTCCATATTTGGTTGAAAACTGATATTTTTTAGTTCGAAATTCAACTATTTAGTTCCGAATTCATGTATTTTGTTGAAATATCATCTTTTTTGGAACAGAATTGTGTTAATCTTTTGGCTTGAAAATTCCACTATTTGGTTAAAAAATCATCTGTGTTTGAATTTTTATTAAAATTCATGGACTTTAAAGACAAAATTCAAGAAATGATTAATTATTTTTGAAGAGGAAATTTTTACAAACATAGACTTAAAAAGTCAAATTGTGTAGCAGAATTATTTTGCTTAATTCATTATTGTGTCATTTTTTATTTAATCAATTGTACTAATATATTTAAAAATGTCTTGGAACATAATTTGACAATGCTTTTTAAATTAAACATATTAGTTATTTGCAAGGAAAAATACATTTGTTAAAGTTTTAATATTTTTAGTTTTATTAAAAAACATTTGTGTATATTTTCTAGAAATGAAAGTGGTGTCGATTGTCGAAGGTAGTTGTGATTATATTTATTTTTAAACACAAACGTATTTGTTTCTGTGAAAGTTTACTCGGGAAGTTACTCACATCCTCCAAGAATTTAAGTTTAGAGGCTCTTGGGCTTTTAATTGCTTTGGTGTTGATAAGCGCGTTACGCCGTCGAGAAACTGTTGGAGGGAAAGGAGGGTATAAGTGGTTGAAGCAGTGAGGAGAGTATAAAGGTCGATACGCACAAAAAACCGTGAGAGACGAGCATTTCCCTTTGCATTTCAGGTCTCTTGAGTCTTTCTGCTCTCAACATTTTATTTACGTTCCCGGTTTCTACTTGCCATATTACTATAAGCAGACAAGTAGCTCAAGGTGAATCGCAGTACTTGAAAGTTAAATTAACTAAAAAATTAATGAAAAAATTACGATACATTAATTTATAGGGTGATAAAATGGCTTCATCGAAAAATCAGGGCATTATCCCACTTCTCACCCCCTTCAACATCTAATTTTGCCCATCCCTAATACAATTTAACTTAAGACGCGTTATTCAAAAAACAGGATTGCTACAAAATACCAATTTCGAACTTCCCTAACTTTCCCTGACTTTTTCCTGGCCAATTTTTCATTTTCCCTTACAGCTATAAATTTTTCTTCTATGCTAAACTTTCAAGCAAAGCGATTAATGCTCAACAAAATTTCCACAAAAAAAAAGGTTTTTGAATTAAAATGATGAATCATCAACCAAAAAAATTAATTTTTAAGAAAGTAGTTTCACTGTCAATTAAGCATTTGAATTTTCAACGAAAAATCGATTAGTTGACATTTCAACCATAAAATATTATAATTTGGAACCAAAAACAGTTGAATTCAACCAAGAAGACGAATTTTCAACAAAAGTATTAAGTAACATATAAGTAAAATATATTCCAAAATACTTATTCGTAGGCCAATGAAAACAACAGAGGAAAATATATGGGAAGTCCAAAGTGAATTTATGCCAGGAAGATCGTATACGGATCAAATATTTAGCTTAAGACAGATCACAGAAAAAAGTTTGAGAATAAGGAAAAAAGTTTTCTGTGTATTTGTTGACCTATAGAAAAAGCGTTTTACAAGGTGGATTGATGTAAACTTTGGGAAGTCCTGAAAGAGTACGAAGTAAATGGATGGCTCCTACCAGCAATAAAAACAACACATGCTGGTAGCAAAGCGAGTGTAAGGGTTAATGGGAAACTGAATGATTGGTTAGATATTATGCAAGGTGTTAGACAATATGCGTTATGTCCTCATGGCTATTTATTATATTCATGGGTTAGTGCCAAAGAATGGCCCTCTTCGACGAAGAAGGTGTGGATCTCGGGACAGTGAGGGTACGTGGGTTAGCGTTCGCAGATGATAAGGTTTTTATGGCAGAGTCAATCGAAGACTTGCAAAGAATATTGAACAAACTGATGAGAAAATAGAACAAGTTGATAAGTACGTATATATAGGTAGCCTATTCACAAATGACGGAAAGATAGATGGAGAGTTAGATAGGAGTATAAACGATGGTAAGAAGGTTATCGGTAGAGCAGGGCCCATTATCAGAAGTAAAAAAATATCAAGTAAAACTAAAAGGGCAATACATAAAGCTATATTTATGCAGGCTGTGCTATACGGTAGCGAGACCCAGACCTACCAAGAAAAGGATAAGAATAAAATTAACATGATTACCATGAGATTCCTGCGCAGAAAAGAGTGGCGACAAATAGTTTATAAGAAATGCATGAAGAAGAGTGTCAGTTGAGTGAATTACTCCAGAAACAAAAGGCCTCGGATACTAATGGGCCCAATCGGGGAGCTTCGCATGATGACTTTGTGAGGCTCTTCACTTGCGGAACGAACGTGTTATTTAGATAAATAACACCGGAATTCTAGATCAATATAAAAATTGATGCACCCTCCCCCACATTACTTCCTTCCTCACCGATTGAATCACGCTTACCCCGAAAGGGAAATGGCTTAATGGTATAATAATAATAATACAATTCAAAGTTTTACAATTTCAAAGAGTTATAATTGAAAACTTTTGAATTTTAAAGATATGTAAATAAAAATGATTAAATCTTCATTTTCTTGAAAATCTAAAGTGATGTTTTCAGTTCTAAATCTTCTAAATTGAAGAAACTTCGTATCATAATCATTAAAATTACAGAATTTTTAATCTTCAATTTTCAAAATTAAAAACTTTTGAATTTTAAAGAGTTTTAAATTCTAAATCTTCCTAATTGGTGAAATATTAAATGAAAATCATCAAAGGTACAGAATCGTTATTTTTAAAACTTAAAACTTGCATAATTTTTAATTTTCAATTTAAATCTTTTGAATTTTAGTGACTCATAAATTAAGGTTCTTAAATATGGGAGACTGAAGATCGAAAGTGAATTTTTAAATTCTAAATTTCCAAATTGAAGAAATTTAGAATGTAAAGCATCAAAATCACAGCATTTTTTAGTGTCAAACTTAAAATTTGCACAAATTTTAGTTGTAAATTGTAAAAATTAAAAACTCGTCAATTTTAAAGATTTTCAATTCAAAGTTCTACAATTTTAAAGAGTTACGTGCAATTGAAAACTCTTTAATTTTAAAAATACATAAATGAAAATTCTTAGATTTAGGTGACTTTGGAGATCAAAAGTCAAGTTTTTAATTCTAAATTTTCAATTTTGATGAAATTTAGAATGTGAATCATCAAAATTACAGAATTTTAACTGTGAAACTTAAAACTTGCATAATTTAAAATTGTAAGTGGTGAAAATTAAAATCTCTTCATTTTCAAAGATATACAATTAAAGTTCTACAATTTGTAAGATTTACAATTGAAAATTTACAAATTTTAACGATTTGCATTTTAAAATTCTCAAATCTCCAACATGTAAAAATAAAAATTCCTTAATAGTGATGATTTTGAAGAACAAAAGACCAGAGTTTTCAATTCGAACTCTTCTAAATTGATAAAATTTGTATTGTAAATCATAAAAATTACAGAATTTTTAATAGCAAGACTTAAAACTTGCATGATTTTAAATTGTGAATTTTGAAAATTGAAAACTTTTAAAGTTTAAAGAGTTGCAATTGAAAATTTTTGAATTTTACATATGTATATGTAAAAAATCCTAAATTTTGATGTTTTTGGAGATCAAAAGTCAAGTCTTCAATTTTAAATCTTCCAATTTGATTAAATGTCAAATGTATATCATCAAAATTAGAGAATTTTTCATGGTAAAACTTAAAATTTGCATAATTACTGATTGTTAATTTATAAAATTTTAAACTTTTCAATTTTAAAAATTTACAATTTAAAGTTCTGCAATTTGAATGATTTATAATTGATAATTCCTCAATTTTAATGATTTCCAGTTTAAAATTCTTCAATCATAAAGACGTATAAATAAAAATTCCTTGATAGTATGATTTTTATGATTTTGAAGAACAAAAGTCCAGAGTTGACAATTCCAAATCTTCCAAATTGGTGAAATTTCTAATGTAAATAATAAAAAATACATACTTTTGAATAGCAAAACTTAAATCTTGCATAATTTTAAATTGTAAATTTAAAAAATTAAAAACTCTAAAATTTTAAAGAGTTACAATTTTAAACAAAATTGAATTTTACAGACGTATAAATAAAAAATGTTAAATTTGGATGTTTTTTTAAATCAAAAGTCAAGTTTCCAATTCTAAATCTTCCAATTCTAAATCTTCCTAGTTGAATTACTTTCGAATGTAAATCATAAAAATTACAAAATTTTAATTTTCAACAGTATATTTTTAAAATTAAAAACTCTTAAATTTTAAAGATTTACAATTTAAAGTTCTACAATTTGGAAGACTTACAATGGAAAATTTTTCAATTTTGACGATTTGCAGTTTAAAATTCTTTAATTTCAAAGCCGTAGAAATAAAAATTCTTAAATTGTGATGATTTTGAAGATCATAAGTCAAGAGTGCCAAGAGGACGTAAATCATCAAAATTCCAGAATTTTTCATTTTATAAGAATTTTATAAGATTTCAAACTGACGTATACTAATAAACAAATAAACCGTCTAAGTGGGTGGTAGAAAAAATATAGATACAAAAACACGTGAAAAGTGAGCAGAAACATAGGAGCTTCAATGTGGACAAAGTAAATTAATATATTTGAGAATTATCTAATAATAATATATATCTAAATATATATTTTTTATATATATATAAATTTATTAAATATATAGCGGGACAGCCCCGTGCAGACTACTGAACAAAAATAAAAATCCAACTCTAACAAAAAATGTCTTTTCGACATATTGAGTTTAAGCCCAATATGTAATCTTAAGCCTGATACGTTAATGATATTAATTATAACATAAAATAAGAGGGACGACTGAAAAATCCCGAAAAATAAAATTCGCGACACGGTAAAATTCCCGAATAATAACATTTTTGAATAATAAAATTCCCGAACAGTTTATAATATTTACCGAATGGAAAAATTCCCGACAGAAAATTGTCGAATTATAGAGTATCCGAACTAGAAAATTTCCGAATAGAAACAATTAAATTTTAATTATAACAATTTATTTAATTTTTTTAATAAAAAAAATTTAATTGTTTAAATTCGGGAATTTTCTAGTTCGTATATTTTATAATTGGGCAATTTTCTGTCGGGCATTTTATTATTCGAGAATTTTCCAATACGGTAATATTATAAACTGTTTGGTAATTTTAAAATTCAGCAAGTTTATTATTCAAGAATTTTCCAATTCAGAAATTTAACAGAGTCGGGGATTTTATTTTTCGGCATTTTTCAGTCATCCCAAATGAAAAAAAATTAATAATATATTAAAATTACTTTTCAGCAAATTGACCCTGGCAGGCGACGTCGATCCGTAAGCTTCGTTCCTCCACTGAATTCAACCGCCAATCTTGCATCGAATGCTGTGAAAGTTGGTCGAGGATTCAGAGTTGTAATGCCAGAAGATTTAAGTCCGATGGCAACTCAAGCTTTGGAGAATATAAATGAAGAAATTGTAGAAGAGGTTTCTTTACCCAGTAACGTTTGCCTGAGTAATAGTGGATTTTATGCTGCCTTTTCCATGATGTTTACTGCTGTCGTATCAAGCACAATAAGTGCTGTTATTTTGTACTCAAAATTGCAAAAAATCTACAGATCGAAAGCATACAATTTATCAGTGGTATCGTAACTCTTGCACAGGTAGAAAATTTCAAAGAGTGGATTTTTTAATCAAACGTATACTAAGCAAATAATTCTTTATTCTAAAGAGAGCAAAGAAAAATCTCTTGCTTGGAATAAGGAATTCAGAGAAAGTTGCATTGATTTTCAAAATAGAATTCGACTATTATGCTTTTAATCACAAATAGAGCGTAAATATATTTTTTATATGAAGTTCAAAATAATCGGAAAAGTCAATTACGATAGACTTTGCAGTAAGTGCGCGAAATAAATGCTTCTTTAGAGGACTCACTGCCATAATTTTGTATGAGCCGATCCAATGATTTAATTGGAAATTCTTAGATTTTAATAATTAACTTCATCACAGAAGATGTAAAAATATTTGACTTGCAGCTTAGTGGTTAATTATTTATGAAGACATTAGTGTTTTTCATTAGGATTATTTTAGCAATGTGTACAACAGTATTCATATACCATTTTAGTTGTTAGTTTAGGATTCTGTGTATCTAATTTCTGACACTATGATAAGTAAAAGATGTTTTAATAATAGTGGAATAAAATTCGTGTACAATTTTTTAATTTCATTGATGTTTATTTTACAACCATCTAAATTAGTGTTATATACATTCTAGTATTTACATTTGTCTCATAGCAAATTATACAGATTGTCTACTCAAATCCTGAAAAAAATCCTTGACAATGCCAGGTTTTTCCAGGTACAATTTTTCATAATAGTTAGTAAAAACAGGAGAAATAAGGAGATTTTTCACGAAAGTATATTCTTTTATGTAAAATTAATCTGGGTATTATATTACATTCAATTTAAAACATTACAAATTCCTAATGTTTCAAGTAAAAATATTGCATTTTCATCAATATAAATAAATTTTTAACCAGATAATTAAATTTTCAACCAAAAAGATGAACTTTCTACCAAAAAATACGAACTTTCAACTAAATACATAAAAATGATGAATCTTCAACTGCATTAATTGAATTTTATACCAAAAAGATTAATTTTTAACTAAAATGAGAAATATTTAACTGGAAAAGTTGATTTTTTTTTACCAAAAAAATGAATATTCAAACATAAAGACAAATTTTCAACAACAACAAGAAAAAACGAATGTTTAGAAAGATACATGAATTTTTAAACAAATAGTTGGATTTTCAACTAAAAACGATAAATTTTCAACCAAATAGTTGAATTTTACAACTAAAAAATATAAATTTTAATCGAAAATGAAATAGTTAAATTTTCAAACAAAGTGATGAATTTTTAGCTAATATGAGGAACCTTTAACTGGAATAATATAGCTTTTTTACCAAAAAGATTAATTTTAAAACATAAATATTAGTTTTAAATAAAAAAAGGAAGAATTTTCAATAAAATACATGGATTTTAAAATATATAGTGGAATTTTTAACTGAAAGAGATAAATTTTCCACTAAATAGTTGAATTTGAAAACTAAAAAACATACATTTTTAACATAAAATGGAACATTTAAATTTTATACTAAAATTATGAATCTTTAACTGGGATAGTTGAATTTTAAACCAAAAAGATGAATTCTTAACAAAAATGGCGAAATACTCAACTGGAATAGTTCAATTTTCAGTTAGCAAATTTCATTTTCAACCAAAAGAAAGAAGTATTTTCAACAAAACGCAACACTAATTTTCAACAGATTAGTTAAATTTTTAACCAAAATTATCAACTTTCAACGAAATTGATGAATTTTCAACTGGAATACTTGACTTTTAAACCAAGGAGTTCAATTTTCAAACTAAAAAGTATCAATTTTTCAACCAGATAGTTCAATTTTCAACTAAAAAAATATATTTATAACACAAAATGGAATAGTTAACTTTTCAGTTAAAAAAAACTAATTTTCAACAACAAAAAAACTAATTTTCAACAAAATAGGTAAATTTTCAATCAGGGATGAATTTCCGAGTAAAATGATGAATCTTCAACAGGAATAGTTGAATTTTAAACAAAAAAATTATTTTTCGACTGAAATGATGAAATATTTAACGGGAATAGTTTAATTTTCAGTTAACAAATTTCATTTTTAACAACAAAAGAAATTAATTTTCAACGAAATAGTTAATTTTTTAACCAGTTTAACATTCAACCAAGTAGTTTAATTTTCAACCAAAAAAATAAATTATCAGCAAAAGATGTAATAGTTCATATTAAAACCAAAAAAAGATTACAATTTTACATAAAAAACAGTTGAATTCAACCAAAAAAGTCGAATTTTCAACAAGAATGGGATTTTCAACAAAAAAAGATGTTTCACCATAAAGAAAAGAAAAATTTCAATCAAACTGTTGAATTTTCAAGCAAAAAGGTGAATTCTCAATGAAGAGAAATAATTTTCTATCAAAAAAGACGAATTATCAACAAAATACATGAATTTTCATCTAAAAATGATAAATTTTCAACCAAAAATTGATTAGTTAACTTTCCAGTTAAAAAAATATATTTTTCAACCAGAGATCAATTTTTAACTAAAATGATCGAATATTCAACTGTATTAGTTAAATTTCCGGTTAACAAAATTCATTTTCACCAAAAAAAGGACGAATTTTCAGCAGAATAGTTAAATTTCACCCAAACTTTCAAACATGTAGTTGAATTTTCAACTAAAATGATGAATTATCAACAAAAAAATATGATAATTAATATTAAAACCTAAAAATATTTCAATTGTAAATCAAAAACAGTGGAATCCAACCAAAAAACGAATTTTCAACCAAGAAATATTTCTCATTTTAGAGAGAAAAAAAACTCAATCAAACTGTTGAATTTTCAAGAAAAAATATGAATTTTCATCCAAGAAGATTAATTATATACCAGAAAGGGAGAATTTTCAAAAAAACATGAATTTTGACCGAAATAGTTGAAGTTTCCAGATCAATTTTCAGCCACAATAAGAAGAGTTAAATTTTCAGTGAAAAACATTAATTTCCAACCAAAAAAAATGAAGTTTCAACAAGATAATTAAATCGGAAAAATCCCCTGACTTTAAGAAAATTCCGAACGTTTCCAGGTTTCTCCAGGTATAGAAAAATGCCCTGACAATTCCAGGTTTTCCAGGTGAGGAGACACCCTGTTACAGAAGCTAATATGTACAATTAAACTGCACAAGTGTCGATAATTTTACAGTTTTTAAAATACGTTTTTCACAGCTGTTCATTATTTTTAACAAATTTTATTACGTATAAATGCTCGCCCCTGATTTTTCTTTCAGCTATAATAGAACCAGCCATACTTAACTTTTTGAAATGTTTGATAATGTACTCCGGGTCGTTTTCTTTGATCACAAGTAAATAAAAAATTCCCTTCTCTGACAGCAAATCTGGAATGTGCACGAATAGTCTTTCCATCACTTGTCTACCCTCAAGTCCACCCGCCCATGTTTTTGAAATTAATCTTTCGTCAAAAACTTCGAGAGGTTCCGTGACAACGTAGGGAGGATTGAAAACGATTATATCGAACATGTTTGTCGGAAGCAAATTAGTCACTAAATCCATTTGGATTATATCAACTTTTGTTGCATTTGTGGTGGTTGTTCTTTTCGTAACTTTGCAGGCATGGGGATTTATATCGCAGGCCATAAAGTACGATGGAAATCGAGCACGAAGAGCCATCGCCAGTGCAGTGATGACCACGCCAGAACCGCTACCGATTTCTAAACAAATACCTGGCATGTTGGCCTCTATAGAATTTAAATCAGTCTCCAGTGCATCTATGAGAAGAAACGAATCTTCCGATGGCTCGTAAACCGTCTCGCTTTCCTCGTCTGACAATTTCACAACAGGAGTCTCCATTTGAAAGTATCCTGCATTAAACAAAAAATATATATTAATTTTTTTACGTACTAAAATACTCGGAATAAAAAAAAAGCTTTTAACCTTTATGACCTCTAATATTAGTTACAGTGAAAATTATTATTAAATTGTCAAAAACTATTTTTATTAAATATTTTTCAATCTTTCATAACTGCAAATTTAATAAAAATGATCTTGCTAATCAGTTTTTAGCATCAAACTTTCAACATTATATTATTTCAAACTAGAATCACTTAAAATTAAACAATCTTGAATTGAAAGCATATATCGAAACCTTGAAAATGGTTTGTTTTCATTTTTAATTCTTTCAAAATTGTTTCGTTTGAAAATAATTATATTTTATAGTTGAAAAACAAATTAAAACCAATGATTAGTGAAATTATTAATTTTAACCGGAAATGTCCTTAATTACTTGAATAAACGTTTGAAATTAAAAACTTTAAATAAATGAATGAATACCAATTCAAAGTCTTTGATATTAAATAACCTGTAAATGAGAAATACTTAAAATTGTACACTTTTAAAGTCTTGAAGGCTATCAAAATAGAGAAATTTTCATTATTAGACTTACCAATTTAAATAATTTCACTACTTAGCATTTAAAACTGAAAATGAATCACTTTCATAACCTAAAAATAGACCATTTTCAATTTTAGAACGTTTTACATTGAACACTTTTTAATTTGATTTGCTAAAAAATGGTACAATATCAAATTTAAAGCCTTTCAAACTAAAAATTCACAACTTTCAAGACTTGAAAAAAAAAAATTAAAAATTTGTCTGTTTTTTTTTAATTAAGAGTTTTATATTTAGAACAATGAAAATTTGGAAGATTCCATAATTTCACGAAAATCTCTGGGTTACATGAATTATCTAAAATCCTTGACTTCTCCGAATTCCTTGAAATCCTCGAATATTCTGAATTCCTCGAAATCCTCGAATATTCTTAATTCACTGAATTCCTGGAATATTCTGAATTTCGGAAGTCCTTGAATTCTTTAAACGCTCTAAAAGACATGGAATTCTCTGAATTCCATGAAATCCTTGAATTTTCTGAAAATCTCTGAATTTTTTAATTTGGAATTTTTAGAATTCCTGGAATATTATAAATTCCTTGTATCCTCTGAATGCGTGAAAATCTCTAGCTTTCTTAAATTCTCAAAATTTCTTAAATTCCCAAAATTCCTTAAATTCTCAAAATTCCTTAAATTCTCCAGATTTCTTAAATTCTCTGAATTCCTTAAATGCTTGGAATTCCTTCAAATCTCAGGATTCCTTAAATTCCCTGAATTCCTTGATTTTCCGAATTTCTTGAAATCCTCGAATATTCTGAATTCACTTAATTCCTGGAATATTCTGAATTCCTGAAGTCATTGAATTCATTAAACTTATCTGAATTTCATGAAATCCTTGAATTTTCTGAAAATGTCTGAATTCCTTTAATTCGGAATTCTCAGAATTCGTTGAATATTATAAATATCTTGTATCCTCTGAATGCGTGAAAATCTCTTTCTTAAATTCTATAAATTACTTAAATTCTCAAAATGTCTTAAATTCTCTGATTTCCGTAAATTCTCTGAATTCCCTAAATTCTCAGACTTCCCTGAATTCTCAGAATACCCTGAATTCCTTAAATTTTTTTGAAATCTTTGAATTTTTTGAAATCTTCGAAATCCCTACATTCCCTACATTCCCTGAAATCCTTGAATATTCACAATTCAATGAATTCCCAGAATTTCATAAATATTCTGAATTCCCGAAATTCCTTGAATTCTCTAAATCCCTTGAATTCCTTAAATATTCTAAATTCCTGGAATTTCCTGAATGCTCTCAAATTTTCTGAATTCTCTGTAATTCTTGAACATCATGAATTCCTTGAATGTTCAGAATTCTCTGAAAACATTTATTATTCTGAATTCCTTGAATATTCAAAATTTGAAGATCTTGGAATTCAGGGTGTTCTAAGAATTTAGGAAATTCCGCGAATTAAAGGAATTCAGATAATTAGGACAATTTAGATGAATTCAGATATATCTGGGAATACGGAGGAATTCAGTTGATTTCAAGGAAGTCAAAAGAATTCAAAAGGATTTCAATGAGTTTAAAAGCATTCCAAACAATTCGAAAGAATGCAAAATCATATAAACTGAATATTTTGTAGGTAGCTTCTTTAATTTTCCAACACCCTTTTGCTCGAAAAATAAAACCATACCCATCAAATTATTATTATTTAATAAAGTGCTTAAACCATACAATTTGAACATTTAAAACATAGTAACTTTTTTTATATTAGTATATTATTGATTGGCAACGCAATGTTTCTTGCGCACTGCAGCGCGCATATAATGTTGCTAGTGAATATTAATTTAATAAGTTAGTTTGGGAAAATGTTGTTCCTACACAAATATATTGTACAAAGAATATATTGTACACAAAGTATACTGATTATATTTCTCCCACGCCAAATATTTCCTACGCAGAATATATCTTGATCCTAAATCAGTTTTTAACGACAAAAATATTTTTAACACTTTAAGATTCTTTTTTTTTAACATAAAACAATATATTCTATTTCAAATCATTTTATTCCCGGGCATTCCTCTCTTTTAACCTCTAAACTTATTTAAAATAGATTTGTTGCGTGAAATCATCCTCCTTAGCATTGTACACTATTTAAAATGTGTTGACTATGACTCTGACTAGCAATATGCAAAATTACTTACACAGGCCTCGACTCAAAAATAGTGTCAATAGTCAATACTCAAAATAATGTTTAAAAACTTTCAAGTATTAAATTTATGTGTAGTCCGAATTTAAAAGTGTATAGTACGAAATTAAAAAGTGTACAATGGAAAATTCCAGTTTTCTAACCTAATATTTTAAAAGTATTAAAAATAAACTTCAATGTTTATTTAAAATTGTTTTTCTTTAGAATAAAATGATGAAAATTCCTATTTATTTATCGCAGGTTTCAAAGCCTTTCTCCTCTGTCCACCATTTTCTCGTTTTTCCACTTAAATGTGAACTGAATTAATAGAATCCAATGAGAAAATCCAACTATTTTTTATTGAAAGTTCATTCTTTTCTGTTGAAAAGTCCAGGTACTATTAACTTTTTGGTTAGGAATTCATCTTTTTTGGTTAAGAATTGCATTATCTAATTGAAAATTTAATTATTTAATTCATAATTTAACAATTTTGATAAGTCATACTTTTTAATTAAGAATTGAACTTTTTTGTTGAAAATTCGTCTTTTTGGATTAAAAATTCAACAATTTGATT
This sequence comes from Andricus grossulariae, assembly GCA_011634705.1. Lineage (NCBI taxonomy): Eukaryota > Metazoa > Arthropoda > Insecta > Hymenoptera > Cynipidae > Andricus > Andricus grossulariae. The sequence continues at coordinate 461,190 of JAABKJ010001755.1, forward strand.
GATTTTTTTTCATTTCCAGACTAACAATTTTATTTTTGTTGAAAATTAAACTATTTTGTTGAACATTGATCTTTTTAGTTTGAAAATTGATCTCTTTCTGTAAAAATTGCACCCTTTTTGGTTAAAAATGTAACTATCTGGTTCAAAATGATTATATTTCGGTTAAAAATGAACTATTTTGTTGAAAATTCAACTGCTTTGTAGGAAATTCGTATTTTTTGGAGAAAAATTTCGTAGAAAATTTAATTATTTGGTTGAAAATTGATGTATTTTGTTGCAAATTCGTATGTCTTTGTAGAAAATCAATTTTTTGGTATAAAATGCACCTGGTTGGTTGAAAATTAATTTGTTTTAGTTGAGGATTCAAGAATTTTGTTAAAAATTAATTTTTCTTGGTAAGATCCAAATGTTTTTTATTTTGAATAAAAATATTTTTGTTGCAATATGAACTATTGGATGTTTCGTTAAAAATTCAACTCCTTAATTGAACGTTGAACTAATTTGTTAAACATTCATCACATTAGTTGAACATTGAAATACTTCGTTAACAATTAACTTTTTTTACTGAAAAATTAACTATTTTATTATTGGTTGAAAATTTACCGTTTTTAGTTGAAAATTCAACAATTTGGCTGAAAATTTATGTATTTTGTTGTGAAATCGTATTTTTTGGTAGAAAATATAATATTCTTGATTGAAAATTCAACTAATCGGTTGAAAATTGATGTATTTTGTTATAAATTAATCTTCTTGATTGGAAATTTTAATATTTGGTTGAAAATTCAATTATTTTGTAGAAAGCTCATTTTTTTGGTTAAAAATGCAACTGTTTAGTTGAAAATTAATTTGTTTTGGTTGACCATTCAACTATTTTGTTAGAAATCCATTGTTTTTGGTTCAACTCAACTGTTTTTTAATGAAAATAAAAATATTTTCTACGTTAAAAGTATCAATTTTTACATTTTTGGTTAAGATTTTATCTTTTTTTTTTATTGAAAATCCAACTACTTGGTTGAAAGTTGAACTACTTTATTACTTCATGAGAAGCCCCCAATTCTTCTTTTTTGATAAAAAAATAATCTTCTTGATTTAAAATTTAACTATTTGTAGAAAATATATGTATTTTGATAACGACTCGTCTTTTTTGTAGAAAAATAATCTGTTTCAGTTGAAGATTCAAGTATTTTGTTGAAAATTCGTCTTTTTGATTATTCAATTGCTTTTTATTTGAAATTAAAGTCTTTTTTGGTTTAGTTATCACCTATGCCATTTTTTGGAAAAAATAGCATTTTCAGGATGAAAATTCAACTCTTTTCTAGATAATTCATCTGTTTGCATGGAAATTCAACAATTTCATATAAAATTAAATTATTTGGTGCAAAATGTACGTAATTTGTTGATAATTCATCTTTTTGTTTGGAAATTCAGCTGTTTTGTTAAAAGCTCATCTTTTTGGCTTGTAAATTCAACATTTGTGGACGGCCCCAAATTATCCATTGAGATAATTTGTAGTCAATTAGCGAAGAAGTTCAAAAAGATTTTTTAAGGAAAAGTAAAGAAATAGTGAGATTAGCAGACAATTGTGAGAAAATAGTGTCTTTGGTGTCATTTTTTCGAAATAGTAGCAAAATAGTGTCAATAGTGTCAATAGTGTGGTGAGTCCGAGGCCTGAAATCTTGGAAACAAATTTTCAGTCAGTAGCTGACGACCACCCTGATTAAAGTTTACCAGAAGATTAAAAACTGTACCTTTCCTGTTCACTGTTGTTCATCTGCAGACGACTTTTCGCTCTCTTCGTCCTTTGTAGATTTTTGAGAAACAGTATCTGCACTTTGTGAAGAACTGTGGCCAAGTAAAGCTTTCTTCTTAGCTGATTCTTTTTCAATGGCCTGATGAATTTTATTCAGTCGATCCTGAGTAGTCTGCAGAATATTGCTAACAATCGTCACCTTTTGTTTTGCATTCACGAGTTTTTTAATGTAAGAGTCTAACTCCAGGGGTTGCTGTAACCCCTCGGATAGTTTCAGTAACTCTTCATTCAGTGAATCGATTTGTTGCTTCAATTCAATTTGACTTATTCTGAAAATAAGAATTAATATACTGTCAAAAATACCAGGTAAATTTCCGTTCTGTGTTTGAATCTTTTTCCTATTAAAGTCACATGAAATCAGTGAAGATTTCAGGGCTCAGACGCATTTTAGAGATAAAAAATAGTGTCAATAATCGCATTAATTTTTAAAAATATTGGCGTGCACATTTTCAAATATGATAATTATTATATTTAAATTAGGAAAGCCTCTGTTCGACTAGAATGTTTTAAAAAAGTTGCATAAGTGATTAATGTAACTTCGAAAAATGTATTTCTTCAGGAATACAGAGTAAAAGTTTTCTCTCACCTAAAATCCTACAGATTTGAATATTATATTTGCACAAATTAAAGGATTTCATGTCTAAAATTCTTATTTCTGTTTTAATTTTCTAACTTATTGAAATATTAAGTCCTTACATAGTCGAAAAACTTCAATTTTTTGTTCCATTATTTAACTTCCATTTCCTTTTTCAAAGCTCCAATCTTTTCTATGAGTATTAGAATTCTTATTAATTGAAAAGGATTTCTAATTTGAACTATTTTCAAAACAGAATATTTTAAACTGAAAATGTTTGTTATAAATAAATAATGTATAATATTATTTAGCTTTATCTGTTCATAAAGCCATTCACATTCAAATATTATTCAATTTGAAACTTATTTATTTCAAAATTCTTAAACTATACACTTTTTTTGAAATTTCAAATTTCAAAAGTTTAATCTGAAACTATTCAATTTGTTATGTTTTCAATTCACAATCTATCAAATTTAAGAATATCCTTTTGAGAATGTACCACTTTTCATGAGTGAATATAATAATTATTCAAGTTTAAACGCTTCCAATTTTATGTTTTTTATTCTTAAATGTGATGAAATGAAATTGCTGATTTTAAATCTTTTTCAATTGGATATAAGTAATTTTCAAACGATATTCAATTTAAAATAGATCGATAATTAAGGATATCATTTTGAAATAAGACAGATTTGAGAACAAGTATAATTAAATGTTATACTCTAAAGTTATTCAATATTTTAAACATCTAAAGGTTTTTAAATAACATTAGTAAATTTTAAACGTCTTTCATTCAAATTTTTGTAATTGCAAATTATTTCAATTTCAAATTACTAAATTCTGAATACTTAAAGGTTAAAATTACTCATATTTTAAGGTTGAAATTAAAAACAGTAAGACTGAAATATGACTTGGTTCATTTTCAACACCAAAATATGAATTTTCAACAAAAAAAGATAATTATCTACGATAATAGTTGAATTTTCAACCGACAGTGAGGAATTTTCAATAAAACAGTTGCATTTTTTACAAAATAATATAATTTTGAACTAAAAATATAAATACAAGTACCGCAAAACTTCATTTACAAAATTCTCTAATTTTTCCCTGACCAATTTTTCATTTTTCCTTATCAATAATACTCAAAGACCAGATTTTTTTTGCATTTTTAACATTGAACCTTTTATAAACGGTATAAAACCATTAGAAATTACTTTCTCTGATTTCCAGGTTTTCCTTGACCTACGGCCACCCTATTAAAGCGAAAGTGAAAAAATAGTGGTCTTAGCGAGCAATTGTGAAAAAACGTGGTATTAGTGTTATTTTTTTTTTATTGTAGCAAAATAGTGGAATCGCTCATAAAAAGTTCCAAATAGTGTCAATAGTGGCGTAAGTTCGAAGCCTGGATTTTGCAAGAAAACCTGAAATTTAAAAAAAAAATGCAAAATCACAATTTTCTTAAGTTACTTTTAGAAGAGGGGTGGAAAACAGCAGGCATGTGAGTTCAATTTTACACTGTCTTCAAAAATGAATTTTCAAATATAATCATGAATCTTCAATAAAAAAAAAACCAATTTTTTTTAACCAAATAGTTGAATTTTTGACAAAAAAGATCAATTTTAACCCAAAAATGGGACAGTTAAAATTTTTATTAAAAAATTACCTTTCAACCAATTAAAAATGAATTTTCAACAAAATAGTTAAGTTTTCAACCAAGCAAAAATGATTTTAATTTGAAACAAAAAACAGTTGAATTCAACCAAAGAATACAAATGTTCAATAAAATAGTTGAAAATTCTCTATCAAAAATAAAAAATGTTCTCAACTACGGAATGGCATTTTTAGCCAAAAGAGAAGAAATTTCTACGACAACAGATGAATTTTTCAACCCAAAGACAAATTTTCAATCAAGAAAAATTTTTTTAGACAGTAAAGAAAAAACATTTAATTCAAAATGTGGAATTCTTATGTCAAAAAGACGAATTTTTTACAAAACCGTTGAATTTTCGAACCAAAAATATGAATTTTCAACAAAAAAGTTAATATTCGACCAAATGGTTCAAGTTTTATCCTAAAGACTAATTTTCAACAAAACAGTTGAATTTTCAAACAAAAAGATTTAATTTTTTGTTTTTATAAAATTTTTGAATTTTAAAGAAAGAAATAATATTCTATGTTCATTCCCTAAGTTTATAAATTATACAAATTTATTTTTCGAGCTCAAAATCTTTATTGAAATAATTGAGTACAATCTGTACAATATGTTCATTATTTTAAATATTTTTCAGAACTTCCAATTTTTTTAGGTCATTCGATGTTTTTCTTTCTTTTTCAATATCAGTAAAATTCCCCAAATGTCAAGCTTTTAAATTTGAAATTGTGAACAAAATTTAGGTCCACCCAATAAAAATCGCGAATTCTCGTTTCCGGGCAGGGCAGCGATAAAAATTAGGACATGTTCTAATTAACGAGGACGTCTGGTTACTCCACGTTCATCCTTTCATTAAAAAAAACATCTTTTCAACCAAAAAGACGAATTTTCAACAAAATAGTTCAGTTTTCAATAAAAAGAAAACGAATTTGGAACAAAATAGTCCAATTTTCAACTAAAAAATGAATTTTCAACCAAAATGATGAATCAGCAAACAAAAAATGAATTTTGAACAAAGCACTTCGACTTCTAATTCAGAAGTAGTATTTTCCAACCCAAAAGACGAATTTTCCACAAATAAAGATTTTTCAATCAAGAAAGGAAAGAAAATTTGATTCAAACTGTTAAGCTTTCAAGCCAAAAGAAGATTTTTCTGCAAAAGAGTTGAATTTTCAATCCGAAAATATGAATTTTTAACAAAAAAATTAATTTACAGCCGAAAAGTTGAATTCTGAACTAAAAAAAAAAGATAAATATTGCACCAATATTAGGTTTAAAAAAAAGTTGATTTTCTACAAAAATAGTAAAAGTTTCAACCCAAAAAGAGGAATTTTCAACCAAATAATCAAATTTTTAACTAAAATGATGAATATTCAACTTGACTAGTTAAATTTTCAGTTTGAAAATGTAATTAAAAAAAAATCATCAACAACCTTCAACCAAGTAATTGAGTTTTTCAATGAAAAAGGTGAGTTCTCAACGAATAATGAAATAGTAGGTATTTCAACCAAAAAAAATGTAATTTGAAATTTAATAAATTTGAAATTGTAAACAAAATTTAGGTCCGCAGAATAAAAATGGGAAATTTTCGTTTCGGGCATGCAAAATCAGGACAGAGCATAACAAATAAAAAAATCAGGACCAAAAAGACGAATTTTCAAAAAAATAGTTTAATTTTTAACGAAAAGAAAACGATTTGGGAACAAAACAGTCCAATTTTAAACCGAAAAAAAGGAATTTTAAACCAAAATGATGAATCAGCAAACAAAAAAATAAATTTTTAACAAAGCACTTCGACTTCTAGCCCAGAAATTGTATTTTCCAACCCAAAAGACGAATTTTCAACAAATAAAGATTTTTCAATCAAGAAAAGAAAGAAAAGTTGATTCAAATTGTTAAACTTTCAAGCCGAAAGACGATTTTTCTGCAAAACAGTTGAATTTTCAATCCGAAAATATGAATTTTTAACAACAACAAAATTTCCAAACAAAAAGTTACATTGTTACTGAAAAAGAGAAAATTTCAATCAGAAAGATTATGTTTCTGCAAAAAAAAAAAAGACTTTTGAACTCACAAAAATGTCAGTTGGATTTCTAACACCATAATATGAATTCTCAAGAAAAAAGTTGATTTTCTACCAAAATAGTTGAACTTTCAACCCAAAAGAGGAATTTTCAACCGAATAATAAATTTAAAAAAAATGAATATTCAACTGGACTAGTTAACTTTTCAGTTTAAAAAGAGTAATTTAAAGAAAAAAATAATGATAGTCCTCAACTAAAAAGATGAATTTTCAACTAAAATGATGAATCTTCAAAAAAAAATAAAAATGATTTTTTAACAAAGTGGTTCAACCTCAAAACCAAGTAATTGAATTTTTAACCACAAAATATGAATTCTCAAAGAATAATGTGACAGTAGATATTGAAACCAAAAAAATGTAATTGTAAATAAAAAAATATTTGAAATTGTGAACAAAATTTAGGTCAACACAATAAAAATTGCGAATTACTTTTTGGGCATGCAAAATCAGGACATAGCACAACAAATAAAAAAAATCAGGACATGTCGTGACAAATAAGGACGTCTGATTTCCCTACACTTCTGTAATTTAACACAATTAATTAAAAAATACAATTTTTCAACCAAAAAGACGAATTTTCAATAAAATAGTTTAATTTTCAACAAAAAGAAAACGATTTCGGAACAAAACAGTCCAATTTTCACACAAAAAAACGAATTTTAAACCAAAATAAGGACGCCTGGTCACCCTACATTTCTGTAATTTTACTCTAAAAATGACTGGTTTTTTATGCACGAAAGTGACATTTCACATCGAATTTTTTACATAAGGATTTTTATTTTCATATATCTAGTTTGGATTAAATTTTTTTTTTTAATAAGGGTGGCCTCTTAAGCCTCTGATGTCGAAAAGAAACTGAACAATAGGTGAACAATACTGCAAATTATCAAAAAATTTACTTACAGTCGTACATGTAAGTTTGTTTACAACATCAATTAACCAACAAAAGTGTATGTATTTTATACTCAAAAAACGTTTGTTAAAGAGGCTAGAGATCTGAAAAAAATCTATAAAAATGTCTTTAAGGAACAAAAAGTGTGTCTTAATATTTAATTGATAATTCAGAAGTATTTGATCACCTTGTTGCTCGAATCCTTTCGTCAAGTTGATCTACAGTTGGTTTTAGAAGGCTCATAAGTCCTTCTGTCAAAGCATCTCTAGTAGGATTATCACAAAAATCTTCCGTTTTATCTTCCAGAGACGTATTATCACTTGCCGTGTCTAAATCCATCCTTTTTTAATTGTTTAATTAACCGCAAAATGTAAACTGGAGAAAACTAACCTTCAAATCCACAAAGTTGACAGCTCTCTTTATTTGGCAGACTTCTCTCTTTTATCGATAAAGTAGAATACTTCATTGCCTCCATCTATATTTTAAATTTAAGTTCCAATCTGTATTACCGACAAAATCATTTACCGTTAGTAGTATAATATCTTTGGTAGTATTTCGTGAACTGTAAAATTTGTTTGACAGGAAGAGTGATTTAAAATTGTTAAATATTTGGTTGCAAATTTCAGTTGCATAATATTAATAAACTATCTTTCGGGATGTTATAATAAACTAATTAAAACATATTTTTAAATCTAGTTCCTAAAAATGCTGAAGATGGCAACCAAAGCATGAAATCTTGCGAATTTGGGATATCGCGCCGGTCCGGTTCAAGTCAGTCAGTACACTAAAATTATTGTTTTTTATTTTTTCGTGATTAAAGTCAAGTGATAGTGTTTTAACAGCAAGGTGGGAGTCTGGAATTTTCAGGATGTGCAGAAAAAATAAGGAATGTGAAATTCCAATGTAAGTATGTAAATTTGATTTCATATTACTCAAAAATGAGGTTAGGATTAATTAGGAAAGATTTTAATCAGTTTTATGCCGGCAATTGTAATTTAATTTACGAAGACTTCATTCTCCGTCGATTTTTATTAATTATACTTCAGATATTCAATGTTTTAAACTAAATATTTGAATTTTCAACCTACAAATATGAATTTTCAAATAAGAAAAATTAAACTTCAAGGAAAAATAGTTAAATTTTTTTACCAAATACTTGAATCATCATCAAGCCAAAAAGACGAATTTTTTATATGACAGTTGAATTTTCAACCAAAAAAAGTAGATTAATTTTTAACTCAATAGTTTAATTTTTAAAGAAAAAAGATAAAATTTCTATTAAAAGAGATGAATTTCCAACCCAAAAGGACGATTTTTCAACCAAACAGTTGAATTTTCAATGTAAAGTGACAAATTTTCGATTAAAAAAGTTGTATTTTCAACCCGAAAATATGAATTTTTAATAAAAAAGTTAATTATTAACTAGAAACGATAAATTTCTGAAAAAAAATCAAAAGTCAAATTTTAAATTAAAAAAATTAATTTTTAACAGAAAAAAACGAATTTTCTACAAAATAGTTAAATTTTCAAAGAAAAATATGAATCTACAACTAGTAAAATGAATTTTCAACAAAGTGGTTCCACCAAGAAGATTAATATTTACCAACCATTTAGCAACAACAAAACTAATTATAAACCAGACAGTTGCATTTACAACCAAATGTTTTAATTTTCAAGCAAAATGGACTTTTTTTAACCAAATAGTTGAAATGTCGAATAAAAAAGATAATTTTTCAACCAAAAATGTAATAACTTCAACCGAAAAAAAATTATCAACAAAATAGTTGAATCCTCAACCAAAACAGATTATTTTTTAACCAAACAGTTGAATTTTCGACCAAAAAGGATGATTTTTCAACAAAATAGTTGAACTGTCAATAAAATAGTTGAATTTTTAAAAAAAAGGAGAAAATAAAAACAGTTGGGCATTTTACCAAATAGTTGAATTTTCAAGCCAAAAAGACGAAATTTCTAGAAGACAGTTGAGTTTTTAATCCAAAACTTTTCTACCAAAATAGTTGGATTTTCAACCCAGGAAGACGAATTGTCAACAAGTTGTTGAATTTTCAAGTCAAAAAGGCGAATTCTTTACACAAAAGTGTAATTTTTAACCGTAAAATATCAAGTTCCATCTTAAAAGTTCAGGCTTAATCAAGTAGTTAAAATCTATACCAAAATAATAGAATTTTCAACCCAAAAAGCCGAATTTTCAACAAAAAAGTTGAATTCGAAGCTAAATAGATGAATTTTCGATCAAAGAAGTTAAATTTTTAATTCGAATGTATAATTTTCAATAAAAAAGTTAATTTTTAACTTCAAACGATAAATTTAAAAAAAAAAGTGCAATAGCCAAATTTTCAATTCAAAGAATTAATTTTGAACTAAAAAAACGAATGTTCAACAGAATAGCTAAATTTTCAAACAAAAATATGAATATTCAACTAATAAAATGAATTTTTAACAAAGCAGTTCAATCTTCAACCGAAAAGATTAATATTTACTAACCATTTAACAAAAACAAAGGTAATTATCAACCCGACAGTTGCATTTACAATCAAATATTTGAATTTTCAAACAAAATTGACATATTTTTAACCAAATAGTTGAAGTTTCAAATAAAAAGGATAAATTTTTTATAAAAACAGATAAATTGTTATCCAAATAGTTGCATTTTCAACAAAAAAGCTAAAATTTCTATTAAAAGAGATGCATTTTTATACCAAAATACGAACTTTTAACAAAACAGTTGAATTTTTGACCAAAAGGGACGACTTTTTAACAAAATAGTTGAAAATTCAAAATAAAAGACTAATTTTCAGCAAAACCTTTGATTTTTGAACCGAATAGTTGAATTTTCAACCTATAAAAATGGCTTTTTAATCAAATAATAAAATTAAAAAAAAATGAAACTGCAACCAAAAACAGTTGCATATTCAACCAAATAGCCAAATTTTCAAACCAAAATGAAGAAATTTTTAGAAGACAGTGGAATTATCAATCCAAAACTCTTCTACCAAAATTGTTGACTTTTCAAACCAAGAAGACAAATGTTCATTAAATTATTGAATTTTCAAGTCAAAAAGGCGAATTCTTTACAAAAAGTGGAATTTTTAACTGGAAAATATGAAGTTCAAACTAAAAAGTTAATTTTTCAGCCAAATACTTCAAATTTATACCAAAATAATAGAATTTTAAACCCAAAAAGACGATTTTTCAACAGAACAGTTGAATTTTCAAGCTAAAAAAATGAATTTTCGAAAAAAAGTTGAATCTTCAACTCGAAAATATGAATTTTTAATTAAAAAGAGAATTATCAACTAAAAACGATACATTTTTGAAAAAGATGCAATAGTCAGATTGTCAATTTCAAAACTTAATTTTTAACAAAAAAAAAACGAAGTTTCAGCAAAATAGTGACATTTTCAAGCAAAAAGATGAATCTTCAACTAATAAAATGAATTTTTAAAACAGTAGTTCAACTTTTAACCGAGAAGATGAATATTTACCACCCATTTAACAATAATAAAGTTAATTATTATTCAGACAGTTGTATTTACAACCAAATATTTGAATTTTCAAGAAAAATGGACGTATTTTAACCAAATAGTTGACGCTTCAAATAAAAAAGTCAAATTTTCAACTAAAAATGTAATAGTTAAAATTTCAACCAGAAAATATTTCAATCATAAATAAAAAACTGTGGAATTCAACAAAAAAATAATAATTCTCAAACAATAGTTGAATCCTCAACCGAAACAAATTCATTTTTAACCAAACAGTTCATTTTTAACCAAAAAAGATAAAATTTCTATCCAAAGAGATGAATTATCAAACCGAAAAGACGAATCCCGTAAAATCTTTCTCTTTAAAATTGTACCGGGTAATTCTTTAAACTCTTGAAATCTTTTAAAATCATTTGAAATCTGCTAAACCTCTCGTAATCCTTTGGATTTATTTGAAATACCCTAAAAATTTTGTAATCTCTTAAAATATTTTGAAATCCCTAAAAAGCTTTGGAAATCTTGTTAAATTTCGTAAAAATTTGGTAATTGTTGAAAATACTTTGTGGGTAATTTCTCCGAACTCTTGACATATTTTTAAATAATTTGAAATATTTGAAACTCTCTCATAATTCTATGGAATCGTTTGAAATACCCTAAAACTTTTTTAATCCCTTGAAATCTTTTGAAACCTCGTTTAAAGTCAAAATAATTTATATATTGTTGTTATATTGAGTAGAAGATATACAATTTTACGTAAGAATGGGGAAGGGGGGATAACAATTTTACGTATCCTTACAATGGGGTTTTAATGGGGGTTTAAAGAAGTTAACATTTTTAACCATAAAACAGCAGGTATATTTATAAAAAGGATCCAAATTATAAGACTTTTATGTTTAAAATAAAGTGTTTTTAATTACATGTTTTAAATTACATGAAATTGTGAATAATAAAATACCAATTATTAGATAACGTATGATTTTTTTTATATAGTTCAATATTGTGATTTTCATCATCTTAGCCACATAAATCCTCAGCAAAGAATCCAGCTTAATATGTGAGTGCATACAATTATTTTTTTAATTCAAAATTCGAGTATATCACCGTGGTATATAATTGTGCATTATGCAATTTAAAAATCGTTCTTTTTGACAAAAAAGGTTCTTAAACCTGTTTTAAATTGATATAAATATTCTTATAGCCTGCTAAATAAGAAAAATAGTAAATGTCTGCAATTCAATAATTTTTCTAAAATAGACTTCAATAACGTTAAGATTCTAAAAAAAAGAGAAAAAATGTCTCTGGAAATAATCTCCTGCTAACATTCTATTTCGTGAAGGTTAATGATGTATTACGTTTCCCATTTCAATTTCTTGTGTTCAAAGAATTTTAATTTTGCATATTTGATTGAATGTTCCAAGTTTTTCCCAATCCGTTCAAACTTTAATTTTATAAGGTATTATTTTTAAAAGACTGCAATATTCTTGCATTTGAATTTTTAACTATAATACTGTGTGCCGTGTGTGTATAATACTCAGTGCCAGTTTACTCATTACGCAAAGGTAGGCAAATGCCTAGAGGCACCCCACAGTGGGGCGAAATCAAAAAACGAGGTTCAAAATAACTTGCTGAAGTCAATTCCTGACCGATTTTGAATTTGTTTTTTAGGAAAATTCTTCATTCAATTCTAGAGAGATCTGCGTCGGCAGTTTTTAATTTTTGTTTGTTTAAATTTGTATGTTATCAGGAATAGCACTGAAAAGTTTCATTTTGGGTGCCTTATCATCCGTGTAAACTTTTAAATAGATTGATTCATATCTTGAGGTTCGGCGTGGCGAAAAGAAGTTAAAAAATTCGTAATTCTCAGAGTTTTGCAAAAAGCGCTAATATTAATTTTTTTATAATCTGCATAATATATAATATTTCCAATCTTCCAAAATCTTGTAAGGTTTCAATATTTACTAAGCCATACTCTCATTTATGTAATCCTTAAAAAACTAAAATAATTTTCAATCATAAATTTTTTTCAGTTTCTACATGCTCAAAAATGTTTTAGAATAGTTTGAAAAGCTTTTAAAAATCAGTTTAGTTTTTTGAGGTTTATAATAATTATATTTTGGCCTAGATAGACTGAAAATATTGAAATCTTACAACTTTTCTTAAAATTGAACATATCATGTAGATTACAAAAAAATATGTAATATTAGCGATTTTACGAAGACGCTGAGAATTACGAATTTTTTAAACTTTTTTTCTGCCCTGTGGAACTTCAGGATATTGATCGATCTATTACCAATATTACACAGATTATAAGCATAAGGGACCCAAAATGAAACTTTTCGGTGCTAGGTTGTTTTTGACTTTCATTTTTGGCCACCCCCTCTAATGCTCCGTTATGAATTTTTCAGTTGCGAAGTTGATTATTGTACACAAATTAAATCAACAAATAATCAACGTCCTGGATTTTTGAAATTCAATTATGGATTTATTTTGTTTGGAAAACATATTTATGCGTTAAAATTACTTGTTTTTATCCACCAGGTGATACATTATCATGGAAATTTGTCATTATATATTTTTTCGTAATTTCGTAAACAAATTTTATAAAAAAATCACACTATAGACATTTATAGGTAGCAAGAAATGTTTTTTTCACTCAATTCACTTCAGATTATGTTCCTAGTGATATCTGGGTGAAACTTAGAAAGTTTACGATATCAGGTCCTTGGAATATTATACGCTTGTTTTTAGAGGAATAGTCTTGTTAATTATAGGGATTTAATAAGCCTGTTTTTTCCAGAATACCCTATGTCCCATTTTTTTTTAGTTTACTCGGTATCAAAATAAATTCGATTAAATATTATATTAAATTAGTTATATTAGAAAGAAATTTCCTTTGTAGTAAAAGCAGTTGTAGGAAAAGCTAACCCTCTGAAGTATCTTGAAGATGTCTGCCTTGTTCAGGCGCAACACGCCCGGCAAAAACTTCGTAATGAGAGGAACGAACCGAGGGGTGATGTTTGCAAATCATTAGTCCAACGGTAAAAGCGCGGCAGTCTGAGAGACTCTCCGTCGTTTCTCATTGACAAGTAGAAAAGTAAATCACTGAATGTATTCAGTAATTAAAGTCTTTCTCTTTTACACTCAGTTTCTTCAGCAATTTACAGTTAATATAGCGAGAATCAGTTTTCTTAGAACAATAGCTGTCGAGTTTACAGGGTGGACTCAGGACAGGGAAAACAGGAAAAAGGCAGGGAATTTTTTCCTATTGTCCCTATATTCACTTTTTTAAATAAAAAATATCACTTCAGTCACTTTTCTTTCAATAAATTAACCCATGGGTTATTGAGTTTAGGTCTATGCATATTTATGCATTTTTTGAAAATATTTAATGGCATTTTAAAATATTCCAAGGAATTTGAATAGATTTCAATAATTTGAAGGGATTCCAAAGGGTTTGAAAGATTTTAGGATATTTTGAAAATTCCCAGGAAATTTCAAGAACTTAACAATTTTTCAAGTGATTTCAAAAGATTTCGAAGGATTTAAAATATTTTCAGATATTTTAAATGATTCCGAGGCATTTTCAATAGATGTAAATAATTTGATGAAATTTCAAAGGAGTTAAGAGGGCATTTAAAAAATATCCGTGGAATTCTTTTGACCTTTAAAAAATTTCAAGTGATTTCGAATGATTTGAAAAGATTTGAAATATTTTAGGGCATTTTAAAAGATACCACGGAATTTCGATTAGATTTCAATAATTTGAAGGGGTTTCAAAGGATGTTGAAGATTTTAGAGTATTTTTTTAAATTCAAAGGAATTTTCAAGAGGTTTTAAAAGCTTCCGGGTATTTCAAAGAATTTAAAAGATTTTAGGGTATTTTTGAAAATTCAAAGAATTTTTCAACAGCTTTACAAAATATCAAGGGATTTCAACAGATTTTACAGAATTTGACATATTTTATGTTATTTTGATCAGATTTAAATAATTTAAAGTGTTTAAATTTTTTTTTAAAGTGTTGTTTTAAGATTTTAGGGTAATTTTAGAAATTCTAAGTAATTTCCAAGAGCTTTAAAAAATTTCGAGGGATTCCAAAAGATTTTAAAGGATTTGAAACATTTTCTCGTGTTTTAAAAGGCTCCAAGGAATTTTCAATTAATTTCAGTAACTTAATGGCATTTTAAAGGGTTTAAAATCTTTTAGGGTGTCACAGAAGATTCCAAGGCATTTTCAAGAGTTTTACATTTTTTGAAGATGTTTCAAAAGATTTCAATGGATTTGAAATATTTGAGTAAATTAAAAAAATTCCAATTAATTCGAAATATTTCAGGGTATTTTAAAAGATTTTAAGGTATTAAAAAAAAATTCAAGGGATTTCTAATATAGTTCCTATGCAGTCACTTTTGATAATGAAAAGTGACTATAATCACTTATCTTTTAATCAATTAACCCATGGGTTAACAACTATTGAATTCAAGTTCATACCTATTTTCTCAATGTTATTGAATTCTTTTGAAATCTTTTAGGGCATTATAAAAGATTCCAATACATTTTTCATAGATTTCAATAATTTAAAGGGATTCAAAAGATTTTAGGGTATTTTGACAAATTTCAAGACATTTTCAGAATGTTTAAAAAATGTCAAGGGGTTTTAAAAGATTTTAAAGCATTTGCAATATTTGAAGGTATTTAAAAATATTCCATGGAATTTTAAATTGATTTCAGTAATTTAATAGCATTTCAATGGATTTTAAATATTTTAGGGTATTTTGAAAGATTTCAAGGTATTTTCAAGAGCTTTAAAAAGTTCTGAAGGATATCAAAAGATTTCAAACGATGTGAAATATTTTAAGGAATTTTAAAGGATTATAAGGAATTTTAAATCTATTTCAATATTTTGAAGGTATTTCAAAGGATTTGAAATATTTCAGGGTACTTTAAAAGATTCTGAAACATTTTCAGGAGATTAAACAATTTCAAAGGATTTCCAAGGATTTCAATGATTTTAAGGGGTTTAAAAAAATTGTCATGGGGTTGTACAGAATTTCCTAGAATTTTGGAAGATATGGAACGATTTTGTAGGACCCATCAAGTTTTAAGATATTTTCAAAGATTCCAAGGGATTTATAAGCTCTAAAGATATTTTAATACATTTTCAGGAAACATCAGATTTCACGGAATTTCATGGGATTTGATAATATTTTCATGGATTTCAAAGAATTTATTTACATCAGTGAGGGATTTCGTAGAGTTTCAAAGATTTGAAGAGATTTTCATATATTTTTTGCAATTCATTTGAATTATTTTGGGATTCACTCTGAATTCTTATGAATTCATCGAGAATTCTTTTAAATTCTTTTCAATTTTTTGCAACTTTTTCATTCTTCCTGAATTCTGCTTAATTTATCCTAAATTCTTATTAATTTATCCTGAAGTCTACTACATTATTTGGAATTTTTTTAATTAACTTGAATTCTTCTAAATTCATTCAATTCAGTGGACTTTTTAGATTAAAATTTTTTTTTTTTAATTCATCTTGAAATCTTTTAAACTCACCTTAAATTCTTAGGCATTTCATTAAGTTCTTTTGAATTTTTCTAAACTCGTTTCAAACTTACTAAATTCAATGAATTTTTTCATTTTCTTTTTCAATTAAGGCCATGTGAGGGGTGGGTCACGTGACCTGCTTCCTACCTTACCGACACTTTTTTTATTTGTAAACTTATTTTCACACGAATAGCCACATCTTTTGATATCGCCCCCCCCCCCCCCCAACCCTCGACCCCTTTGGCTGTAGCCGGATAATGCCTAAAAAAATGCAAAATATTTGTTTTATGTAAAATTCATGCTTTTTAAAAACTAATTTTCAATTGTTTAAATAATTTCACTAGTTTGAACCATTTTTCGTGTGTAAATTGGCAAAAGTTATTATTTTTCGTTATAAATCATACAGCTGATGAATTTCAAGGATGATATTTTTTGCCTAGCATACTTGGTAATTACTTCAACAATTTTTCCCCTGTAAATCATACAAAGTTTTTTGGAGTTAATGACACAATTAACAAATGTGAAAGTAATATTTTTTTGTTGCGGACATTTGGCCATTGTTTCAATAATTTTCATTTGTTCAAACAATTTTTTCATCATTCGCAAGTTATTTTTTTCTCAAATTAATGTCGCAGGTAATGAAGCTGCAAATCTGTCTTCTGCAATAAATATCGCTCTCAGCATTCATTAACTGCATCATTAATTCCATAAAATAGTTATTTTGAAGATGTACTGAGCTCTTTTTTTTAAACCTTGATTCGACTCGACATCTCCATTCAAGCTGGATATAATTTTGTCATGCATTAACCATTTTGGTGACAACAATTTTTATAATTTTTTAATTTTTAAAGTTGGGTTCCATTCACAAATAGACAAGTAGTCCACTTGAATTTTTTCCATTTTTTCCTTTTTTTCCGCACATTTTTGCGACTTTAGGAACAGCTGAAAGTTGACCTTCCAAATCTAGGCATCGAAAACAGTGATTTCCTCCAGATTTGTTGTTCTTACAACAACAAATTTTTCATCGAGATACGAGAAACGTCGTTTAACAGGTAGAATGATTTCGAATGAGCCCTACTAAATGCAACTTCAGTTCGATTTTTTTTTAATGAGATAGAGCTACTTTTTCCCAAGTGTTAGGACTTTCTGTCCCGATACTAGTAGAGAGAGAAAAAACGATATCGTCCGCACTCTTGTTTTTTGGTATGCCGTCGGTGGCCTTCAGGGCTCGCGGCCCACCGGGAAATCTCCCAAATTCCAGATGGCCAGTCCGAGCCTGAATTCAAGTGACGGAAAGTATAAGAAAAAGTTTATTCAGGGGATAAAAAATGAAATAAAAAAATCGACGCTTTTTTCGTTCTTTGCATCGGCATAAAAATTAAACAAACAAAAAAATAAAAAAATCTACTCTCACCATTTTCTGAAAAATTTAGTTATGAATTTTTCAAAAAAATCTCAAATCGGTGCATAAGAAACATTGATAAAAAGAAACTGAAAAATACCTGAAGGTGAACATTTTGATTATTTTCATTGTTCAAGAATATTCAAGAAGTTTTGAAGGCATTTTTTAATATTGTGGAATATACATATTTTTGATCAGAACAAGTATACATTGAATTTTGTTATTAAACTATATTTTATTATACAAACCTTTTTCGGTTTAAAAATTTTATCATTGTTTTGTAATTAATAATCCAAGAAAAATACATTCTAAAATTAAGCTTTTTCGTAAATTTTCTCATTGATGATGTAAATTAGAAATTCATTAATCAATACACATTGTACAATGATGTTCCCTAAAAGCCCCATCCCAAACGGAAAAATGATAGACGGTGGAAAAAATTGTGTATAATTAATTGCTTTCGTATAGGGGGAGGTATATATAATGACCTTCATTTCCAAATCTACTTTCTTGACATATTTCGATATTTTATATAAATATCTGTATAGATGTGTGTGTGACTTTTTTCTGTTTACCATACTTCGAAAACTAAAGGAGTCCAATTGATATCAAAGTCTGATAGGATTTTAAATTAGATGGACCAACTAGAAGTGATTTTTCTGCGTTTAAAAATAGAAAAAAATGTCACTATATTTATATGAGAAAAACTTTTTTGATATCTCAAAAAAACGATATTATATGTAAGATATTTGTTCGCTTCCTTGAGACGCATTAATAGACCTACTGTGGAACCTTTAATGACCTCCTAGTACCGACTTTTGAAGTTTCAAAAAAATTGTTAATTATTTTTATGAGAAAACTTTCTTGATATTAGTAATACTACAATACTGTATCTGATATATTTGTTCGTGTTTTCGAGACGCGTCAATTGACCTATTGAAGAAATGTGGACAACTTTTTAAACATTGGAAATACAATAGGACTATATATGATGTATTTGTTCGCGTTTTCGAGACGCATCGATTGACCATGGGGATACGTGAGAGGCGTTTGCGGGGTTATGTGCGGTGTGCACTCAGGCGTGACAAAACAGAGTGAGAAACAGGAGAGATACAAAGTAGTTCCGAGTCTCTGGATTTAACGTCAAGGTCAGCCTCAAAACCGGCGCTAAATCCAAGTTCGACTGTATTGGAAATATAATATTGGTGTACTTGATGTAATTGTTCGCGTCTTTGAGATGAGTTGACTGACATATTGACTATAATAATTGACCTATAAGACAGAAACATGCACCCATAGTACTTCGCAGTGATATTGTTATTCGTTCTATACAAATGATTGACCAAAAAGATGAAAATGAATAAAATTAAAAAATTATTGAAAAGAATCTTTAAAAACATAATCTCTAATAAAGCCAACTTGTGTAACAGAATTGTACAAAAAGATTTGAAAAGAAAAAATTAGGTTTTCAAACCTCTGTGTGGTAGGCTCATTAGAGACAATATTACATAACAAGGCAAAAATAAAGATAGAAAAAGGAAAGAGTTGACCAAATCAACCTTCACACTCTTTTCCTTATTCTTTCTCGGTTTTGTAATACTACTATTAGCAATAAACGTGTTTCGAGGCCAACTCAGAGCTCCTCATGAGGGCATTTCGAAGCACAAAGCCATTTTTTTGAAATTAAAATTATTTAATAGTTTCTGTTGAATAGACTTGAAAATTCAACAAAATTTTCCTATGTATATAATAATTTTCCGAACTGTTTAAGAAAATTAAAACTAGTGGCTTTATTTTACGAGTAAAGCATCTAAATACAGACTTCACACTCTTTCCACTAATCCCCTCTTTTCCCTTTTTTTGAGAATTCCTCTTTTTCGATCTTTTTTCAAGAAATTTCACCTTTTTCCCATTTTTCTAATTTTTTCGCTCAAATGTGAACTGAATTAGTAGAATCCCATAAGACAATCCAAATATTTTTGGTTGAAAGTTAATTTTTTTTTTTATTGAAAAGTCTACAATTTTTTTTCTTCAGAATTCATCTGTTTTGGTTAAAAGTTCTACTTTTTGTTCGAAAATTTAATTCCTTTTTTGAAAATGCAACTATTTAAAAACAAAAAATATTTTTGGGCCTAAATTTAACTGATTGGTTGAAATTTAAACTATTTTGTTAAAAATGCATTTTTTTCGTTGAAGATTCATCTCTTTGTCCGAAAATTTAACTGTAAAAAGCTTGATTTTTTTAGTATTGAAAATTCGTTTCAATTTAGGCTAAAAATTAATTTTTGAAACTGGAAGCTATTTCATTTCTGGTTGAAAATGTATCCTTTTTAGATAAAAACTCAGTTATGTAGTTGAAAATGTATCCTTATGTATTTTGTTGAAAATTCGTCTTTTTGAATAGAAAATTGTGAAAATTGAAGTATTTAGTTAAAAATTCAAATCAAATTGTCGAGTTTTTAAGACAAAAAGTCTTAAAAACTCGACATTTTGATTGAAAATTTTTTTCTTGACTGAAAAATTCTTTCTTAATTGAAAATTCGTCTATTTGGTTTGAAAGTTGATCTCTTTTGGCAAAAAATTCAACTTTTTTGGTTCAAAATTATTTAAGAATTTGGTTGAAAAATTCTTTCTCTTCTGCGAATTCGTCATTTTTGTTTGAAAATGCAACTAATTGGTCAAATGTTGAACTACTGTGTTGAAAATTGATTTCATTGTTGGAAGATTGAGCTATTTTCTTGAAAATTAGATTTTTTTTAATTCTCTTTTTGCTATGAAAGTTTAACTATTTGGTTGTGAATACACTTTTTTGGATAATAATCAATTTGTTTTTAAAATTCATCTTCGTGGGTTAAAACTTATACAGTTTGTTTAAAAATTCAACTATTTTATAGAAATGTTTATTATTCTGCTTAAATTCAACTATTTTGGTAAAAAGTCATCTTTTTTGTGGCAAATTCAACTGTTATGTTGAAAATTTGTCTTTTTGGATAGAATGTTAATCTTTTCTGGTAGAAAATTCCTTTTCTGCTTGAAAGTTTAACTATTTGGTTGTAAATGCATCTGTTTAGTGGGTAATAATTTTTTTTTATTTAATCACTTTGTTAAAAATTCATCTTTTCGTGGTAAATTCAATTTTTGCGTTGAAAATTCGTCTTTTCGGATAGAAAATTAAATTTTTTCGGTAGAAAAGATCTTCGTTGAAAATTTTTATTTCTTCTTCAAAAGTGCAACGGTCTTCTATAAAATTTGTCTTTTCGATTTGAAAATTCAACTATTTGGTTCTAAATATAACGGTTCTTGATTGAAGTTTAATCTTGTTTGTTTGAAAATTCAACTAATTGGTTAAAAGTTTAACTGCTTTGTTGAACATTCGTTTTATTGGTAGAAGATTGAACATCTTGTTGAAAATTCGTTTCTTCCAATTCGCCCCTTTTGCTTGCAAGTTTAAGTATTTGGTTGTAAATACACCTTTTCGGGTAATAATTAATTTTTATTTTGAAAATTAAACTATTTGGTCAAAAACTTATTTCTTATGTTGAAAACTAAACTAGTTTGTTCAAAATTCAACTATTTTTCTAGAAAAAATTCATATTTCTTTGTGAAAAATTCATCTTTTCAGACATAAATTTACTCTTTTTTGTAGAAAAGTTCTTGGTTGAAAATTCCTATTTCTTCCTTGAAACCCCAGTTAACTTTTAAAAAAATTCTTTTTTCTTTGGCTTGAAGATTCAACTATTTGTTTCATAATGCAACTGTTTTTGGTTGAAGTTTGATGTTTTTTGTTTGAAAATTCAATTAATTGGTTGAAGATTCAACTACTTTGTTCAAAATTCGTCTTTTTTTCTCGAAAGTTAAAATATTTGGTTATAAGTGCAATTCTTTGGTCTAAAATGATTATTATTTTTAAATTTTACTATTAGGTTGAAAAATCATCCTTCTTACCTGAAAATTGGTTTTTTCGGTTTAAAACCTCAACTTTTTTGTAAAAAATTCTGGATCTTAGCTTGAAGACTCAACTCTTTCGGTGAAAATTCATCTCTTTTGAAAAAATCACTTTATTTCCCCTGTCTCTCTGTACCTTATTTTTAATAAATATTTTGATTTGAAATGAAAACGATAAAAGGCTGACTTCTAATAAAAATGCATGATCAATTTTTCAGACTTTATGAATTCGTTCCAATTTTTTTTTCGCATTATCATACATGGATCTTATACATACATATATAGGCATATCAGAATATACTATGTGTCACATCTGCCTAATGACCAGTGAAGTGTTAATAACGTAAAACACGCTAAAAAACATGCATATAATTTTCCATCCCCTTAATGTATCCACGACCTTACATATTTTATTTGTAACGATGAATAACAAATGACCTGATGAGGGAGGAAAATCCAGGCCCCCATTAATTTATCCTTAAAGGTTCACAGACCCAGGCACACTTTTCGTACTAGGAAAACAAAAATGTATCTATATTATTCCTTTCTCCACTATAGTTCCACACCCCAGTTTCGATGTTATCGAACCCCCTCGTGTGCACAAGCGCGTAACAATTTAGCCCCACCGACGCCATCAACGTCCTTTTGACTTTATTATACACACCCACACTTCCATGCGGAAACACAACAAGGGTGTGGGGTTGAATGTTATACGGTATAAAATCCACACCTAGGGTGATCCACCCTTAGTTATAGAATGTAGCACAATGGCGTTGAAAAAAATATATTTTTTAAAATTTTATAAACAAAGCTTAGAGGTGGTTTCGCTCAAGCAACCCTTAAATTTAAAAACCGTGTTTGAATAAACTTATTATTTTTGGGCAAAAAAGAGTTCAAGGTTTAAGAAACTGCCAGGGGGAGGGGGTTCTGAGTGGACATGAAATTTAAGAACGTAATTGGAACATCCTAAAAACGATTTTTGGAATGCAAAACAAAAGACGTTATTTGAACGTTTCAAAAACTTTCCTAAGTCAGACTTAACGGGTTTTATGGCGATTTTGTGATACAGATCGGAGGGGTTAACACAGAATGTGGCATCACACATGGAAACTTTAAATGTGAATAACAATTTTTTGAAATCTTGGAGAAAATTAAAATTAGAGAGATTTTTATTTTACAAGTAAAGCATCTAGATGTTCATATAGACTTTACACTCTTTCCCCTATTACTATCTTCACCCATTCTTTAAAACATCCTCCTCTTTCCCAGTTTTCGACAAACTTCCCCTTTTCCTCATATTTTCTCTCAAATACAAACTGAATTAATAGAAAGAAATAAAAAAAATCGAACTATTTTTCGTTGAAAGTTAATTCCTTTGAATTTGGTTTAGAATTTAACTCTTTTGGTCACAGATTGTACTATTCGATTGAAGAATAACCTATTTTGTTGAAAATATGTTGTTTTTTTTCTTTAAAAATGATTTTTTTCAAGTGAAAATTGCAATATTCTATTTTTGGTTGAAAATTGATCGTTTTTAGTTGAAAATTCAACTATTAAATATTTGGTTGAAAATTCAACTACTTGGTTAAATTTAAAAAGTTATTTGTTGTAAGATCCTTCTTTTTTTTGTTGAAAATTAATTGTTTAAACTGCAAATTTAACTATTTCATTGTTAATTGAAAATTGATGGGGCTTAGTTAAAAATTAACAATTTGATTGCAAATTTATGTATTTTGTTGTGAATTTGTACTTTTTGGTAGAAAATAGTTTTTTGGATTAAAAATTTAACTGCTTGGTTGAAAGTTGAACTACTTTGTGAAAAATGTATTTTATTAGATAAAGATCCATCTCTTTGGTCGATAATTTAACTATTTTGTTGTAAATTTGTTTTCTTCTTTTGATTGAAACCCAATTCTGTAAACTATAAATTTAACTATTTCATTTTTGGTTAAAAATTGATTGGTTTTACTTTAAAATTCCACTATTTGGTTGGAAATTAATCTTTTTGGTGAAAATTCATATTTTCAGGATAAAGATTCCACTGTTTTGTAGAAAATTCTTCTTTATGGCTTACAAATTCAACTTTTTTGTTCAGAATTCATCCTTTTGGGTTAAGAATTCCACTATTTTCGTAGAAAATGAAACTATTTGCTTGAAAAGTAACTTTTTGTTTGAAAATTCATCTTTTCGCGTTGTAAATTTTATGTTTTCTATAGATTTGCCTTTTTTTTTGACAATTTAACAACAAATTCAATTCAAACAAATTCACCTCTTTTGGTAGAATGTTTATCATTTTTGATTAAAGATAAACGTTTTGGTTAAAAATTTATCTTTTTTGGTTGAGGATTCAATTATTTTGTTAAAAATTCGTTTTTTTTCGAATTCCAATGTTTTTGAAATAAAATTGAAATCTTTTTCAGATGAAATATAAACTATTACATTTTTAGTGGAGAATTCATCTGTTTAGTTAAATTCGACTGTGTTTGATTCAAAATTAAAATCTCCTCTTGGTTGAAATATCAACTATTATGTTAATAATTCATTTTTTTGGTAATGATTTATCATTTTAGTTGAAAATTTTAATATTTCGTTGCGAATGCAACCTTTTTTGGTTGAAGTTTAATCTCTTCTGTTTGAAAATTCAATGATTTTGTTGATAATTCATATATGTATATTGAAAATTCAACTATTTGGCTAAATATTCATTTATTTTTTTGAAAATTCGTTACTTTTGCTTGCAATTTCAGCAATTTGTTTGTAAATAATAATTAATTTTGCTGTCGAAAATGCAAATGCTTGGTTAAAAATTCATCATTGTAGGTCGAAAATTCAACTATGTGGTCACAAGTTCAACTATTTTGTTGAAAATTTAATTTTTTTTTTTTTTTGAAAATTCCTTTGTTAAATATTCGTCTTTTTTAATTTAAAACTAATTTTTTTTGGTCGAAAATGCAACTGCTTTTTTTTTATTGACAATAAAAGAAATTATTTACCGGGTTTTTGCCCTCTTGTATTTAAAGAAATTGTTAAAAATGTTAATGAGTTAAAGTGAAGAAAAGTTGATTTTGTGATAAAACATAATTTTGTCTTTTATAATGATATTTATCATATCAAATATAGTACTTAAATTTGAGTGGTTCGAGACTTCACTATAGTAGGATATCTTAATCTGTCGCTCATACTTCCGCATTGTTAACCCCCAATTTTCGCATTATCACGCCAACAGATGGTTCCTTTTGTGTCCAAATGAATCGATTGTCACAGCCAAAGAGTGTAAAAATTGTTTTTCTTATTTGAAATTATGATTACATTCACTTCCGGGGGAAGGGGGTGTTTTTAAAAATAGATTCTGCTTCATTTATGTGGATGAATATTCAGTATAAACTCCATTAAGGATAATTTTTTAAAAATTTCGTTTTTTCTAGTTTTTGAAGGAACGCATTTTCGTCTTAGGCACGCTTCCACAATTTTCATGATAATTCGAAAACCAGTAAATATTTTATCATTTTCTTAGTCTCATTTCAAAGAGGAAATTTTATACTTTATTTGAAATAAGTTCCAATTTTTGTCTTAACTTCCCTAAAGAATTCAGAGAGTTGAAGTTGATAATCAAAACTTGGTCATAAACGGAAAATAGATAGGTCTTTTTCAAATGCTATCTCGGCCCCTATGTATAGAAAATCCTGAAAATAGGGCTTAATCGACGCGAAAATTATTAAGCTCTCTAAAACTTTTCTATATCTTCCTAACTTAATTTTTTATAGAATTAGTTACAACCTAACACTGTTTTTCATCCGAATTTTGTAAGTTGGTGCACAATATTGACCGGTAGTGTATGGGAGACGACCCTACAATGGATAATGTACCTACAGTAAATAATTATTAATTTTAAATTCTAATGTGTGTAAAATAATGAATTAAAATTATTTAATAGTTAGGACACCATATGTGTTAATAAATAAATATATTGCTTCCTCATAGAGGGAGGTTAGTAATGAATCAAATTTTCATATCTGCTTTTTTGACATATTTCGATTATAATTTGACCCCAGGAACTCGAAAATACAATTTTCAAAAAATGTCCGTATGTGTGTGTGTATGTAACTTTTTTCTATTCACCATATCTCAAAAACTAAAAAAGTTATGATCATGTGGACTTTTTTGATATTCAAAATACAGCAATACGATATCTAGAGCATTTGGTTGTTGGATCTTTTATGACCAACCAATACCGATTTATGAAGTTTCAAAAAAATAGTTTATTCTGTTTATATGAAAACAACTTTTTTGATATTCAAAATACGACAATACTACATGTAGTTTATTTGTTTGAGTTCTTGCAACGCATCGATTGACATATTTTCGGACCTTTTATGGCCCACCAGTACCGATTTATGAAGTTTCAAAAAAATGTGTGTATTCTGTTCATATAAGAACAACTTTGCTCATATTAGGAATACTACAGTACTGTATCTGAAATGTTTGTTCGCGTCTTCGAGACTCATCGAATGACCTATTGACGAACCTTCTATGACCTCTCATCATCTAACAATACCGAGATACAAATTTAAAAAATATATTTTTTTATCTTGTTGATATAGGAAAACTGTTTTAATATTAGGAATGCAACAGTAATGTATGTGATATATTTGATCGCGTCTTAGAGTTGCATTGATTGCTCAATTGAAGAATCTTTCATGACCTACCACAAACTACCAGTATAGTTTTACATTTCTTAACAAAATTATTTACTTTATTTTTAGGAGGATTTTTTATTTCTTGAATTGGGAATATAAGAGTATTGTATTTAATGTAATTTTTCACGTCTTGGAGACGCGTGGATTGACCTTTTGACGAACTTTCGATGACCATTCTTGGCAACACTACCGTAAGTTAAAAAAATTTTCATTGGAACAGAGCACATCGATTGACATCTTGATGGGCTCTCTGATTTTCTGAAAATAAGGTTTTCGATGAGACAGAAACGTAAGCTTCAAAAATATCGAAAGTATTAATTTTATCAGAAAAAAAACTCCTTCTATGAGGTAGCATGTGACCCCTACGAGGAAGCAAAATTCTCATAAAATGAGCACAAATAAATACACCGATAGTGAATACATCCATAGTATTTCACAGCGGTATTTTCTACCACAAAGGACGAATTTTCAACCTTAAAAGACGTATTTCCAAAGAAAAAAATGTAATAGTTTATATTTCATCCAAAAAATACTTGAAGTTTGTATCACGATAAAAATTGCTTATAATTTCAGAAAAATCGGTGGAAATCTCTTCAAATCTCTCAAAATCAGTTAAAAACTTAAAATACCTTGAAATATTTTAAACTCTATTAAAAATACTTGAAATCCCTTCAAATTCATCACAATTTTATTCATAAATCCTTTGAAATTCCATTATGTCTTTTAAAATCTCTCAAAAACCTTTGACATTCCAGTGAAGCAATAAAACCTCTTTAAATCTCTTAAAATCCGTTCAAATATCCCTAAAATCTTTCGAAATCTTCGAAAATTTTTTGAAATCCCGTAAAATCTTATTATATCGCTTCTCGAAATCCTTGGAAAATCAAATATTTGAAATGTTTCAAGGTTGAAGTGGCATATCTTTTACGATATTCCCTGAACGCGTTGAAATCCATTGAAATTCTTTCAGAAAACCCTGAAATCTGTTGTTGAGATTCTCTCAAAATTTCTGGAAAACTCGTAAATCTTTTTATATCCCTTAAAATCGGTAGAAACCTCTTGAAATCTTATCATTTCTTTTGAAAGCCGTTGGATCCACTGAAATCATTTAAATTTTAATTAATGATTATCTACTCTAGATTCCTTATCTACTGCAGGGTGGTCTCCCCTAGTTCATGTGCTATAGAGAAATATCGAAAAATAATTAAATAAACATCAGGTCCAATTAATTATCAGTGAGAAATGTAATCAATAGTGTATTTTCTAGATCTAGTTTTTAGAAATTCAATTAGTGCAAGGAAACTCTACTTTGAAAGTATTATATTTATGTGAATAATGAGGGGGGCAGGGGGCAAGTGAGTGTGGTAGAAGCTCGAACAGACTATCATTACTCAGCGAGTACTTAATACATTAGATATCAAATGAGTCAGCGCCCTTGTTTTCATTTCCCCGCATGTTTAGTCATCTGTCTTTTACTTCCTGCACTTTTCTTATTGTATTATGAAGGGTGCATTTTATGATACTCAAAAGCAGTAAAAAGTAAATTGTCCGAAATTCATACTATGAATCGCTTTATTGTTCTTTATATTTTATACTAGCATTAAATTTACGCGCGCTGACGTCTCTGCATTTTTATTTCGTAACGTTATCAGGGTGTCTACACAAATCCTGAAAAAAAATTATCTGACTTTTCCAGGTTTTTTCTAGGTATCTCAAGATTTTTCCAGAATTTTTTATTGTATTGAGCCATTCAAGTATTTCGCATTTTCTTAAACAGTTGACTCGGAATGCGTACTCGAATATGTATACAAATTCGCGAGCTTATTACAAATAATATTGTTTTTAGTCCTTCTAAATATCTAAATGTGTAAATAAATAAATAATAAATAATAAATAATAAATCATATCCAAATTCATATATCAAATTCCTCACTTTTCAAGTAAAAATTCTGCGTTTTCAACGAAATAGATGAATTTTTAACCAAATAGTTAAATTTCCAACCAAAAAGATCATTTTCCTACCAAAAAGACGATTTTTCAACCAAATAGTTGAATTTCCAAATAAAAAATACCAATTTTCAACCAAAAATAGAATAGTTGACTTTTCAGTTAAAAAAATTAATTTTAAACTAAAAAGATCAACTACCAACTATAAATTCTTTCCATTTTATATTTGATATTTAGAACTGTAAATTAAATCGCAGACATGTTTAAGATATGATAAAAATTATTAATCGATATCATATCAAATAGTAGCAAGTGACAACCAAAGTGATTGCATATATATTTTTACTGAAAAATGGAATTTCTATGAAAAAACTACAGTCACTTTCACATTTCAAAATTGAAGCATTTTAATGATTGTGAATCCTTAAATTTTAATTATTCTGAAAGCTTTTTAAAATACATTCTTTCTAGTTGTAAGCTTTCAAAATTAATGAATTCAAGTTTGAAGCGTTAAAAATTAACCAACTCCAAACTTTGTTTCAAAATTGAAGCATTCTTAAATTAGAATCTTGAAACAAATTCTTTTAAAAAATTAATTTTTAAATTGTGCATCATAATTTTTTTAATTCAATCATATTTTTGTAAAGTTCAAAATATAATGTAATATAACTAATAATAATAATATTATAATACTTATAATACTAATATATAATAATAATATAATTTTAGTATTTTATGTTTGGTTAGGACCAGAAGACGATTGGGTTAATGTAGAAGCTACAAAAAATTTTTTTTACTAAAAAATGTTGGCTATTTAAAAGCTAATGTGGTTGATTCAACAACAGTTTTGTTGTAATGAAAAAAATGGTATTCCTTCTATAGCAATCAAAAATTTTTCTCGGTGATAGTATATCGCCCGAAATCTCAATTTTTCTTCAGGGATGAATATTCTTATTTTCAGCAGGACGAAGTTTATCCCAAAAATTAAAAAATAGCCATTTTGAAGACTCTATACTCTTACCATACTTACAAAATACCAAGTTCCATTTTTGATATTGAAAAAATTTTTGAATGACCCAATATATTTTTTTTCTACCGCATACTCTTTTTGCCTATTAAATAAATAAGGACTGTGGACACGCGTGTCCACTTTTTACTGCCGAGTTTTTCTATTCCTGTTTCTTATGGCCCAAGTCTCGTTGTCTCCTTTTTACTGTCAATGTTCTATTACTGCTTTTTACAGACGCGAAGTTATATTCAATTTTTTTAGGCACTTTTCTATGGCTGGGTTCTACTCACATATGAGATCTTTCCACTTTTTATTATCAGCGGCTCAATTTCGCATTTTCAACAATTGTGATTGATTTTTCTAATTAATTAAAAATTATAAATACCAATGAGTGTTATTCTTCAGTAATATTTATATTATTATTAAAAATGGTATGGACAAACGATTGATATTCTTCTGTGGTCATAGACCTATTATAGTTGAGAATTAAGAGCATGGAACAATTAACCTACTTATAGTTAACCTTCATAATTTGAATAATAGAACATGTTTTGGCAATCGATAATGTGTATCAGGTACTATCCGAAATTATAATTGTACACGCTACAGCCAATAATTAGCTTACAAATTTGGTTTTGGAAATAATTTTTGAAACAATTATAATTTTATATTAGTTCTATATTAATATTAATATATATCTAGAATGAATCAATTAATTTTACATAAATGGAATTTATTTAAAAAAAGATTAATTTTACACTTTGAGCACAATAGTTCAAAACTCCGCTGCGAAGTACTATGGATGTATCCACTGTTAGTGTACTTATTTGTGCTCAATTTATGAGCATTTTGCTTCTTCATCTTCAAATAAATGTGCTTCCTCATAGAGGGAGGCTTTTATCTATCAAAAAAAAAAAAATGGATACTTGCGATATTTTTCAAGCTTATGTTTCGGTCTTACCAAAAATCTTATTTTCAGAAAATCAGAGAGCCCATCAAAATGACAATCGACGTCTTCGGTTACAGTCATCTTTTTAAATCATGGTAGTGTTATATTCTAAATTAAAACAAAAGTTTTCTTCGTAGAAGCAATCTAACTTTTTTTGAACTTTCTAAGTCGCTATTGATTAATCAAGAATGGTCATCGAAAGTTTGTCAATAGATCAATCCACGTATCTCGAAGAGGCGAAAAATTACATTATGTATAGTACTGTTTTATTTTGTCAAAAAATTTTAAAACGATTTGGTAGGTTATTGCTGGTCATAAAAGGTTTTTCAATTGGGCAATCGATGCGTCTCAAAGACGAGAAAAAATATATCATATACATTGCTGTTGTATTCCCAATATTAAAAAAGTTTTCGTCATTTCTAGAAGATAAACAATATATTTTTCAAACATATAAATCAAAATTGCTTGAGCATAAGAGATCATGGTTATCAAAAGCTTAACAGTAGGTCTGTCGACACGTCTTGAAGACCCGAACAAATACACTAGATATAGTATTGTTGTAATTTAAATATAAAAACAGTTTTTCTCACATAAACAGAGTAAACCATTTTTTTGAAACCTCATAAATCGGTTCTGTTAGGTCATGAAGGTTTCAACAATAGGTCAATCGATGCGTCTCAAAGACGCGAACAATTACACTAGATATCGTATTGTTGTGTTTTGAATATCAAAAAAGTTTTTCTCATATAAACAAGGTGAAATTTTTCTTTTACTTCTGCAATCTCTCAACTAAAAAAAACTGCTTCCAAATAACCGATTTAGCTCAAAATCCTATCAGACCTGGGTATCAATGAGAGCTACAAATCGCCCAAATGTTATGATAATAGCACTTTTACTTTTCGAGATATGATGTACAAAAAAAAGTTACACACATACATGGACATTTAGAAAAAAATTGTATTTTCGACCTTCTGGGGTCGAATTATATCGAAATATTTAAAAAAAAAAGTAGATTTGAAAATTTAGGTCATCACAAACCTTCCTCTATGAGCAAGCAATACATAATTGACATAAATCTTTGTATTTAATTATTTGAAATCTGCTTGAAAATACTTTTTTTACACCAAAAGTAAAATGGCAGTCAGGGGAAACCAACAAAATTTGTTATTGTGCCCCAAAATACAAGAAAACGTTTTTAATCTGGAAAAATCAAGTTCATAACTAATTCTATTCACGTTTTCTTTGAAGCTCTTATATTAAAGTAAATTTGTAAAATTACTGAAAATTCTGTAATCCCTGCAGAATATTCGGTGAGCTTTACAGAAAAGCTATGCTTTCCCTATTGTAACTGAAAATCCTGTAAGTTTAGCAGAATTTTATTCTGCTTCATTGACATTCTTAATACAATTTCGTTCAAAAACAGAAAAGATGCAAATAATCAATTCTCAAAAAATAAAAAATTTAATCATTTTTTTATTTTTCTCAGCGAAAAATTTCATTTAATAATAATGTACAACATTTTTTTGTCTAACTTTTCAATGATGCCATTTCTTTTAAGACTTACAAATTAATTGAAACCATTCAGAAATCAATGTAATAACTTAATAAAAATAATTTTCAATGGGATAAAATATGAAAAGAATTTTGTTATTATGTAATAAACAAAGTAATGAAGAAAAGTCATTTTTTTGTGATTCGCAATTACTTTCTTGCGGAATCAACTAGGAATGTCTTGACAAAGATATGCCTGCTGTCATATTTTTATATTGCCAAAAATAGTTAATTATTCAAAACAATTTTATAATTAAATGTAAATTTTAACGTTTTTATATGAAAAGGCTTTCTAGACGATTCCGAAGAAAATTATGCCTCTTAATGAAAAAATTTTCAAAATGTGTATTTGTTTACAAAAATGGTTTGAATAATGGCTAAACAGTTGCTATTCTTAACTAATTGTAATCGCACATTAATATTTGTCACATTTCATACAAAAGTTATAGATTCTAAATAGCTGATCATTGCGAATCACGAAAAAATGAATTTCGTTCATTAACTTGTTTATAACATTATAAACAATTTTTTTCATACTCTAACCCACTGAAAAATATTTTCAGTAAGTTATTATATTGATTTAAAACGGGATTTTATGTATTTAAAAATCTTAAAACAAAAGGTATCACTGAAAAGTTAGACAAAACGATTTTTTAATTTTTCAATTGAATAACAAATTGTTCTTTAGTTGGAGTGAAATGTCCGGTGTTTTTTGTCAAAAACAAAGTGTTTTTCCACTCGATTTTTCCATTCTAACTAAAAAAAAAATGAAAGTTAGTCAAAGAAGGCGCGTCGCGCCTACTCCCATACTTTTCTTTCCTACTCCCCCAACGATCCCCTACTTCCCTTACCCACAGTTGGCCCTTCAACACCTCCTTACCCAACTTCTACTCCTCTACTTCCCCCTCTACTCATTTCCTCACTTACACTCTCTTTCCCTCCTTTCCCTACATTTCCTTCCCTCATTACTCGTTACTTCCCCTAGTTCTCCACCTCTTATTTCATGTTACTTCCGCTATTTCCCCTACCTACCCAACACTACCGTAATCTAATTTCCTCTCACTTCTCCGTCAACTTTTTCATCACCCCTCATGTACCCTTACTTTCCCTACTTCTCCTCCACGTATTTTTCCTCACTAACCCAATTCCCCCTTCCCTCGTTTTCCCTCACTTCCCCTGATTTTCTATCCTCTCCTCATTTGCCTCTCTCTTTCTATTTTCCTTACCCTCATTACTCCTCACTTCACCTAGTTCTACTTCCTTCATTTCCCCTCACTTCTCCTACTCCCCTCTTGCTTGCCCTCATTTGGTCTACTACCCTTCCCTACATTACCTCTTATTGCCCCTTACTTTTCATACTTCCCCTACCCTTTTCCCCCTCACGTTCGTACTTTCTCTTCCATCATTTACCCTCATTTCTTCATGGCTACCCCTACTTCTCTTCTACTGCTTTCCCTTTACTTGACCAACTTCCCCTTCGCTCGTTTTTCCTTACTCCCTCTAATCCACCTTTCATGATTGCTCCCCACTTTCCCTGATTCACCTCTCCTTATTTCCCATCACATCCCCGACTTCCAGTCCCCTTATTTCATCTCACTTTCCTATTTTCCCTCCCCTCAGTTACCCTCATTTCCCCTATCCTAATTTCCCCTTATTTCCCACCCCTCATTTTCCCTTATTACCTCTATTTCCCCTCGCATAACTTTTCCCCCATTTCCTATACTTTACCTCTCCTGATTTCCCCTAATCCTCGCCTTGATTCCCTCTAATTTCCCCTCACTTCCCCGCCACCCACTTCCTCGACCTTCATCTACTCCTTATATCTCCTACTTTCCCTTCCCTAGTTTCCCCTCACTTCCCCAAATTTATCTTCCCTCATTTCCCCTCACTTCCCCTAATGCACTCCCTTAATTTCCCCGCACTCCCCCACCACTCATTTCTCCTTACTGTCCCTACTTAATACGGTGAAAAAATACCAGATGCCTTGGCTATGGTCCTTCTATATTTTTTTTATAACGACCTGTGTGTTGTACACAGCCTGGGTACAAGTCGTTGAACTTTGATAAGATCTTGAGTTCTTTACATTTATGTTGCGTGTGAGCTCAAAGGTCGGGGATGGTAAAAATTGCCCTTCAATATTAAATGCTGGACAACCCTCGCCAATTGCGAACAGAAAATCGATGGAAGGAAAACTTACCGGAGAAACCCCCGGCCTTTGTCAAGCCGGGGAATTTCGACGCAACAAGGGAGAAGCCTAACGACGAAATACGCGAAATAAGAAATACTATATTTCACCTTCTTCGATAAAAAAAATCTGCCACTATATCTAAAAATATAGGTGGAACGAAATTTTCGAAAATCTCGCACTCATTGTTATTGACTACCTGATTGGTGCATTATGTGGGAATGTGACTTTAAGTGGCTATTTTCAGCTTATTCTTTAGAATTTTCTTAAATTTTTTTAATCGCAATTTTCAAATGAGAAATTTTCATTTTAAAAATGTATTTGTAAAAGGGAATCTTTAAATTGTAAATGATTCTTTAATAATATAGGCTTCAATAATATGTAATAATATACATAATTTAATAATATAATATTTAATGATATATTCTTTAATAATATAATTCTGTTCTTAAGATTTTGACTAAATGTTTCAAAAATGACAAAAAGATTCTATTCATAACCCCTTGTCCGTACTAAATGAGGTTATATGTATTTATGTATTAATAAAGATTAAAAATGTTCTGCACCATCAATTTGGTCAACCAAAATTTCCAAATAAGTAACTTGATGATAGAAATTATTTCTAAATGTTTTCAAGCATTATTAATAAAAGAGAACATTTTGATTTGTATTACTTTTTAATATTGGGAAATAATTCTGTTCCCAACATTTTGCTACTAGACTATAATTTTTAAACTTTTATTGACTGTAGGTAATGATAAAAAAAACTGTCGATACCGGTAACCAAAATCTTACTTGTAACGAAAAATTTTTAACAAAATGTAGATTTTTTAAGATTTAGAAGTAACATTTTGAAGCCTTTTAAGGATTTTGAAGGTTTTAAGGTAATTAAATTTTTTCTTAAGATTCCAGGGAAAATTTGAAGTCACTTTTTTTGTTTGAGAAATTAATTTTTAAAAAATAATAAAAAAGATTTTAATAGATTTCGAATGACTTACTAAATTTTCGGAAAAGAATGTAGAAGATTTCGAAGCAAAAATTTTGAATTTTGCATGATTACAAAATTTTACAAGAAAAACTCGCATAAGTTTAAGAAATATTTTGAAGTTTTAAAAAAAATTTCAAACAATTTCAAAGAAAATTTAACTTTTTGAGGATTTTGAAATAAAATGTTGAGATTTTTAAAGATTTTGAAAGGTTTTTCAAGAAGAACCCCGAAAGATTTTAAGGCAAGTTTGGGAATAATTCGACTGAGTTCAAAAAAGATATTTAGGATTTTCTGGAGTTTCGAAGAGATTAAAAATATTTTAAAACTTTAGAAGATTTTCGAACATTTACAAAATATTCTTAAATTTTTTCCAAGCGTCGAAAAGACTTAAATATCTTTTGAAGTACACAAATTTTTCATTATATTTTGTACAATCCTGTAAAATAAAAAAATCTCATGAGAAACTTTCTAGATACTTTTTCGACATATCTGAAATCCTCAAAAATCTTTTTGACTTTTCTCGAAAACCCCAGGAAATATATATATTTATATAATCCCAAAGCAAATAAGCAAAGAACATTAAAAATAAATAGTTATTCCAAATTTATATTCTCTAATAAAAATGATTTTTTTCTTCAAATTATAATTTGCCTAGAATTTTTTTTATTCTGGACTGAAGAATCTTTTTTGGTTGCAAATTCAACAATTTTGTTGGAAATTTGTCTTTCTGGTTCGATGAATTCAAGTCTTTTTGATTTAAAATAAAAAATATTTAGTTAAATTATCCGCTATTATATTTTCCGTTGAGAATTCATCTTCTTTTTTGAAAATTCAATTACTTAGTTTAAAAAAATCTAACAATTCACTTGTTTCGTTGAAGATTCGTTATTTTAGCTGAAAATTCATCTCTTTGGTTAAAAATTTGTCCTTTTTGGCAGAAAATTAATCTTCTTTGTTGAAAATGTATCTTTTTGGTTGAGGATTCAAACATATTTTTAGATTGCAATATCAACTATAACATTTTTTGTCGAGAATTCATCTTTTTTAGTTGAAGATTCATAATTTCAGTTCAAAATTCGGTTTATTATGAATTGAACTGTTTTTTATTAAAAATTAACATCTCTTCAAATTGAAATATTAACTATTACATTTTTCGTAGAGAATTCATCATGTTAGTTGAAAATTCGTTCTTTTTGGTAGAAAATTAATGTTTTTCATCGAAAATTGATGTATTTGATTAAAAATTTAATTATTTGGTTAAAAATTAATTTTCTGTTAAAAATTCACATTTTTTGATTGAAAATTTAACTTATTTGTACAAAATTTGTCTCTTCTGGAAAATATTTAATGTCTTTTGGTGAAAAATACAACTCGTTGAAAATTAATCTTTTTTGGTTAAGAATTCAACTGTTTTATTGAAAATTTATCGTTTTCGCAAGAATTCAATTTTTTTTAATCAATACAGAAATATTTTTGCATTGAAAGATCAACTATTACATTTTTCGTTGAGAGTGTATCCTTTTTGTTTGAAAATTCAGCTATTGGGTTTAAGAATAACTTTTTTCTTGAAACTTTGATTTGACATATCTGAAATTTTCAAAAATCTGTTTGAATTTTCTCAAGATTCTTACGAGAATTATATTTATATAACCTCAACAATAAATTAACAACTAAACCTAAAAAATAAATAGTTATTTGAAATTTTTATTTTGCATTCAAAATTATTTTGCCCCTCAAAACTTGAGCAAATTCTGGAAGAAGACATTTCGAGAATAATTATTATTTAAAATCGGAAATCTCATGAGAGGAAGCAGAATATAAACACTTTTTTCAAGAAAAGCAAAAATTAAACATTTATGAGTCTCTGTGACCCGATTTTGGTAAGTTTCGTGTAAAAGATTTTATTTCAAATTTGTATCTTCTTGTAGAAACTTTTGCCATGCTCAATATCGCTTGGATTTAATGAGTGGATAAAAAAATGTTGAAAGCAGCATTAATTTTAATCTGGATTTAAAATCATTATAAATTCAGAAAAAAATATTTTTCTCGTCCTCTTAGGCAAAATAGTTTTTCTTTTCTTGTATTAAACGAACATAAAAATTACTGGGTTTGAAACACGGTATGTTTTACTTTCCCTCAGTTGAAGTTGAGGACCGATCGATTCTTTCACTAAGTCTTTCATAACAAAGAAGTCACTTTTCATAACGAAAGTATTAACTTAATTAGGGATAATCATTCAAATTTAGATATACATATACTTGAATATTTTTTCCTGTTTGCTTTGAATATCCACTATCTACATCAATATTTCGATCGGAATGACTAGTGAGGAATATTATTTCACTGCAAACAACCAAATTTTAATTGAGAGTAAAATAATGTTTTAAAATCGAAGGCAAATGTTTTTTCATGAAAGCTAAACTATGTTTTTTCTAATTCCTGAATTTTCTTGGTCACACCTTACGTCTTTAATGTTATTTATGTACATTGTAGTAAAAACCTTTAAGATTTTAACATCACTTTCGTTTACATTTAACAAACAAGGAAAAAAAAACTTTAATTTATTCATGAAACGTATGTTACGTCAGATATTACTTGACCAATTTTGGCAGTATGCTAATTGACACTCTCTGACCTCGTCACCCTGATATGACTTTAATATATATATATATATATATCAAACTTCAGACATCTCGATTATCTTATTAATAATAGTGTAACAGAGAAATTACAA
Source organism: Andricus grossulariae (assembly GCA_011634705.1). Lineage (NCBI taxonomy): Eukaryota > Metazoa > Arthropoda > Insecta > Hymenoptera > Cynipidae > Andricus > Andricus grossulariae. The sequence continues at coordinate 498,654 of JAABKJ010001755.1, forward strand.
AAAAGTCATAAAATTTGTAATAATAATTAAACAAGGAACTGGTCAGAAATAGAGGCCTAGTATTTAGGGACCGTCCCTAAACTACGTTATCAATTTTGGGCTGTTTGTCAGGTCCATTAAGCTAGCCCTCCACAGTCAACTTTCGGGATTCTTCAAAACTTAGAATTTTTTGCTTTTTCATGAACCAATAAAAATTCTGGAGCTTCTTTACTTTTTTCAAAAAATCAATTTTTTGTGGAGTGCTAGCTTACATTAACGTGCACCTCCACTATCTGAAATTAAAAAATAACAAAAATTCAATTGCACCAGAATTTTGGGCTTTTCTGGACTCCTTAAAAATACCAAATTTGATTTTTGACCTCCTACCGTTAACGTTAAATAGCACCCCCTATATACCACGCGGATATGCCTTTGTCAAAAAATAATATTTTTGAGAATTTTAAAGTGTCAATAGAGTCTCTGACTGAGTCTCTAAATCAAAAATATTTTTTCAGGCAGTCATATCTGCGAGGTATTAAGGGGTTGATTTTTGGCGTTAAGGGTTAGAGCCCAAAAATCGAAGTTGCAATTTTTTAGGAGCCCAAGAATCAGAAACTCTATGGACACTATAAAATTCTGAAAAAGATTTTTTTTTGCAAATTCATATCTGCTTGGTATCAATGATTTGTTTTTTATCATTAAGGGTTGAAGCCCATGAATCGGAGTTGGTATTTTTAAAAGTCCAAAATTCAGAGACCCTATTGACACTGTGAAATTCTCAAAAAAATTATTTTTTGACAGTCATATCTGCGTAGTATACAGGGGGTGCTTTTTAACGTTAAGATCAAACATCTTAGTTGGTATTTTTGAGAAGCCCAAAAAAGTTCAAAATTTTGGTAAAATTGAATTTTTATTATTTTTTTATTTTAGGTAGTCGAGGTGCTAGATTAATGTAAGCTAGCACCTTCACAAGAAAATTGATTTCTTGAAAAAAGTAAAGAAGCCCAAAAATTTCAATTGGTACTAAAAAAAAAAAAATCTGGGCTATAAAGAATCTTGAAATTCGATTTTGGAGGTGCTAGCTTAATGGACCTCTTTTTTTGACACCCCCCTCTCCTACCCCGCCGGCCCCTCCCCCCCCTGACAACCGTATTTCTTTTTTCCCCCCCCCCCCCCCCAAGTAACGTAGCCCGAAATTCTCTTAAAACAAGGTAAATATAAGGCATTTACAACAAAAGAATTTCATTTTCTACTAAAGTGATGAATCTTCATCCAAAAAATGCATATTTTACAAAGTAGTTCAACTTATAACCAAGTAATCGATTTTTCAAATAAAAAAGATTAATTCTCAACAAAACATGTTATAGCTGATATTTCAACCAAAAAAGATTTAAATATAAACTAACAAACATTTAAGTTCAACCAAAAAGGACGAATATTCAACAAAATAGTTGAATCCTCAATTTAAACAGATTAATTTTCAACAAAGCAATTGCATGTTTAACCGAAAAGGGTACATTTTCTATCAAGAAGATTGCATTTTTACTAGAAAAGACGAATTTTCAATAAAATACATAAATTTTTAACCAAATTTGATGAACAATTACCAAGAAAAGGTATTTTTCAACCAAAAATAGAATAGTTACATATTCAGTTTGAAAAATAGATTTTCAACAAAAAAAAAAAAAAAGAATTTTCATACAAATAATTAAATTTTCAACCAAAGAGCTGAACTTTCAAATATGTACAATGATAGGTCTTCATAGAAATGAATTTTTTTAAAAAGAGTTCAACATTCAACTAAATACTTGAATTTGTAACCAAAAAGATTAATTTTTTACCAAAAAAGACGAATTTTTAACAAAACGCCTGACTTTTCAGTCATCGAGTTGAACTTTCTACTAAAAAAGATATATTTTCAACCAAATAGTTGAATTTTTAACTAAAAAGGTTTAATTTTGAACCAGAAATAGAATAGTTTATTGTACACTGTACAGCTCAAAAAATTAATTTTCAGTACCAAAAATAAAACCAATTTTCAACAAAATAGTTCAATTTTAAATCAAAGAGATGAATCTAATTAAAATTTGTCGCTCGTTTTTTCAGTTCGTTCCCATGCCAAAAGAAGTTTCACTTCAATAAAAAAGCGAATTCATGCCCCAAAAAGAAGTCTATGCAATACAGGCATTTAAAAATTAAATTATTTTAATCTTGAACATTTTCTCAATCCTCTTTCAAATTAAAATAGTTTTTATTTGAAGAGATTCAAATTTTTCAATTTCCAGTTAAAGTCATAGCAATCTTGTCTTGTATTTTTATATTATTAAAGCAATGTACATAATAGAAAATTTTCTCTCATTTTATAAAAAAAGATGTGAACATAAGAATATAAGAGAGGGAGAATCTGGTGATCAATGAAAGACATATTTAGTGTCTCAATTAGAATTCGCAATAAATATTTGGAAATAAAAGTGTGACAAGTTAACGTTTTTATCTTCTCTTTACATCAACATCGCGTTTCTATTTACTTATTTCATGTTATTTGAATTCTTTTAAATAGCAAATGGGGTATATTCCGACAGTGCTAAGGGGATGAAACTTTTTTGGAAATCTTCAAACATTAAATTGAGTCATTTCAAGCAAAAACATTTGTGGTATCGTGCATTCAATTTTTTTCTTGTTTCAGTTTTTATAAATGTTGCAATATTCAGCCAGGAATCTATCTTGACTTTCATCAAACCAATTAAAATTTTCCCATCTCATGTAATGAGACTAAGTTTAAGTTTGCTGAACATATTTCGGCTGAAAAGTAGGAATTACACACCTTAAAAATTAAATAATAGGAAACAATTGTTTTTTTCAAATAATGTTTGCTGTGTGACTACAAGTAGGTTCTTGAAAAATGTTCAGATGCTAGGGTAGCTATTTATCTTAAAAATTAAATCACAGTTAAAATTCTCGTATATCATTTACTTAATTTAAATTTTAATTGGAGTAGTAAGTTCAACATTCATAATTTTAATAACTATACTTCTAAGTAAAGCATTCTGATATAAAATTCATAGATTCATTATTTTACACAATCAAGGATACGATAAACTGATATTTGTGAGTGATGTCAGTTTAGTCATTAAACTCTGAGTGGATAGTAAATACGATTGAGTATGTTCGCTATATAGAAAGTAATTTTTTGAATGGTTCAGCAAATAAAGAGGGTGTTCCTGCAAATTGATTAGTGTAAATAAAATAATTTTTCCACAAGTAAAATCCTTTATTGCTGTCAGTTTGTATCTTATAAATGGTTACACACGATCAAAGCGCTTTTGATGTTTACCATCTTGCGTAAGTAGTGAAGGAAATTCAAAGTCAGACATTATGATTAAAATAAAGCTACACTGCTTTTAATTCTATTTTTAAATTTTTATATATTATTTTTTCTTATATAGAAAAACAAATTATATGATAAAAGAAAAATTGTTTCCTTAAGTTTCTAACCCCTCAAAAATAATTTTTACTCAGAAGCCACAATTTTTGCAAATAATTGTTTGTACCAATAATATTATTCATTTTTATGCATTTTGACAATAATCGTTCATCATGTATCTTATATGTATTTATCATATGAGACAGTGTTCAGGGTATTTGTTGTCTCAAAAATTTTATAAACAAAATTTAAAACTTACGAAAAATAATTCTTTTACCAATATTTTTTGTGATTGATTTTTGCTTGCTGTGACTTTTTACAAATTCCTTAGAAACCGTTGAATTTGAATCACTTTTTAAAATAAAAAGATCACTTAAGTCACTTCTTTCAGAAAATTAAAACAGAGAACTCAAGGATTTCTCAATTTTATTGAATTTTCTTAATTCCTTTGAATTCTTCTGAATTCCTTTGAATACTTTTGAATTCACCCTGATTTTTTTGAAATTCTCTCAAAATCTACTGAAATCAATGGATCTTTTTTTGATTATATATTCTTCTTAATTCACCCTGATGACTTAAATTCACCTTTAGTTCTTATGGATTTTATCAGATTCTTATTTACTAATTGTATTTACTTCCATTTATCTGAATTCAATGGAATATTTTTGGATTTAAAAAATTGTCTTATATTAAATTGAATTATTTTACATTTATCTTGATTTCTTATGAATTTCATCGAATTTTCTTACATTTTTCAAATTATTTATGAATTGTTTTGAATTCACTTGAATTCTTCTAATTTTACCTAATTCGTTGAATTTTTTGTGTAGTTTTTTTTTTTAATTCATCCTGAAGACTTTTAAGCTCATTTTAAATTCTTAGGCATTTCATAAAATTCTTATGAATTCCATTGCATTTTTCTCAATTCATTCCAATTATATTAAATTCAATTAATTTTTTTCCGTTCGCTTGATTTTTTTGTCCACCTTGAATTGTTATGAATTCCATCGAATTCTTTTCCTTTCCCTTAAAATTCTCTAAATTCTTTCCAATTTTATTTAATTCGTTTTTTTTTAAATTTTTTTCCATACCCTTAAATTCTATCAAATTTGCCCTGAAATCTGTTCACTCCCATTTTACTCAATTCGATGGGAAGTTTTTCATTTTTAACATTTTTATTCAATTATATTCTTTCAAATGTTTACTAATTTCATCAAGGTTTTACGAATTCTCTTGAATTCTTCTAAATCCACGCCAATTTTTCTCATATCAGTGGAATATGTGCGATTAAATTTTTTTTCAACTCATTTGAATTCATTTAGAATTCATACTAAACTGTTATTAAGTTATCCCTAATTCTTTAAATTTTTTTCAATTATTTGGAATTTTCTTAATTTTTTCAACTCTCGTTGGATTCTTTTGAACTTAGTTGAGTTTCTCTAAATTCGCTCAATTCTTCTAAATTCACTCAATTGTACCCAATAATATGGATTTAAACTTAAAAAAAAAATTAATTCACCCTGCAGTCTTTATCTTGAATTCTTAGGCATTTGATCAAATTTTTTTTAATTTCATTATATCTGTCTAAATTAACTCAAATTTCACCTAAATCAATGGAATGTTTTGGATAACAAAGTATTTCAGCTTTCAACTGAGTAGTTAAATTTTCAACCAAAAAAGATTAATTCTCAATAGAAAATGTGATAGTTGATATTCTAACCTAGAAAAGATTTTCATTTTAAATAAAAAATAGTTGAATTAAACTAAAAAGGTCGAATTTCTAACAAAATAGTTGAACCAAAAGAGATGCATTTTCAAATTAAAATGAAGAATTTTTAACAAGAGTTGACATGTTAACCAAAAACAGATTTTTTAGTCGATAAAAATAAATTCATCCAAAATGTTTAATTTCTCAACAAAAAAGACGAGCTTTGTACGAGGCAGTTGTATTTTTTAACATGGAAAGTTCAACTTTCAATAAAAAATCTAATAGTTCAATTTTAAGTTTGAAAAATATTTTCAAATAAACAAGGAATTTCCCCAAAAAAGTTAATTTTTCAGCCGGAAAATATAAATTTTCAACAAAAAAGTTAGTCATTAACCACACGGATAAATTTTGAAACAAATAGTTAACTTTTTGGTTTAAAAAAATAATTTTTAACCTAAAAAGATGAAAGTTCAACAAAAAATATTTTAATTTGAAATCTTTATCCAATAAAGGCTCATTTTTAATAATTTTTATTAATTATTAATTGATCAATTTTCAATCAAACAGTTGCACTGTCATTTAAATACATGAATCTTTAAGAAGATACACTTTTCAACAAGAAAGTTCATTTTCAATTGAAACAGATTAATTTTTAACTAGACAGTTGCATTTTTAACCAAAAAAGATTAAATTTCTACAAAAGGAAATGAATTTTCAAACCAAAAAGACGAATGTTCAACAAAATAGTTGAATGTGAAATCAAACAAAATTTGTAGATAAAAAAGAAAAAAATTTCAATCAAATTGTTGAATTTTCAAGCCAAAAACACGAATTTTCAACAAAAAAGTTGAACTTTCAACGAAAAAGATTAATTTTCTACCAAAAAATAAGAATTTTCGAAAAATTACATAAATTTTCATCCAGATAGTAAAATTGTTAAACCTGAAAAGATAAACTTGTAACCAAAAATGAAATAGTTGAATTTTCATTTAAAAGACGCGTTTTTTACCAAACAGTTAAATTTTCAACCAGAAAATATAAATTTTCAACATAAAAGTTCATTTTCAACCAAAGACTTAAATTTTTAGTTAAAAAATGAATTTTCTACAAAAAAGTCGAATTTTCAACAAAGTAGTTTATCTTTCGACCAAATAGTTCAATTTTCTACCAGATTTGTTGAATTTTCAGGACGAAAATATGAATTTTATACATAATAGTTCACTTTTTTCAACAAGGAAGATCATTTCCAATTGAAACAGATTAACTTTTAACTAGACAGTTGCATTTTTAACCAAAAAGGATTAAATTTCTACAAAAGGAAATGAATTTTCAAACCAAAAAGACGAATGTTTAACAAAATGGTTGAATGTGAAATCAAACAAAATTTGTAGATAAAAAAGAAAAAAATTTCAATCAAATTGTTCAATTTTCAAGCCAAAAACACGAATTTTCAACAAAAAAGTTGAATTTTCAACGAAAAAGAATTATTTTCTACCAAAAAATACGAGTTTTCGAAAAATTACATAAACTTTCATCCAGATAGTAAAATTGTTAAACCTGGAAAGATCAACTTGTAACCAAAAATGAAATAGTTGAATTTTCATTTAAAAAAGGCGTTTTTTACAAAACAGTTAATTTTTCAATCGGAAAATATACATTTTCAACATAAAAGTTAATTCTCAACCAAAACTTAAATTTTTAGTTAAAAAATCAATTTTCAACAAAAAACAGAATTTTCAACAAAGTAGTTCAACTTTCGAGCAAATAGTTCAATTTTCTACCAGATTGTTGCATTATCAATTCAAAAATACAAATTTTATACAAAACAGTTGAATTTTCAACAAAAAAGATAATTTTCAATCAAACAGGATGCATTTTTAACCAAATTGTTGAATGTTCAACAAAATAACTTATATAAAAAATAGTTTTGATTTTGACCGTGTAAAACAAAATAGAAAGATCCCTGACCTACCCCAAAAACTATACGTAAATTATTTATTAATTTAAAAAGTCACTTGTCTACCACTAGCGTTGCCAAAAGAAGTAACTAATTACAGTTACTAGTTAAAAGAAACTAGTGACCTCCAATCACTGATATTAGATTAAGGAATCGGAAACTTGCTATGATAGATTTCTCTCCTTTTTGGCTCATCCCTAATGGCCCAGATTAGAAGGCCTTTTTGAGATCGATGCATTTCCCAGCGAAAGGAGGTGGTTGGTTAACAGCATTGTGTATCCTCTTTGTCGGTAGAAATCTCTGACGAGCGACGCTGAAAGAGAGAGGGAGGCTTGGAGAGACGCCTGGCGCCATGGCGCCCATTCATGACGCCATCATCACTGTCGCCAACCCTCTACAACATGACAAAAAACATAGGCTTCAAATTGCTCTCTGATTGTTTCAAAAAGAAGCTTGCTAAATTAAAAAAAAAATATATCAAATTCATCTTTCATTCTGAAATTCTCTTTAGGTATTTATTATTATTTTTTTAAATTTATTTGTTGTTGTTAGAGTTGGATTTTTGAATAGTCTGCATGGGTCTGTCCCGGTATGTGTCACGAATCACGGACGCATTTTTTTATTGCAATTAAGCGATCTGATAAGAGCAGTGTACCTGAAAAAATATGTAATGTAAATAATAAATAATTAACGGCAAAATAAAAATAAATTAAAGCATTATAACTCTTTTAAAGTTAATGTCTTTAAAATTGAAATTAAATAATTTTTAATTCAACAAACACTTGTTTCGTTTAAATATCTTCAGGTTAAAAAAATGGACGTGTTATTATTAATTCAAAAAAATTATCTTTCAGAAGCGGCCTGGAATTCTCCATCCGACTCGATAAAGTCTTTTGAAAGAGTTTAAAAGATTTGAAAGATTTCCAGCGATTTAAAAGGTTGTTTGATTATTAATTAAGAAAGGGATTACTTTAATGGTTTTCACTGAATTTTATAATAATGTTCGAATATTTTTCTAATTAATCGAATCGCGCGCTTTCGGAAAATAAAGCACTAACCGCACTGAGAAAAAAACTTATTTGAATCAAAGAAAATTTCTTTGATTCAAAGAAATGGTAGAGCAGAATGTGGCCCAAGAAATATTTCTTTACTTTAAAGAAATTTTTTGTTTGGATCTAAGGAAGGCAATGTTTAAGACATAGAAATATTTACTTGCGACACTGTGAAATATTCGTTAAGCGAAATAGATTTGTTATTGACTGTAATAATAAGTATTTGATATGATTAGGTATGTTCCGTAATGTAAAGAAGTATGGCCTAAGTTCAAGAAGATAATGATTACGTACAAATAAATGTAACTCGGACTGAGTAAAAGTTTTTTTTTTAACCAAATATATGATTCTTTGATTCAAATAAACGTATTTTTTGGTAAAAAAAAACATTTCTTTGCAGCAAAGAAATTTTTTGCAACGGAAATATATATTTATTTGTTTCTAAGATGCGGCATATTGTTTAAAGAAAACACGTAACACAGAGTTGATAAAATATTAATTGATATTTCCATTACCCTACGAATAAGTATTTTTGAATATATTTTACTTACGGTACTTAGTAAGCTGATACCTCTGTAATTTTTTAAGTAACCCTTTTTGATTTCGAAGCACACACTTTTCAATTCGGACTACATAAAGTGTGCCGTACTTTGCAATATTTTAAGAGCCATTGAAATTATAAAATAGTGCATAGCAGAAAGTTACCGGCGCATGAAGTCAAATTTATTTACCTTATGTACCTGCAACTTTTTGCCACATGAACTAGAGGTCAAAAGCTGAAGAAAGAAATGAAGTATAAAACTGTGCGTTTGTAAAACTAAATACGTATTGTTATTGATACATTTGATTTCCTAAATCTAATTTCATTTAGGTTCAAAGTTTATTTAATTAACATAATTTATATTTTGCAAATAGCAAATATCACGGAAACTTACATGAGGCGAATTAAAACCAGATCATAATACAGGAAACCATCAGGGCAGCTTTTAAGATAACACTGGTCAAAGAGACATCGACTCCGTAGTAGTTTTTCGTTCTGAAATCAAATCCGACCTTGCATACAAATTTCTTTTTGGCAAAAGAGAGTAAATGAGCATAGAAATCCCCTGCGTTTTTCTTTATCATAACTTTAGATTGTTTCCTTGCAGCGTTTTAATCCGCGCAAAAATAAAATATATCCACCATATTTTGTTGGCCAACATAATTCCTAAATCGTTAGTACCTGATCAAAACCAAATCAGCTGTAGAAGAAAACTTCTATCTAATTAACAAGAGTCGTGAAAAATTAACGTTGAAATGGAGTTTTTATGGAACTAAAGATCCAATTCAGATACAGCAGAGATAAAATAAGTGCAGATTGCAGATGCATTAGTGGTATCTCTGGAAACATTGTTTCCAGAGATAGAGAGTTTGATTGGATCATAAATAATTCAAAGGTGACACATCTTAATATCAGGATTAGTTTATGTCGTCCACACACGGATGCGAGTGGGTAGGAAGGTTCGTATGTATCGATCATTCTCGCTACACTGACGGCTTTATTCGAGCGTTGGAAGGGATTAAACCTGCTCCACAAACAAGACTCTCTTCCATTATTAGTCCCAAGTTCCTTCACCTTGGATCGTTTCTTTTCTTATTCCACTTTTCCGTTAATATTATGCGGCTGCCTGAAAAATCCCCCTGAATAAAATACCAGCATCATCATCGCCGTCATCAACGTCGTAAATTCAAAGACAGTCCATCGCTGGGCCGTTCCGAGTTGCAGACTCTTGTTTTGCAATGCTATCTTTCCACCGCCTTTTTTTCCTTATGATTCATCGTAAAATTTCAACACTCATATCTTGGCGCTACCACCACAATAATTACTTCATCGGCCAAGTGTAACTGTATTACAGTAATAAATAAACTGCCGCTAATTAGGACTATGAGTTAGGATCCAATCAAAGGCTGAGAATAACTAACTCAGTTTGCATTGGGTGCTAAAGAACAAAACTATCTTTAGTTAAACAACCATTAATTAAAATATTCATATTCTGGAAAAAATGATTGCAATTCAAGCTGAACCTGCACTCGCGTTTCTAATGATGAACATCGACCGATGAAGATGTTTTGAAGTCAAGATCGTCAGAGTAGATACACGGCTAAGCATACGAAGCATAATAATAAAACGTCTACCTCGACATGTGAGAATTTTACTCCGAATAAATTACCCTCGACTATGTAGTTACATCGGGTTACACGATCAAGGAGGCTGCGTAAGACCTTAAGCCCGATTTAAGGTCGGCAGTGCCGACAGAGGCATCGCGTGTATGGCAGATAGTATCAGATGCAACAATAGAGCCAATAGCGCCCCTCTCTCTCTCTCTCTCTATTCCTCTCTTTCTTTCATTTCGTTCTCTTCTCTTGACTCTTTCTTTTCCCCTTTCTCTCATATCTGTCGGTACCTCTCCTTCTCTCCCCAAAATATTCCCACAGTCCGGCATACCGGATTAACGCACCCACTGAGCTTCCCATTGTCAATGCACGCACACATCCAGCCCCACCACAATGCCCCAATATTCCTCAATATAAAACGCACCGACGTCTTTCTACGCGATTGTTAACGCCAGCTTCCATTATGCAGCCGTTTCTCTTGGACGATCTTTCGGATCAGGTTGCCCGATTTCCACTATCAGCTCAGGAACAATAGTTTTGATAGAACTATTAAGGTTCCTGATGCCAGGGGTTCCTTTCTCGAGAGGATTAAACAATCGAATCATCAAGTGTGATAGAAACTAGAAGCCTAGAGAGAAAGCGTGATCTGAAATATCATATGCCAATTTAAGTTGCCTCCTATTATATCTGCCTATATAGAAGTACCTAAATATTAATATAGATCAGAAGGATTCAAAACTTCTCTCCTACTTTTACACCAATCCTTCTCATTTTCTCCACTTCGACCGTATCAATCTTCCGTTTGATTCCCGGAGGGGAGAGCTTGTAGAGAATAGGGAAGTCGTGTCGGAGGGTAGATGTAAGAAGGGGGTGGAGGCGGAGGCGATGCCACAAGCTTATAAATAGACACGCGGATAATCACTCAGGATTTATGGTGACCACGGATTATCAAGTTGTACAAGAAGGCATATTTCATATCGCGACGTTCTTATTTCAATGGGGAATACCTGTTCCGCGCGTTGGAAACTGCACATGAACGCACACAAGAGGCGACGTTGCAGATGCACATGACGCCATAAACTGGCTCGCGAAGAAGGAGGAGCAGAGAGAACACTGTTGCGAGGAGTGACCCCCCTTCCCCCTTCATCATCGTCCTTCTCTTGGAAATGATTCCCACGTTGCTGCCTCTACAAAAATGCCTGCATAGTTCGCGATCGCCGTCGTCAATCACTCCTCCGATGTCGCTCGAGATTAGGAGACTCTTGAAACGCGTTGATCCTACCGTGCAAAGGGAAGTGGTTTAATGGTAGGGAAATTAAGCATAGAAAATCTCCTGAGTTTGCAAATCGCGACTGCCATGTAGAGGATCTCAAGAAAATTCCTTGGGAATTCGTTTGCCTTTTTGGATATGCGGAAACTACTAATGATAGGGTTCTAATTCACTAGCAGCTGAACAGATCTCTGCTGCTGATGCAGAATTTACCCCTACTGAGTGAATACGACTCATGACTTTTGAATTATCAAAAAATAGAGCAGGAAATAATACTGATCAGATATCAATAGGGAATTCTCTGCTGATCTGATTTGAAACGAACAAATTGGATTTTGTCTCGGTGAACGATCATTCTAATTCCCAAATCCTTTCTTGTCAAATCCATAAGTGACCGATTAGATATGCTGCTGGCCAATCGTGAAAGTTTGGAATTGAATCACTAGTCTCAAGTCAAAATATTTCAAACTCGAAATTTCAACATTGATTGTGTTCTCAAAAGGCGATCAAATTTTGATTGGATAGGGTTGTTTTTGAAGAAGCTGAAAGGGAATGCAAGATCTCTGGTCTTTCAGAGGCCTTGCGCGTCACGTTGCAGTGCAGCGGAGCTATTAAAAACCGAGTTATGAATGAAAGCCGAGCTGAAATAGAATGGCACGGTGTGCCCCGCCCACAGGCACGGGTACGGGGCGCAGGTGCATGCATACAGATCTACTACAAAGCCGCGAGGAATGGACACCACGTAGGAGCGACATTGGTCAGTGCCAGCGACCGACCATGCTGTCGAGTCAAGGCACCGATGCCAAAAAGGGCCCCTAACAGGTCCCCAAGTGCCTGACAATGACGCGACCGCTCTCCCTCAAATATCCACCGTCAGCACACCCAACGAGCGTGCAACCTGACGATTCAATTAGGATGCACGGCATGTCAGATAGTCCCTCGTCTCCGCTCGGAACCAGGTATAATCGATCGACGACTACTCACCGACGGACCCAATGAAACTCAGCCGGCGAATCTTGATAGATGAAGACCCATCGGCCAACTCAGACCCTTCCTGGATCGATTTAGGATCAGAGAAAGGTCAACGATCTGAGACGACAACATCTGGAAACTTGGGTTTTCAGATCTCCTTGAAAATCAAGTTTGAAATTCGATCTACAACAAATATCTCTAGTTTGTGGGTTTGTTGAAAACGAAACTTTGATTTTTAAATTAGGTCTAAGAGACAAATGTGTCAAATCTCAACCCCAGATAACGCTTGTAGTTAAATCAGAAACAGAGTAAATTTCATCTGAATTTTTTAAGTTGACTTTATTCAGACAGGTGGAGATTTAACATAAGGTACCTAAAAGTGGAATACGATTCCCATTTTTGTATTTATTTTCAAAAACCTCACACTTCATAAAACGTGATTTACATAATAAGCTCGTATAACAAATGTTTCTGTTACACAACCTAAGTCGTATGAAATTCAGATGTTATGAGTAGAAGAATTTGTACAGGTGAAACTTTGACCATTGCTGGCATTCTTATGTACATTGAAATCAACGCCATTCCACAGTTAGTTATAATAAATAACTCTTTGGGAACCTCGTTAAAATTCATGTTTGCTTTTAACTTAGCCTGGGACAATAACTTATCGTTAATTTTTCGCCACCAGCATAAAATATCTACTTTTTTTCTTCTAAGTTTTCTCTTCTCGTCGCAAAAATCTCTACTTAGCAGTACGTAAAAGGAAATCGAACTTCAACCTCTGCAGGCATTATTTCTCCGTTGATTTTTGTCCTCGTCACCAATATTAGCCATCAATCATTAATTTATAGGGATTACACTTTATGTTAAGTCATCCTTGGTATTTAGCAGTCGCATCAGTTACGCTGTATTCGAATAGAATCAGGGTCTGAGGCGCACTTCAGTGGACTCGTCGCTTTCAGAAGATATTCAGAGAAGAGGCTCTCCCCAGAGGCCGGAGGTGTCATCGAGCAAATTGGGTTAACACACTGTGACAACGGCGAATTCGACCGACCAACACAGCACTGGGTGCTTTCGTGTGTAAACGAACCGAGAGGGACCAGGATCGCAAAGAGGCAGGGGGAATGGAGAAGGAAGAAGTGGAGGGTTGAAAGCTCTGCCGAGGTCGGTGTCTGAGAAGCGTTCCGGCACAATGCAGCAATCAATAGGGTAATGAGAGGACACTTTATCGAATTATCGATGCGGTCGACACAGGCGTCGGACACTTTGCGTACCTCCAGTCAATGAACGCCAAGCCAGGCGCTGCTCGCTTTCCAAATCAAGGCATCCTCTTCTCTCCTCTCCCTCTGGCCAGATAGAACTCGCCATTGTCACTCCGTCGAGTTCAGTCGCCCTTGACACTTTCGGCCGTTAATGTCTCGAGGGACACGCGATAAATCCGACTCGGACTCACATCACGTTCTAAGTGCCAAGTGCCTGGTTCTTCGCTCCCGGTATTCACTCCGCGGAAGTAAAATAACGACCAGTTCTTGTGCGATTCTCCCGCGCCATTGTCCACATGCACCAAAACGTCCCTTTTTGCTGCCGACAGCCGCAACCGGTCCCTTCGTCAGCACAATGGAGAACATCGCTTCGTGAAGCTGAAGATAATTCGCTAATTTTTAACTCCAGGTACAAATTACTAAGGCTTACAACTTGTCTGAAAAAATGTCTCAAAATGATATTCTTTTATTCGCAAATTCTGTATCAGGTTTTGCAGTTGGTTTTGGAAAAACTTATTTACTTTCTAAGGAAAATTCCTCTGGCCTGTATGTAAAATTTTTCAGGTTCCCTTCAGATTGTGCTAGGTGTTCCTCATATTGAACATCTTGCTTCTGATCTTGAGAAACCTGTTTCTAGTATAGAGAAAGTGGCAACCCCGATTGAAGAAACTACTATGTTTGAACAAGCTGGTCCGGGGTTCCCCTATTGAACAACTTGCTCCCCGAATAGAGAAAACTGCTCCCCGCATTAAGAAAGTTGTTTCCCAGTTTGAAGATGCACTTTGTTAGTTAAAAAAACTATTTTTCTGTTTATAGAAGCTTCTCACAGTATTGAGCAACTTCCCTCCCGTTTTGATAAAGCTTTTCTTATTGAACAACTTGTTCCTGGTATTGAGAATGTTTCTAGACGGATTGAAAAAGCTACTTTTATTTTTGGAGAATCTGCTCCCCCTATTTAACAACTTACTGCTCGAATTGAAAAGCTGCTACTCGGATTGAAGAAGCACTTTCTTAGTTATAGAAACTACTTTCCTATTTGGGCAAGCTACTTCCAGCATTGAGCAAATTGTCTCCCATCTTCAGCAATCTCTCCTTATTGAACAACTTGTTCCCCGTTTTCAGAAATTTTTTACGCAGACTTAAGAAACCTGTACTGAAAAAGCTACTTCCTGTTTGAAATAACAATCTACAATTCCCTAATGGTAAACAAATTTAACAATGTAGTTATGACAATTGCCAAACCGTTCACAATCTCCCAAAATAGTTTCGTCATCAAATGTCCATTTCCCTCTCAATCCTCTTGCATATAATTAAATGTCCCTAGATGTCAGATCCAAGGACTCTGGAGATAATAAGAAGCCTTTATATTACAAATCTGTAAAGTGGCCATCAAAACAGAGCTCCAATTATGCCTCAAGGAGATATTAATCCTCTTGATGCTTTTCTTATACTACAATACAACAAAAAATATAAGTGAGTCGTTAGGAAATCCACTTTAGTGAGTGGGTTTAGTGCGGCTACTTTAATACGGGCATCAGTGGGCAGGTACTTTTACAGACTGGCTCCACATATAATTCATGTCAGTTTGAGTCGATTTCTTTCCCCGCGATATATCGAATCGTTTCTCGATGGATGCGTGTGCATAAAAATCGAGAACACTCGGCAACCCGCTCGTTCGGTTGTAATTGCCGGTTGGTCTTCAGTATTCTTATCTGCTCCTAGCTGCCAAGTCTCGGCGTGTCGGTCCGTGAAGCATATCCGAATGACCGCGTCTGCATATATGCGCGATATCGCACAAATGAGTTATGGTACCGAATTCTGAATTTGCATAGCGTCTCATTATGAATCGCCGAGCTGAAGATGGCACTGAAATAACGACGTTTCCTCGTACTGGGAAAAATTGATCAAGTGATAATTATATTATATGTAATATTCTCTGAGATTAAAGAAAATGGATCATGAATGATGGAGAGCCCAGTTTCAGGTGATTGATCATGGTAACAGAAGATCTTATCGATAAGTCAGAAATATAGACCAATCAGTCAAATTGTACTAAGTGGTCAGACGTTTGAGATATATTTTATTTTAAAACGGATTCTCGATGAGACCCTCATTGTTTGCGTCATAATGCGGAAGAGAGAGCACTTTTTTTGCTTAGTCACTCCAAGCGCAATTACTTACGTGTTTTCACGCGAGGAAGGATACTGACCAGCTATCCACAACCACAGGAAACAAGAAAGTAGCAAAAAGGCAAAGTAACAAAAAAAATCAGGACCTGCGATAACTGAGCAAGGGAGAAAGACTAAGAATGCAGCCTCGAGATGGATGGACGATTGCCCGAGATAAGAGGAGATGACAGGTGAACCGGACACAGTGGGCAGAGTAAGGTAGATAAAGAGGCCTGGAACCATCAAGCTGAACTGTCAATTCCTTTTCTTTCTCTAGAGAAGTTGCAAGTCTTAGCTGATAAGAAATAGTGTAGTTTCTTTTCAATTAAAAAGTTGCGAGAAGTATTAGATAATAGCCGTACTAGGAAATAGGGACAAACACAGGTTCTAGATCAAGGTGATTTCAATAGCCGGTAAGGTAAGGTCTCATTCTAAAAAAAGTGCGACATCGGGAAATGTGATTTCCGACCACATGATCTAGTAGCGAACTGGAACCAGGTACTTCTGGACTTACGCTTTCTTCTATTATGTTTGAAAGGAGGTGGAATCGGATTTGATAGTGGCACGACTGGATCTCAAGCCAGCGGCTTCACCAGCAAGAGCAGCAGAAGCAACAGCAGCGTCGGAAGCAGCAAACACCCCTCCAACGCTCGAGGCAGCATCAACTCCCGTCTCTTCTCCAGTGGTTAGTCCCCGTCTTCCCCTCCAAGGTTCATCAGTGACTCTCTCACTCTTTGATTGTTGTCTTCTCTCTCTCTCTCTCTCTCTTTCTCGACTTGTCTCTCTCGTTTCAGTCTCTTTAGTTTCAGTCTCTTTCGTTTTGCGCGCTACCTGCCAACCTTGTGGCTTGCTCGTATCGTATCGTATGTAAGTGAGCCACGGTGGTGCGGAGTGAAGGACAGAGGGAAGCTGGGTATACCTATGGTGTGTGGTATGGTATGGCATAGCATGGCGTAGCGTTGTCTCCTCTATAGGCATACGAATACCCATACGAGCTTACGGCTCGGTTCTTCACGTGTCTCCAGCAGCCGCCACTCGAAGGTGTGCGTCGCGCTGTGTTCTCCAGGAAAGTGTGCGTTCAGGCCCCTGAACCTGTTGGTGTTGGTGCGTGTCTGTCAGTGCACAAGAGCTGGCTCCCTCCTCCGTCGCCACACTCCACCTCCTCCTTTACCTGAGCCTCTACCTACCTCCTTCTCTCTACCTACCTACCTGCCAGCCTGCCGGCCCGGCCCGACACACATGTGTATGTGTACCCTGGTCTTCAGTGTAAGATCTGAACTAGCGGAGAACGCACGGCTATTGTTATATCATTATCTTTCTCGGCCTCGTCGTAGGTCGTAAAGCGCGCGTAATGCACGAGTCTGACATGCATCGCGAACCGATTTTGTCGTAGAGTAGAGGGACAGAGTTTGGGCCTGGTGACACTCTTATGTGGACAACACCACCTACGAATTTTCTTCCATCGATCACGAGGAAGTTGTGCGCGGGTGAACACGTGGGAAATACGCGGTGGTGAAACCTTCAGTGACCTTGGATCTTGCAGTGTCAGATCATCTAAAAGTTGTCGGAAGTGGTTCATCCTAGTCATATGAAGAAATCTGCAGACCGGAGATTTTCATGACGTTTGCCTAAAGCTGTTGGATCATACACTCATAATCTGTCGGCAGAAGTTGTTTATTAGTTGTTTCTCAGTTTGTCATCTTTTGGTCATCTGTTACTTAGTTTCCATTGAAGGAATCCCCTCCAACTCCAGATCTAAGATTCCGAGGAAGCTACGTCAAAACTCTGGGATCCACACTCATCAAGTCCCCTTTTTTCTCCCTAGTCTGGACCCTTGGGTTCAGACACCAATGCGAAGACTCGTTTCACCGGCGGCAAATCAAGGATTGATACCAGGAGGATTCTCTTGACGTCTAATTAAAACGATTAGAAGTTTGGGCTTAATTTTTCTGGAACGCGAAGTTTGTCTTTGACACGCGAACCACACAAGAGTCGTCCCGTCGCTGCTCTGCAGCAAAACCCTGATAGCAATCAGAAAATTTCTACCTGGAGATGAAGGGAATTTCATAAAGGACTCCAGGTGCTTTTTGTAAATATCCTCAGTGGACAGGAGTCTGAGTGTTTTCTTGAGTGTCCGTATCAGTTCTTCGTGATTTTCTCACATCGGGGACGTGGTGGTTTCCATCGTAAGGATACCAATTAGTGATACTCGGGCAGCTTCCTGTGATAGGGTGGGAAAGTGTGGAAGATACATTTCTCCTTCCTAAGGAGCTGCTCCTGAAAGTGGAAGAAATGCTGTAAAGAAATTGTGGTGACAAGTGATTTTTGTGACCGGCTCGCTCGTTTGGAAACTGCTACTTGATCCTGACGGTGAGTTGTGCTTACACCTAATTCAAATTAGGCCCCAGCGTTTTTCGACGCCTCAAGTGTTCAGAAATATTTCTTCTCCTTTAATGAAGAAGTCGGTATCACTTCCTTCTGAACCTCAACCGCACTTGAACGTGCAACAAAGTCTTCCTAGAGAAAATCAGATGTCCGAGAAGTGAAGTCACGTAAATAATTAGGTCTTTAAACAGCCAGGGACTTAAAACATTTCGAAATAGCCATGAAAATCTAGATTCGGTTTCCAAAAGTTTCTCGCGCGTTGATATGATGTTCACTGAAGTTTCTAAGAATTTGAAATAAACCAAGCTTGTGAAGCGACGTGTGATATCTAAGAAACGAGCAGAGGATATTCAGGAATGTGGATCTTGTCCGTTATCTGGATTGGTATAGAGTTAAGAAGTAGAAGCATGAAGTACATGGCACTCCAGACCTGAGAAAAAGCTTCGAGTGGCACATTTGGCCAAACCAGTTAAAAATTTTGTGCGTTCTGATTCGTCTAAACAGTGTGTAAAACAATATTTGCAAATCAAGCGACAAGCCTTCGAATTGAAAAGACATTTGTATCAAATTTCGTGTCGAACTTGTCACGAGAATGGGACGATGATGGATTCGTTTGGCCGCAGCTCTGTTGGGTCGTTTTAATTGGAGTAACCACTGGCCTTGTACAGAAAAAGTGTAGATAAAACATGTTAACAAGGAGATAATTTTATCTTGAAACTTCATTTTGAGTAGGTTTTAATTAGTCTCAAATAATCATTATTATCCTGTCAAACTACTCATATTCATTAGGAATAATCTACAAGTACAAATAAGATTTTAATTTGGAAAGGTAAAATTCATATATAATGTAAAAAAGGTGCCATAAGCCGTATATTTTTAAATTTTAAAGCATGCATCAATCTGGCCAAGCCAATGAGCAGTAACTATTGATTAAGCAATAAAATCACGCTTATAAACGTCAATGAGCGTTGAGACGTAGTAACTAAAGAGAAATTTTTATGAAACTCAGTATCGAGGAATTTATAAATATGAACTTTTCCACTTGATCATCGGACAATGTACGTGAAACTAGGAAACAAATCAATATTCAAAAGATCAATTGTACACTTGTATACATAAAAATCTGCGTTAATGTTTAATTCAAAAATCGCAAAAGGTGATGTTGCGTTACTACGCAAACATTATTCGTGATTTTAGTTTCCTCTTCAAAGTAAATCAAAGATCTCCTTTCAACTTTGGAATCTGTTTTACATCAATATCTGTTCTTACACTTTATAATCTACATTCCATTTGAAAATTGGTTCTCTTTAATTGAAGAAAAAGTTTTACAACGTCCATCGTGAAATACTGAAGCATCGGTTCTGAAAAATCATTCATGAACTGAATTTGATCAGATATGAATTTTAATCAAACTTCACTCATTAATTAATGAATAAGCGTGCATGAGTCCTGTTTTAAGAGCTCGGATTTTAAAACTGATAAACTTTTTAGTATGCAGAAAGTGATTGGTATCTCTAGAATGTGAAGATCAAAGCGTTTAACATACCAAGTTTATTTTTTTGTTTTACCAGCTTTTCTTGGCTCCAGAGTATCAATTTTTTTAATTTGTGTCTTTTGTACAAAAAATATTTCTATTTGAGATTTAGGAGTCTGGTTTCGTAAATTATTTATAAAATAAAACTTTATTTTCAAACGATTTTCTGGACTTTTGAATAGAAGGAATTTATTTTCGAGATTATTTTATGATGAACTGTCAATTATCAACTCATGTCAAGATAAAATCTCGACTCTAAAGGTTCTATAGCTTAACTATTCAGTTTTATCAAGATAGTTTTTAAATAAAGTCTCGAGTTTCAAGGTATTAGGTCAAGTTTTCGTAAGGCTACTTCATTCAAGATTAGGATAAGCCTTTTTATTTTTGATATTTTTTGGAAATGAGACTGTTTAAAAACCAACGATCTTGATTGACAACTTTTGTTTACACTTGATAGTGAGAGTTCTCTACCAGAAAAACTAATTCAAGTCGTCTTGATTCTTGAAACGTTAGAAAATTTTAAAAAGGCATTTTAATATAAAATTTGAATTTTTTTAGATATATTTGAAATACTTTATTGATTTTAATATTCTTCTCAAATTTTTTTATATAAAGTTACGTCAGATCTCAATTTTCCTGAGATTCTTCCCAGGGTCGCTAGGAATTAACTATCAGTTTTGAGACAATTCTGTAAACTTTTTTAAATATGTCGATGTTTGAGATTTTTCCTAGACCTTTTAGGTTCTAGTTTTTTAGACTTTATAGCCTTTCGAATATATAATCAAATAATTTCAGAAATATTCACTTTACAATAATAATTTACAAGACAGCATCGAGATTTATTGACTATAAAAATGTTTTCATTATTCCTAATGTAAGGTTTTTAATTTTTAGACATTTTTGAGTAGTGTTCGCGATCGGTGCTATTTTTTAAAGCCTTTTTTGGACTTTTGCAAGACATTTGTTGTGAAGAATTAATTTCGAAATAATTTGTCAAAACTATTAGGGAAAAGAACTAAATTTTCAAGTTGATTTCAAAGTAAAGTGTATTATTTTGAGACATATTCGCCACGCCTTCTCTATTGTCAACTTTTTATACAAACTTTTTGGGATTTTCAAACCCAAATATCAAAATTTTAAGGATCTTAGTCTTTAAGTTGTGCTCTATTACCAAAATTCATGATTATTGTAATTCTTTTAAAACATTTTTAAGTGATGTCTTGATTTTCAAATCTTTTTTGGGACTTTTGGAAATATTTTCTGAACTTTTATATCGTTTTCTCAACTATAGACATTTCTTCTAGATTTTCAATAAACAGTTCGATACTTTAGGACACGTTTAAGTTACGTTTAGGTCTCTTCTGAGTTTTCAAAAACATTGTTGAGATTTTCAAATATCTTATCTACTTTTTTAAGATATTTTTTCATTGAGCTTTCCTAAATTTTGAGTTTTTACTATAAGGCACTTTGCTCGATTTCTTTATCCAAAATTTTTATTTTTAGGATTTTTGAACTATTTTGTACTATTACTATTCTAGAAACATTTTTTCAATTTCTGACATTAATTTTTAACTTTTGTCATCGAATTTTAGCATTTGAATTTTCAACAAATTTTTGAGCCAGGATCAGAATTTTGAAGATATATTCCCGAAAATTAATCATATATTAAAATAATTGTAAATTTAAGTTTAGTTCGATTAGTACCTTTTGGAAAATAATGCCGGATTTTAATTTTCTCTTCCGGAATATTTTATCGACAACGTAATTTCTTTGGCGGCGGGAGTCTAAGGAATTCCAAAGAATTCATAATAAATTCCAAAGAATTTTAGGTTATGGAGTTATATCTAGTTATTTTAAGGGATTGTTAAGATTTAATTTCTATAATATTAATAACATTTGATTAAAATTGACTACATAGGATTTATTACTATATATTTTTGGGCATTTTTTTATTTAAAAATTTTGAAAACTGGTGGAGACATGGCCGCTTTCGCAAAGCACGTTCTCTTCTTTTTATTTGCGGTGAGCATGATAACTCCGAAACGGATTATCTGGAATCAAAATGTCAACCAGATTTCATTAGTATATTCCTGTACGCAGTTCTTGAAGGAAGGGTTATCAAAAGTTTTGATTTAAAAAAAAATGCCAATGATTATTCAAAAAATTTCAATTTTTGAGGTTCCAAAAATTCGGTGTTTTGGCCCAAAAAAGATAAATTTTATAGGAATATCCTAATGAAATCTTGATGGTTTTTCGATTTCAAATAATCCGTCTCGGAGTTATCATGCTCACTGCAAATAAAAATAAGAAAACGTGTTTTGCTGAAGCAGACATGTTTTCTCCAGTTTTTTAAATTTTCTTATTAAAAAAATACCCACAAATATATAGTGATAAATCCTATGTAGTCCATTTTAATATAATTTGATTACCATTGTAAAAATAAAATCTTTAAAATGCCTTAAAATTGCCGTGACAGTTGGAGGTTATGTTTGATCTCTATATCTGTACCCCCCCCCCTACCTCCAGGAAACTTGGAATGGGCGAAGAGCATAATCGAACTTGCGCTTGAATTCTAGAGAATTTATTATGCATTCCAAAGAATTCAAGATTAATTATAACAAGTTTAAACATTCATCTCCGACAAAATATGCCGGAATAGAAAATTAAAGAAAATAAAATAGAAACTAAAGTTGAGTGTCTGACCAAAATATACAGGAAGAGAACGAGCAAAATTAAGTTTATAAAACTCTTCCCGAGTCGCAGGCTGCAATATAGCAGTTCTTTAGAGGTAAAGTGATTGTCATGAGAAGTAAAGATACGGCCTGGCCTCTAATCAAGGATCACGGAATTTTTAAGTTTACAACCAGGCCCCGATTTATAGACGAATTAGAGCGTATCGATATAAAGGCACGATGGGAATAGACACAGCAAATTTATATCTCAGAAACTTCCTATCTGCACCAAAGGTGCAAAATCGGAAATTTATCCGCAGAAATGAGGTTTTTTTATCAGGGCGGTATAGCTCACAGGGCACTTTTCCACGATAGTTTTTCACCCGTAAAGAAAACCTTATCTCATCGATGAGCCGGAATTTACGAGCCGGCGTAGCAGTTCGCATTCACACCTGCCGTTATGCCTTCACGCGGTGTAAATGCCGCTAAAAGTTCCCCTCCTTAGCGTTACCGCGAGGGCTCGAATCTAGATTGAAGTAACGTAACAAATGAGGTAATAAATTGTGTGATTGTCGGACGTCGATATTTATCGTAAGGCTTCGGTGTAGACAGCGGAATAAACATTGTCCAAACACTTATCTGGTACACGCAATCGCGGCGGATTATTTGTTGGCTCGCTAGCTCTGCCAAAGAGCATTGAGCGAAAAAGTCTAGCAGCGCAAGCCGATCACGTTCGAAGGGAACATGTCTGATCGAGAATATTCTCGGAAACGTTCAATCAGCGAAATACCTTCTTAGTGAAGTTATTAAAATGGATACAGCTGCAAAAACGCCCAAGTATCAACTGCTATTCCGATCGGACGCAGAAGCTTTCAACTTTTATACCGTCATCGGCACACAGCGATCCTCCAACAATCGCTCCAGGCGCACAACTCTAAACCAATAACAGGTTATGTAGCATTCGCACTGTAAGTAATGTTTGCTTCTCGCTTGTACGCAAAAGAGGTAGAGATTTTTTTTAAGTGCTTAGGCTCAACATGGAGAAAATGCTACTCTAAGATATTAAGATTCAAAATAAAGGAGTTTCTGCAAACTCTGATTTTGATAACCGATCGCACTCGGGGAGGTGTATTCTGCACTTGCTCATGCCTTTGACCTAGGGATGGACGATTCTTGTAAAAACATAATCGGTCCCCGGAATTGAAGCCATTTGTCAAAAAGGGACCTAACCACTATGACATAAATTTCAAGAAAAAATGAATAAACATAAATATGAATAATTAATTACAGACTTTCAAATCAAGCCAATGAACTCTTATATATCGTTTTACCTGATGAATTTGAAAGTTTATTTTTAATAAAAATGGACAAAAACATTCCTTAGAGAGGAAAAGGGATCTAACTAATATTTCTGCAAAGATCCCTTTCCCACGATGTGTATTGTGTATTCCTTTTTTGTTTTCAGGAAATTAAACACTTTTTCCCCCGATTTTCATTTCTGCATATTAATTTCATTTTCATGAATCCTTTTTTGTCATACGAGTTTCGACTATAGAACTGTACAGAAAAATTTGAATAGTACACAAAATTTTTTAACTCATTTTAACCTATTTCTTTAGTAATATTTATTGAATTTTTTTTTTTTTTTTTGCTTGGATCCGTTTTCAAAAATTAGTTTCAGCGGTCACTTTTAAACTTAGTTAGATATTTATTCGATAATCATCACATTCACTAATCAATTTTAAGATTGAGTTATTAGGTATTAAGTTTAATTTTCACAATTATAGGTTCTATTTTTCCGATTAATCGATACGAATTCATCAATTTCAAATCATTGATTCTTAAGTCGCTCGACAAATGTTTGAATAGCGTGAAATATTTTAAAATATTATGAAATCCCTTAAAATTTTGTACAATTCTTTCAAATCTGTTGTAAATCCCTTAAGTTTCTTTGAAATCTCAATAAATGCCTGGAAATCTTTGAAATCCCGTATCAGTTTCTTAAAAACTCTGGAAATTCTCAGGAATCTCTTAAAATCCTTGAAAGTCCCTTAAAATACCTTCAAATTTTTTTAAATTTTCAACAATCACGTGTGGTCTCTTGAAATCTTACAAAATCCGTTCAAATGCTTGACTGGTTTGACATTCCATATACGTTCTTAAAATCTGTGGAAATCATTCAGAATCTATCGAAATGCATTTGAATTCCTTAAAATATGTGGGACTTCCTAAAAATCACCATTATTCCTTCAAAAGCCCTAAAATTCCCGTAAAATACTTTGAAATCTTTAGAAGCTGTAAGAAATATTTTGAAGTCCTTGAAAATCTTTCATAATCTCTTGAAATCCTTCAAAACTCTTCGAAATCTTTGAATATCCCTTAAAAATCATTTAAATTCTTTTGAAGTGTCTCTAAATGTATAATATTTAAGAATTATCTCAGCAAGTGTAAAACTGTACAAGATAGCTCTATTACTAGTCCATGCATTTGCAATAATTGTGTGATAACCTCTATTGTAGCCACTGACTATTGTGTTTTTGATTTTTCAAAATAAAATAAATGAAGCAAAATCTATTAAGATTCCATGGGAAATCTTTCACAATCTCTTGAAATCCTTCAAAATCCTTCAAAATATTTGCAAATCCCTTGAAAAACATTGGAATCCCATAACATCTCTTCATATTTATTACAGTCTTGTAAACAATTTGTGAAAATTCTTGGAAGTGCTTTGGAATCTTTTGAAATTTATTCAAATCTCTTTAAATTTCTCTCAATCCCGTTATATACTTTGAAATAGTTGACAATCTCACGAAATCCCTTGAAATCGAATTTCTTGAAATCCATTCAAATCTCGTGAAGTTCAGTTAAATCCTTTGAATTCTTTGAGAATCCCCTGAAATCCTTTCAAATTTCATAATATCGCTTAAAATCCCTTGAAATCTCGTAAATTACTCTGAAATATTTAAAAATTCTGCGAAACCTCTGAAAATCCTTGGGAATCTTTCACAATCTTTTTAAATCCTTTGGATTTTTTGAATTTCCATGAAATCCTTCTGAATCTCTTTAAATCCTTTAAAATTCCTAAAGCTCGCTTGATCCTGTAAACCCCTTTGAAATCTTTGGAAATCCTTCTAAATCTTTAGGGATTTCTTGAAATCCTTCAAAATTTCTCAAATTCACTTGAAGTTCCTTCAAAACCTTCGTAATTTCTTGAAATCCTTTGAAATCTCTAAAAAACGATTGAAATTCCTTAAAAATCTAGGACCGGAAAAACTTCGAAATCTTTAGGAGTCCCTCAAGATCCTTCATAACGTCTTGAAATCAGTAAAAAATAATCGTCTATTATAGCAATCAGAAAAATAATGTATCCATTCGATTATTCGGATTTATAAAATTCGATCAGGAGCCAGTTTAACACGATCGCTTTTTTTCGATCTTCAATGTTAACTAACCCCACGTAAACGTAAACTCATATCCAATGTTGAAGTGTTAAGTATGTATATGTGGTAAATATTGTTTTCTTTTGTGAACAGAAAGAGATGATTAATTCAAGGTTTTACTCGTAACATTTTTCTGAATTTATTGTGTTATCGGCAAACGTCTGAAAGTACTGAGGGTTTTCCCTAACTTCTGAAATTTTACACATCTAGGCAAATTCAAGTATTTCTGATTGACTCTATTTATTACCAAAATAAAAAATTGATGAGGTGAAACACAAAAAACAAGAAATCGAGGACTGAGATTACTACCTATTAATTAAAAATCCGACATTAGTGTGAAATTTTTTCTCAAAGTCGCTCATTCTTTATTGGGTTTCCGATTTGAAAAGGTTTTCTATATCATCCTCTTCTACATAAACTCAAGTGAGCGTTCCGAACCCGAGGCAATAAATTATAAATCGAAGACGCATAAGTTATAGCTGCGTTTCTAACGTAAATAGAAATTCTTCACTATCTCTATATAACGGTCAGTCGATTTATCTGTCTTCTGCATTATTACCTGTATTATTACCTCCACACGCATAGGAAGGTATGTGCCTTTTTTACCGCAAAACAATAAGAGGGGTGATCGCTCTTTGAAAATTACCGCAGAAGAAACTTGTAAGCCCTTCTTGCTATTTTCCCTTAAATCGTTTTCTCTTGTAACATATAAATCATTCTTGAAGATATCAGATTAATTCTGACATTCAAGGTCATTCTAAAAGATTCCAAAATATACTAGAAAATTTTTAGATACTCTCACCGAACGTTCAATAAAAATTTAAACCGTTGTAAAAAATGTAGGAATGTTTCAAAGTATTCCGAAAGATTCCATGTACTTCAATAGGATAACATTTTAGAATTTTTTCAAAGAACATTGTAGAACCATTCAGGATGTTTTAGTATACTCAAGAGCATTTTATAATTCAAAAATAATTTAGAACATCTCGGATTCTTTAAAAACACTTCAGAATATTCAACAAAACTCCGCTTCATCCTAGAATGTTCTATAACATTCCATAAAATCTCAAAATACTTTAGAATATTCTTAAACATTTCAGAACATTCAAGAATATTATAGAAAAATAAAGAAAATTCCAGAATAAAATGCTTTAGTATATTCTTGAAAATACGAGAAAGTTACAAAATTCTAAAATAGTAGCACATCCTTGAACAATCTAAAATAAAGGAGCCTATTTCATAAATGTTCAGAAGTTTTTATAAAATTCCATAACATTATGTCAAACTTAAGAACGTTCTTAAAAATTCCAAAAACAAACGAGGCTGAATCCATTTCAAATAAGACACTTCAAGTCGTATGATCTCTTGGTAACAAAGACTCTTGCAAGATTCTCGCATCCTACGCGAGAAAAAATAA
Source organism: Andricus grossulariae (assembly GCA_011634705.1). Lineage (NCBI taxonomy): Eukaryota > Metazoa > Arthropoda > Insecta > Hymenoptera > Cynipidae > Andricus > Andricus grossulariae. Next base: position 526,048 of record JAABKJ010001755.1, read on the forward strand.
AAAAATCAATTTTCGGAAAAGAAATTCATGGGCTAAAAATGGTTTGGACCGCATAAAACTTACAGGATGTTTTCCCTTATAGAAGTACAAATTTGATCAACAATGGCAAAAAAATAGAAGTAGGACCGTTGTGAAAATAGGGTCCTTATATTTTCAAAAAATGGATATATTTCAACTAACTCATAAGTTACAGAGGTTTGCATAAATAATTTGTGTTTTTTTTAAACAAAATTCAAAATTAAAATACTCATAACTTAAATAATTCACAACTAAATCGAAAATATACGTTGCACATAAGGTACTAAACGTTCCAGCAATCGTGACATTGTCCCAGTAATCCTGACACCTATTTTATTGCTCTTTATCTAATTTGCATCAATTGAAATTCCATTTAACACTATAAAATGCTAAAAATAAATGGGTCTTATCAAAATGAGCACAAGAAAATTAAAGTATGTTAAATTGTTTTCAAGTTATAATCATAAACTTCAAATCGTGTGCAGGACGAAAATCTCTTGACTCGACAATTACGATAATAACTCCTTAACCGCTGAAGATATTTAAAATTTCTTATATTCGCCTTAGAGTTGTGACACCAACCTCATTTTCGAAAAATCCTATATTTTCTCGATAATTTCCTTTACTTTTATATTTGAAATATCTTCCTCTCTGCAATCTTATTTCAGCTTCGAAGGCCGTCTCTTAATTAATTTGTCCATCAAACAACCAATGAAAGAAATAAAATATTTGACTTTCTCATTTTATAGAATTCCTCTCTTCATTGCACTGAAGGAACTGAACTCTTTTAGTGCCGGCGAATCAATTTCAATTTGAATTTCAAATCCAACGATTGGCGGAGAATTCTCCTCAGGAATGGCACCTATATAAGCGTAGCAAGTGGCCCCAATTACGTTTCTCGTATGTCGCGAAATAGTTTCTGCCTTTTCTTACCGATTTGGATCGACTGAACGCTTTTCTTCTGACGTTCAATCGCTTTCTAAAACCATTTAATTGATCTGGGGAAACGTATGTCATAATAGGGTAATACGATAGAAAGAAATAAACACATTGATGCTATTATCATTACTTTACCACTCAGGAACCAAATTGGACATTTCACTCACAGCTTTTTCACTTGGACCGAATAACCGGCAATTAACTGCTCAAATTGACGTGATTTAAGCCGCGTTTACAACCCGTGTTTGAACTGAAAATGGGAGCATAAACGCACCAAGGTTGTAAAGTTTGTTGCCTAAAATATATATATTTTAGAAGCCTATGTACTTTCATACGCACACGTGGGGATCTTTAATATGGTAATTCATGATGCAAATTGCAAATCTCTTCTGATAAAAAAAGCTACTTAGAAAACGATAAATTAACAAGCAGATTGATAATTAGGCAGTTAAACATTTTGTAGATCATTTTAATTATAAATTAATAGAAAACAGATATCTATTTATACGTGCGACATCTTTCTTGCAGCGCAAGTAAGATTTTAAATAATTATAGTAAAGGGACTGGAAATGCGGCACGTTTGAAACGAAATGCAAGACAATAACTAAAATACAAGAAAAAACATTATCACTTCAAAGATATGTATTAATATCTCAGCAATATGCAATGCAAGGAACGAGTTAGATTCAAAATTAATGAATACTTTTCCAAAACATGCACCAGCGTCGAGTTCACTGCTCTCGATGATTAATGTGTCTCACTTTTATAATTTTATTTGTAATTCAAGTATTGAAAGTTATCAATATGCATTTATAATTTCAATGTTGGTGACATTTAATGTATGTTGAAAGGGCTACTGCTTACTTTAGGTCGAATGAAAAAATTTGTAATATTATAAAGGAATTTAATTTAAATCCGGTGGGGCGGATGTTAGGATTATGTCTTTCTCAATTCTCATTATATTTATTATACTAATTTTAAATTGCATTGTTACATAAAAAGGTATTGATCCTAAAATGTGTAATCTTTTTAAACATTTTCAAATAAAAAATAATTAAATTTTGAACGCATAGTTCTAAAACGGATTTCTGAAGCGTGAAATACCGCGCAAAACAACTAAAAACATAACTGTAAAAATAGTACTACACTTTCACACAAAATTTCAAGATTTTCGAGAACAACTGTTTTATTATTTATTTCTATAATAATAAAAAATTAAAATATTCATAACTTTGTCTATCAAATCGGTAAAATGCCTGTTGTCCCATTTCAAAATTATTGGATCTGGGAATTGGGTATTTTAAGATTTTGACAGTCTTGAATTTTAAATTGTACAATATATAATATTTCAAATTTTATTCTGAAAATTATGCCAGTTTTATATCCCCTATTTTGAAAAGGTATAATTTTAAACATTTTTCATGTGGAGATTTGTTTAATTTCGAAGATTGCGACTTTGAATTTATTCAATTTTAAAGGTTTTAAATTCAAATTGTTTCTCTTTCAAACGCTTAAAAATCATATTTTTGCAACTATTAAAGCTTTCAATTTGATATTGAACAATTTTAAAGAATCCAATTTTTAAACCATAGGATTTTGGACATTCATATTTTTAAAAATTTGACTAGTAAGGCCTTTATTTTAAATCTGTACAATTTTAAAGGATTAAAAATTTATATTACCAAATATCTGAATACTTTCATTAATTTTTTTGTTTTGAATGGTTTATATTTAAATTTATTTAAGTTGGGAAGCTTTAAACTTGAACTACCAACGCTTTCAATGTAAAGTTTTGCCGTTTTGAACAATATAAAAATTAACTTCTACTTCAATTTTTATATTTTTTAGGCCTAAATATGAAATTGTTGAATTTTTATGGACCCTAATGTGAAAATGTACAATTTTTAATCTTTCTTATTCGCGCAGTTGTTTAATTTCGAAGGCTTCAAGATTGAATTTATTCACTTTTCAAGGTTTTAAGTTCATAATCAGTTAATTTCAAATTGTTTCTCTTTCAAACGCTTCGAATCGAGAATTGGGCACTTATTAAAACTTTCAATTTCATATTGTACAGTTTTGAATCCTTCACTTTTGAAAGAGTAAAATTTTGGACTTTTATATCAAGAATTGTTGAACTGTAAGGGTCTTTATTTTGAAGCTGTACACTTTTTAACGATTTGAAATTGAAATTAAACCAAATATGAACGCTGTCGTCAATTTTTTTCAAACAGTTCCAATTTAAAATTATTCAATCTGGAAAGCTTCAAACTTAAACGACCAAGTTTTTCAATGTGAAACTTTGCAATTTTGAATTATACAAAAATCAACTTCCACTTCAATTTTTATATTTGAATTTCAACTATTCAATTGATAATTTTTACAATAAAATATTGTTTAACTATTAAGACTTTCAATTGGAAATAAAATACACAATCTAGAATTAGTGATGCACAGAATTCGAAATTGTTCTGTTTCTATTCTTAAGCGCTCTTAATTTGAAAATTACCTCAAATATAGCTGATTTTTCAATTAAAATTATTGTACAATTTGAAACACTTTTTGAAGAAACATAATTTTCAAGCACTTTCAATCGTATATTATACAATTTTGAATATCTTTTTTGAAATACTGACTAATTTTTAAGATCTTGAAATTAAAATTATTTGATTTATAACGCTTTATATATTAAATTATTATATTTAAAAAATTTTTATGGACAAAGGATGACAAAGAAAAAACCTATACTTTCTTTCATCTCAATTTCGTCAGAGTCCATAAAATAATTTGAATAATTACCTTAACTTAAAAATTCTCGTGAATTAAAAAAAAAATCTCTACCAAATATTTAAAAAAGCTCAATAAAAATGTTAATATCTGACGAAATATGGTTTGATTTCCGAGCAAGAATAAAGAGAAGCATGTTTGGTTTGTTAGAGGGGGATCGGCCCTTCTTTTATAGTACACGCAGCAAAGGAGACAGTCCAATTAAGGGCACATTTGTATACTTAAGTACACCGATATCGGCGCATAAATCGGTCGGCGCATAACAATTTATGGCCCTACCGAATGTCGTAAAACGTTCTCAGCGGTAAGCGTCTTCTGAAGTCTTTTGAGCAAACGAGCGAGAGAGGGAGAGAGCGTGCAAGCGAGCCAACTGAGCCAACGCAACGCGTGAATAGGAAACCCTTTTTTCCCCGGTTGCCTTTCGTAAGTAAAGGGAGAAAAGTGTCTGGCACATATCGCTGGTCTACATCGTAAGTCCAAGAAACAGGTGGAATCCTCACGAACGATGACTATATGTCCAATCCATACCAATGCTTGACATTAATTGCATCATTCTTTCGAAGATACATTTTACGATTCACAATCGATCTCAAACCTATCGAGTGTCCTATCCTATCCAACTTTCTACTTGAAAATCTCATTTCATTTATATCTTCTTCACTTCACTAATCTATTCTAATTTATTCAAAAATCTTCTTTCTGATTTGTTCGATACTCGCGCCCATGAATATCTTCGAGATAATGTCATTTTAAATATTGCGGTATTTATCATAAATTTAATGTTGAATGAATAAATTCAGTTAATTTAATGCTGGGTTTGGATTTTTTAATTTATTGTTTGAGTTAATTGGGAGGTGAGATTTTACGGTTTTTTTAGGCATTGAGACATTTTAGACGTTTCGTCTTACAGTAAAAATTGGACTTCAGAATTTGACGTACTAGCTGCGTTCATCGAATCAAGAATGAAATTGACGATTGGTTATTATAATTAATTATTAATTATGCTCACGAGATGCGACACCTCCTCCTTACCTCGACCATGGGAATCTTATGATTCCTAATTATTCTAATGAATAAAAATCGCTTTCGCAAATATTTAAAAGTGGACTCGAATAAAGTTGAAGAACCGGAAGCAGGTGCTGATCCTTTAAATAGGCCTAAATACTAAAAATACAAAGATTGATGAACGGGAAGACCTCATTCTGTCGCTCTATCAGCGAGTATTCCTTCAAAGAAAATGTGAGAAGGGTTGTCCATTCCAGTGAAAGGGCTGTGAACACGCTGTTCTTTGTGACATAGGAGGGGATTCAAATACACTTCAAGGTTCGTAGGGTTAACTTTGTCAGTGGAACCTGTCAGCGCTACTTAATCGAAAGTGAAGTTACGTGATTCAAAATCTGTAATTATTAATTTTATTTTTTAAAATAGAGAATTAAATTGAAATATGAGTATTGTTATGTAATAAAGAACTATCACCGCCCATCAAAAAAAAAAAATCTCGACAAAAAACACAGCCTAACTTGAGACCATCTTCCTTTCCCCTAACCCCGGAAATTTTTATCCTATATATTAAGGATGGGCGATTTTAGAAAAAATAGATCTGACTCTCAAAAATAAATTCACAAAATTGTAGATTCGAATTCATCAATCTCGAATAATCGATTCTTAAATCAAATTTTTATAAATAATTTACTTATTTTGAATGGACAATAAAAGTTTAAAAGACGAAACTGTCTGAAATACAACAAATCATATTCCTTTTAACTAATTTCTTAACGCATTCTGAACTCTTTCTCGCAATAATGAAATAATCTTTGTCAGATGTCAGACGTAAAGTACTTCCTTAGATCTCGAAAGACTTGAACTCATTACGACGTCGTCGTTACCGCAGTGACTGTAATCTCGCGACTGCCTGTTCTGGACCACTTCCAGCATGAAGTATACATGATGAGTGCGCGGCCAGATGTAAAAGCTTGAAAACTGGAGCATTATTGCGCGTAAGAGGCGTAGGTGGAGGCGGGGGCGGTGGCAGGGGAATTAGGGGAAGCCCCGCTACTTGTCATGACTGAAGCACTATTTCTTTTTTTCGAGATCCTCTGCTTTACTTTACTTTGCTTTGCTTTGCGAAGAGTAAAGTTAAATTTACGTACTGTGCTCTTTCTTGTCATCATGGAAAATATGTTTGTCCTCTCCTTGAATCGACTTCGGCTAAAATGAGCTCCGCGAAATGTTAATTAGAGGAAGTAAATGCAGCTCGCAACTGATGCTGCCTCTCTCCCTCTTTTTAAATCTCAAAATAATTTCACTACTTGCTAAATGAAATGGACATTCCTATAAATTATTTATTTTTAAAGGATTCGATGTTTTGAATTTACTTGCAGGTGGGTCAAAATATCTCAAGTGTGCCACTTTTAAATCGATAGTTCTATTTTCAATCAATTTATACACTTTTCGATTCGTTTTTATTTCAAAATAACTCCCCTGAAATATTTTTTCAAAAAATGTATTTTTTTTAAGTTATTAACAATCAAAGTTCTTGACCATTTTTTTTCAAAAATTGATTACTCGCGAACGGTTCATCGAAATTCAATAATTGAGCTAATAAATTTGTTGTTACGCTACTTTATACTTTACACTCAAAAATTGTTCGGTAGTAACAACAATTTTTTTATTGTTTAAATAATCGTTTGTTTTAAGCAATTGAAAATGAATTACACGTCTCCGCCCGTGAAAAAAATTTTCCACGTTCCAATAGATTCTACATACTCTTCCGAAAATCTTGATGGAAGGAAAAGTTTGTATTTTGCAGTAGTTCAAAAGTAATTGAGTTTTTTGTGACCGCGCTCCGACTTATCGCGCGACTCGAAATACCCATATTATTTTCGTGATTTTGCATAATAAAGAAGTGCAAATATTTTTCAATAGTAAAACACAGCGATTATTCCAATATTGCTTATTCAAAAATTACGAAGAAATTCGTACAATGTTCGTAAAAAATGTGTGCAATCAATCAAATGATAAAAAAGGGGATTTTTACGTGTAAGTAATCGTAAAGATTGGACTTAAAAAGTTACATTTTCAGTTTGAAAAAATTAATTATTTAACAAAACAAAAAATCTTCAACAAAATAGTTAAAGTTTCAACTAAAATAGTTAAATTTTCAGTAAAAAATTATGTTTAACCAAAGAGATGAATTTTCAACTAAAATGATGAAATACTCAATGGGAATAGTTGAATTTTAAATCAAAAAAATGAATTTTCTACTAAAAAGATTAATTTCTACCAAAACATACAAATTTCCAACTACAAAAAAAACAATTTTTGAACCAAAAATTGAATAGTTAAATTTGTAGTTAAAAAATTGATTTTCAGCCAAGGAGATGCAGTTTTAACTAAAATGATGGAATATTCAACTGAAATAATTAAATTTTTAGTATAAAAAAATTTATTTTCAGCCACAGAAAAAACGAATTTTCAACAAAATAGCTCATTTTGCAAAGAAAGAAATGAAATTTCAAGTAAAATTATGAATCTTCAACGAAAAAGAAATTATTTTCAATAAACGAGTTTAAATTTCAACCAAGTGATTAAATTTTCATTCAAAAAAATATTTTCTAACTAAATATAGTTGAATTGAACGAAAAAAAAACGAATTTACCCCAAATTTGAATTTTCAACTAGATATTTGCATTTTCAACTAAAAACGATCAATTCTCTACCAAAAATAAAATAATTAAATTTTCAGTGGAAAAAATTAATTTCCAAAAAAAAGAAAACTAATTTATAACAAAATAATGAAATATAGTAATATAAAGCTACTTTTGCAATTGAATCATTGTTATTCAAATTTTATCCATGACTTTAAAAAAAATTCCCTGATATTTCTAGGTTTTTCAAATTATGTCTTTGGAGCGCAGTTTCTCTAAGCTAATCATAATTTCTTTTTAACTTCTCACGGCAAAGGTGCTCGTGACATAATAGGGAGCACTGTCAAGAGGCACGCGTATTATACAAGTTTGCAAAAAGACGCGAATTTAATAATAACATCTCCAAAGCAATTATTTGAGTTGGCAAAGCAATTTTTCAAAAAAATTCATTTTCACCTTTGTACCAACGAAGAACATGAAAATCATGAAAAATTTCTACAATCGCAATTCTCAAAGGTGAAGACGATCAAACAAACACGTTCGTTCCATTCCTATCAGCCTGATGCCGGAAACAACAAAATATTGTGCAAAATATTTTCCTGACAAAAAAAAAGCAGTTACGATTACTTACACGTAACACTGCCCTTTCTTTATCATTATGCAGACATTTTTTTACGAACATTGTACGAATTTCTGTTCAATTCATGAATAAACAATATTAAAATGATCGCTGTGTTTTACTTTTGAAAAATATTTGCACCTCCTTGTGATGGCAAATCACGAAAATAATATGGGTATTTCGAGTCGCCCGATAACTGAGAGCGCGTGCGACCGAACGTGCTCGACCAGCGCTGGAGGTCGGAGCGCGGTCACAAAAAAATCAATAAATTTTGAACTACTGCAAAATACAAACTTTTTTTTCACCCAAATTTTCGGAAGAGATTGTAGAATCTATTGGAACTTGGAAGAATTCTTTCACAGTCGGAGAAGTTTGATTAATTTTCAATTGTTTAAGACAAACGATTATTTAAACAATAGAAAAATGTTTTTCACCACCGAAAAATGTTTTAGCGTAAAGTATACTTCGTAACAAAAATTTTCATAACTCAATTATTGAATTTCGATAAACCGTTGAAAATAGAACTACCGATTTAAAAGTGGCACACTTGAGATATTTTCACCCAGCTAAAAATAGAATTTTATATTGGGTGTCTGGAAAGTAAAAGTGGAGATACTCAATATCTTTATTTATATATATTATTAATTTCAGGATAGGATTTTAGCGGTGGCATTTAAAAATATGTATATTCACAGAACTATGTTCTAAACTCGGGAAAATTTTATAACTTTCAAAACATCAAGATGAAGATCAGAAGACAAAAAATGCAAAAAGTAAAGCAAGCGGCAAAACAAATCACAATAAAAAAATAATAATGAATAAATGAAATAATAGATAAAAGATATATTCGAGAGGGAAACAATAATCGGGAATCTGCTGGGCCACTCGGTTATGCGAACTAGTAATTCTACGTAATTCAGAGTAATCCGAAATAATCTATTTGTAGGCTGGATTAATCCAGTTCTAATTCAGAGTAATCTACTTGTTTTCCAGTTAATTCGAGGTAATGTTTTCAGAAAACATTTTGCGATTTTTTGCTATTTGTTCATTTTATAAACAAATTATTTGAAAAAATGTAAATTTTAGCCATTTGTGGACAAAAAGAAAGCATTTTTCATCGTACTTGCCCCAGATAAGAATCGTGCGTCGCACTTCACTCGCACGTCGTGCGTCTCACGTCGTGCGTGCACAAATGCTGCGCTCTGGACACACCGCGTGTGATGGGAACTTAAATGCGGGCACAAGGACTCTCAGACTGTTCGCACACGTGCGAGCATGAAGTGCCAGCCCAATGAGAGCCCAATGCATGCATGAATCGCTACAATTTTTTAATAATAATTTAACACTATGAATAAACAAATTAATAATATTTGCATAGGGTGGAATTGTTAATATTAATAATATATAGGGCAGAACTTTATTTTTTTAGTATCTTTCCAAAAAATAATTTTTCATTAACTTATATAGTGTGAAAAACTAACTTGGAAATTAGTTTTTATTTTTCAATATCTGTTCAATAAAATATTAAAATCAATATGAAAAACAAATATTGATTTCATTATTTCAATAAATGGTTCTCTAAAATTTTCCCTCCAGTCACCTACGCTATGTTGATTTGAACTTAGCGGGCTACATCGCGCGTGTTTTCCAATTGCCTGGCGTCAGTTTTTCGGTTTTTTATGCTACGGTAATTTTATATCTGTAAGTAGTATTTAATTTCATTTTTTCTTAGTACGTGACTGTGGGATTATACCACCTATTCATTTTACTTCTGTGGTGTACATAAAAAAATAATATAACCTCAATTCTTAGCACGTGGAGAGTATTGGTCACATTTGAGTTTGGCTTTGAAAAATCATATTCTTTCTATTGATTGTCATTCAGTGCCAAGTTCAAATGGTATTTATGGAGTTATTATTTTCATATTTTCAACAATCATTTTGAAAATCATTCTACTCGCTCTATGTGCTCGCATTTTACCCGCGCGCATGCGACTCGCACGAAGTGCGAAACATATGCGGAAACATGGAAGACACATCTGCGTGGTGATATGAACTCACGTAATGCGGACTTATCCGCACGCGTGCGACCCATAATGCTCGTACTGTGCAGGCATTTTGTTATCTGGGTGCGTTGGGTCAAAGAACACCATTTACAATATAATTTTAACAAGAATAGATGAAAGAACGATTTTTTCTGCATAAACGCCTAGAATGTGCATTTGTTTATAAAATAAATATATTATGATATATAATAATATATAATACAATAATAATAAATAATATATTCTATATAGTATAATAAATAATACAATTTGTTTAGAAAATAAACAAATAATTATACATAGCCAAATTTGTTTCAGGAAACATCATTGGCTATATAATTGCAACAAGATCAGCAGAAAAAAACAATATCTTTTCTCTTAAAACCGCCTAAAATGTGCATTTGTTTATGAAATAAACAAATATTATATTGCACCGCAAAATTTTTTCGAAAAACATCATTGGCAATATAATTTTGGCAAGATTAGAAGAAGAAACGATTTATTTTCACTTTAAAATACCCAAAATGTGAATTTGTTTATATAATTTGTTCATAAAATAAACAAATATTAATGCATAGCAACATTTTTTCAGAAAACATCATTGGAAATATAATTTCAGCAAGCTCAGAAGAAAGAATGATTTATTTTTGCTTAGAATCGCCTAAAATTTGCAATTGTTTGGATAATTTGTTTATGAAATAAAAAGATATGCATGCATAGCCAATTTTTTCAGAAAACATCATTGGCCATCAACAGGATTAGAAGAAAAATGGATTTCTTTTCGCTTAAAAACGCTCAAAATGTGCATTTGTTTATATAATTTGTTCATAAAATAAACAAATATTAATGCATAGCAAAATTTTTCAGAAAACATCACTGGAAATATAATTTCAGCAAGGTCGGAAGAAATAAACTGAGGTAAAATTATTAAGGCTCAGTTAAAAGAATTCTGAAAATATTCATAAGCAAACCCTGCAGATTGGAACAAATCATGTGTTTAGTGTCTCTATGTTTAGCTGCAAATAAACCAAAAATATACTGCAAAATGACCAAATTATACATTTGTTTATTAAATTTTTGATAAAAGATTAATCTTTATAACAGATTGAAAAACAGTTTTGCTTGTATAACACTACTGGACGTCATATTCATTGAATATTTGTTTGTAACTTTTTTTAAATAGGGAGTATTTATGAAAATTTTTCAAACATGTGTTTTGTTGAAAGGAATATTTTCAAAACTCGAAAGTGTATAAAACGTTTGGACCCCTACTTGTCTGCCTAACAAAGTTTTGTAACAGTAGAACCATTCAAGAAGATAAAAAATGTTTACTGTAAATTGAAGACAATTTCATCTCATAGAAAAATAATAATTTAATTCAAATAGTTTTTATTGCTTTATTGGCACCATTTCTTTATAAAAATCTTTGTTTCTTCCATTTATGGTGTACGTATGTAATATATATGTATCTAACATTGATCATTGAAAAAATAAAATATAAATTTTTGCTATTTGAAAATTGCAGGTATATGACAGGTAACATGTCTCTCGATTATTTTGATGAAAACTTCAACTATACTTTATGTACTGAGCGTTTCTCCAAATTATTAATTACGGAATGAAAAAACTTTTGCTTCCAAAAATACCAGCTTGACAACAAAATGTAAAGTAGTCAATAATTTCATATTTGACGCATCTTGCTGAATTTTCTGATAATATTTTTTTGAGAAGTAGTTTTGCAGACAAGTTCAAAACAATGTAGCGCTTTCCATGTTTTCATCTTGTAGATAATCTTTAAATCATGTTTACAACAAAAAAATTAAAAATTTATATAATCTATTTATTTTGATGTGTAAACATGTTTACCATATTACGCATTAAAGTCTAACGCTGTAGCAATGAAGGTTACTCGCAAACTGATTTTTTCCGTAAGCAAAACGCTACTACCGTTTTTAATGTCTTTCATAAAAATGTTTACGGTCACTTGGAATCTCAGACTTTGGCTCGATGTCTAGCGGTCTTTGGACCACTCGGTACATTCGTCAGGTCAATCCAGGATATGAACCTAATATTGGCTTGGCTAATCGTAGTCAAGAGTTGAACAATTTTATATACGAATGAAATGTTGGCATTGCTCTTATCTGCGATATAAAGAGCATATTCAAGCAACAAGTGTAGTCGTTCTAGATTGGAGAGGACCAATAAATTTCGCAGCAATTTACAGTCCACCGAAGCACACCGTGAAATAGAGCGACTCGTGGAATTTGTTAATACACTTGGCACTCGTTTCATTGCTGGTGGTGATTATAATGCCAAGCACCATCAATGGTGTCAAGACTAATCACCCCCAGAGGAAGAGAACTTCTAAAAGCAATGTAAATTAACAACTTGCGGAATCTCTCAACTGACCATCATAGTCTCCCTCAGCATTCAAATAATTATAAACGAGAAACCTACCACACTGAGAAACAAAAGGACTGACTGGAATACGTTCAGGGAAATCTTAGAGAGTAAATTATCTACAGAAATTCCTATAGAATCGAACGCAGATATCGATGCAGCGGTACAGTTTCTCACCTATTCCATTCAAGAAGCAGCATGGGATTCCACTCCTGATGTAGGGCCAACTGAAATACATACCGAAAATCCAGATTTCGTGATGAGGGCAGTTGCTGAGAAACGAACAGTTAGGAGAATATGGCAAAACACCAGATGCCCAGCTGATGAGAACCGAGTGAATGGAGCGGAAAGACAATTGACGACATTTCTAAATGATTTGAAAAATCAGAATATTCATTATATATCAGGATATTATATCATAACGAGATTGCACATAGAGGCAAAAAAGAGGAAATTTGGCATCTCCTTAGACGTTTACACCCAACTCCTTGGAAAGTTTAGGAACAAGGATCTCTGAAGAAAATCGTTGAATCGATTAAAATGAAATTCTCATTTATTCAGAATAGTAAATGGTGCTAGTATTATAAATATAATATACACTAGTGGTTCGCGAGCGATTATTTGGGCTTTAGCCCATTAGAGAATAAAGGTTATTCGTTTAGGTAACTCTCGTAGTTGAGTGTCGATTTTTGTGCAGAAATCAGTGCTCGAGGGTAGGATCGAAGATGACAAATTGAAGTGAGGGTGCTCATGACGTGGTTAATGACGTAGTTTGGACAAATAGAGTCATCCTGAAATTCTTAAGATGAAAACAGGCTAGAGGGTTGGGGATTAGCGAGGATCTAACAGTGGGCTAAAGGAAGTTGCAGAGAGGCGACGAGTTGGACACAACCCACAATAAAGTTGAACATCTGTTTCTCGAAAACATAAAAGAGGGTTGAAATTGGAAAACTCTTGAAATCCGTAAACATCTGCCTGACCGTTATTAACATTATATGATAATAAATCGATGCTTGATGATGGAAAGGGATAATCCTAAAAAATACGACTTTCAAGCAAAAAAAGGAATTCGAGATCTATGAATATTCGTTAAACTTCAACAGATTCGAAGTATAAACATGCGATACTACTTTTACTTATTTGCAAAAAATTTGAAAAAAAAAATAAAAAGGATTTGGAAATTGATAATATGGTAGATGAACCCACCGAAAAATGTATATTCTCATGAATAAAAAGATTTAAATTTATATTTAGATTCGCAAATCCTGTAGCAGCACGTAAGTGGACAGGAATTCGAGCAGCAGATTTTCATAGAAGCATATGTATTCAAATCGAGGAAAATAATAAGACAGCAGGAGCTGAAGATTGTCTGTACTTAAATGTTTATACGCCACTTCTTGAATTCAAGTCATCATCGGTAATAGTTTCACGTTCACTGCACACTTTTTATCATATGAATCATAATTCCCTATAATGATATATTTTTCAGATGAACAATACTTTGCTACCAGTTATGGTATGGATCCATGGGGGTAATTACCTTTGGGGTAGCGGTGATTCATATGGTGCTAAATACCTTTTAGACAAGGACGTAATTTTAGTTACTATGAATTATCGATTGGGAATATTTGGATTCTTCAGCACCGGAGATTCTGCCGCTCCCGGAAATTTTGCAATGAAGGACCAGGTTCTGGCATTAAAATGGGTGAAGAAATATATAAAAGCTTTTGGAGGTGATTCAAATCAGGTGACTTTATTTGGGCATAGCGCTGGAGGTGCTAGTGTGGCTCTGCATGCGATTTCCAAAGCAAGTACAGGTACGTCTGTAGTATTTTTATTTATTAGGTTTAAAATAATATATGTCACAAATTAAATGTTTTTAATTTTTTGTTTATCAACTACAGAAATCAGCCAGACTTAACATAGATGATATTAAAAACGTTTGACTTATCCTGTGATTGATTATAAAAAACATTAATGTCTGATAATTTGTAATATATATATATAAAGTTTTAATTGTTTTCACGATGCATTCACAGGTCTATTTCAAAAATATATACTTCATAGTGGTACAAATTTATTCCCTTGGGCATATCAAAGAAGGAGCAACTATATTGCATACACAAGGGATATATCTACATTAGTTCATTGTCCCTGGATTACTTCCGAAGGACTTTTGAATTGTATGCGACAAAGAAGTCCAGAAACCTTATTACAAACGATATCTATATTCAGCACAAACTTAAGTCCTTTAGCATACAGTTGGACTCCTACGGACGAGCCTGATTCTGAAGATGCATTTTTAACGGAGAGTCCAAAAAATTTGATGAAAAATAATCAAATAAAGGATTTGCCTTTTATGAGTGGTGTTGTAGCTGAAGAAGGACTTGATATTGGTTTGGGTGAGTAATAATAAAACTTGAAGTTTAGGTTTAGAATTTTTAATTTAACTACACAGCTTGTTGAGTTGCCCCTTCGTGTAACCGTAAGAGAGATCCCCCAATGAGAACCTACCCTTCACGTCCGCATCCCTGAGATAAGCCTCGATTTTCGCTAGGATCAAATCTTTGTTGTTCTGTAAACCTACTAGATCTACTCCAGGCCATTGGGCCTTTATTTTACACAACCAGATAAGATGTTTTCGCTGTAGGACCCAATTAAACTTGGGAACTGCCTTACCATAGTCAGCTAGGACCTGGAGACATTTTGAACAAATTTTAGGAAGCTTCTCTTCACCATCACCCGAAACTTCCTCTAGCAAATTTAAGGTCTTCTTTGGTATATTAGATGCTAGTGTAACATGGAATAGTTTCAGCTTGAATGCGTAACCTGGAGTGTGCGAAGGCAAGCCCAAAACTCTCTCGACAAAAGTAGTGTGAGTTACCTCTACCTGCTCACAATATCTCAAACCCCAGATTCCTACGGCATAAGGAAGGTCGCTTGCGATAAGGCTCTGAAAAGGATAAATTCAGAACACAATAATTCCGCCTTGGAAACTTAAAGGACTTACAAAGATGCACTTACGGCTATCTTAGCAGCAGTAACCCTTTTCGTGCAGGTCAAAGAGAAGGTATCCGAACTTCCAAAAAGCTTGCCCAGGTAGATATGTTCCAGATCCATCTCCAATTAAGTGCTCTAAAAAGCAAAATTCAGTATCAAGCGTAGTCTACATCTATGAAAAACCATGGTCTTGGTCTTGAATGTATTGACTGCCAAATAATAATTCAAATTACAATATTCAGCAAAAGCATTAATTTCTCTCTGGAGATCAATGCGTTAGTCAGGAAGTACAACTATATGATCAACATAATCCAAAAGAATAACCTCGACCAGGTGATCAATTAAAATTCACCTCAGACCAAGACAGAGAAAAAAGCTTTCCAAATCCACGATTGTTAGGATAAAGCAAACCGGGCTAAGAAGCTCACCCTGAGAGACTCCGAATGCCATGCAACTGTGTACGTGATGTTCTCCGGAGTGCGAATGGACAACTTAGTTGCATCATAGAAGCTCTTCATTACCCAAAAATTGGTGTTGACACTTAGGCTTAATAATATGCCCTAGAGCAGATCATGGCTGACTGAAAGAAAGGCGCTTTCGAAATCAATGAAGCAGGAAAAAAACTTTCGACCACGAATGGAAAGATGGATCTGTATGATGAAGCTCAAAACACAAATATGGTCCATACAACCTCTGATAGCTCTTAAAGCTGTCTGAAATGCCGGCAAACACTGACACTCATTCATCCATGCCACTGATCTATCCAGGAGGATCCGCGTTGATATTATAGTCGTAACGTTCACTAGCGCAATGTCTCTATATGAGGCTGGATCCTCTTTGTTACTCTTTTTGAATAGCATGCATTCAAGAATATTTGCCCAATCTGTGGGGACCTCCTTATTCTCTCAGACACTCCTAAACAAACATTCAAGGTAATCCATTCCTCAATCCGGAAGTGCCTTATAAAATTCAGCATGAATGACATCTTCACCTGAAACTTTCCCCGGTTTACATTTGCGAATGCAGTAATTATTTTGGATTATGGCAATCGACCCATCCAGGAATAGATGTACATTCACGAACCAATCAACGTCAAGTCTAAGTTCAGGAGGGAATTTTTCTACGTTTTTTCTGCAGTTAATACCGGTCCAGTCATACTAAATTTTCTTTCCTACAAAAGAAGAAGCTCTGGCAGTCATGTCGGATTCAGATGCCGCCTCCTTGATAGAGAAGATGAGATTCTCATTCATAGTATACACCGAGATCGTACGCCAAGAATAGGTCAGAGAGCGACAGACTGTTCAGGAATACATCCCTCCTAGCCTCCCTCCATATCAGTCTCATACTCGTACTCGTATACCTCGCTACAATAAACTCCGGAAGGAAGTTGGAGCAGCAAAGTATTGTACTTACTTCATGCCTTAGCTCGTTATACCTATGGATTTTAGTTGTATACGTTGCCTGCCAATTCTGGTGAAGTGGACGGGCAATGTCGATGATGTAGACTCTTTCACCTTTTTTCTCTTGCATCACGATGTTGGGTCGATTAGCTCGGATATAATCATTAGTTTGGTTAGTAATATCCCAATATAAGACGTAATCTTCGTTTTCTAGAATGAGCACTGGAATGCATCTATGGATAGACATACATTCTGTTGAAAGTTCTAGGTTTAGGGCAAGCTGTTGATGTATAATGCCCGTCACATCATTATATTTGTGCGTATATTGTTTCTGAGCCATCACGCGACAACCATAAATAATGCGATCGATAAATCCGATGGTATCTGCACATAATCGGCACCGGTCAACCGCGTCTTGATGTAACACGTGTTTCCGATCATTTTTTGTGCTGAAAGCCCTGTCCTGAATTGTAATGACCAATCCTTCCGTTTCTGGGTACAGGATGCCCTTTTTCAGCCAAATATTGGATGCCTCACTATTCACTTTGCGTTGATCAAACGTTTTGGGGTTCTCGCCGTGGATGGCTTTTCGTCTCCATTGCGTTTCTAATTTCTCTATGGTTTCTACCCTGATAGTCAAGCCCTCCTCCGAGGATGAATGCAAGGGCGTATAATCAAGATCCGCTTCACAGATGGTGTTGAAAAGCTCAACATCTCGCTTGCTGGAAAATAGTCTCGCAGCTGTATAACTTGTCACTTACACAGTTGCGTAACATCTATAACGCCTCCACGCTCTCTATGCCGTGGTAGAACTACCCTTTCAACCAGCGCATTACTGTGGTGCATGCGTGCCTTGTCATTCCTACGCAAATGGTTCTGTTTATTCGTTCCAGGTCAGTGTTCTACCATTCGATAACCCCAAAGGAGTACGTGAGGATAGAGATGTCATAGGTGATGATTGCCCTTATCTTGTTTGCCAAGTAAGGAGAAGTCTTCAGAATCAAGCTGAGTCTTGTAGTAAATGCAGTCGTTCGGCCTTTCTTAACTACCGTATGCTGAATTCCCTTAGAATCGAGAATACCCAGTTTTTTATATGACTCATCCTCAGCTATTGCTTCGATGTCCTTCTCGAAATCGTTTTCTAGCTCTGCGGTCCCTAATTCTCCTCTGGTCATATGCACTGTTCTGTATCTATCTAGTCTGAAACACACGTGGATATCATTGGAAAACTGCTTTGTGACATCAATCACTTGCTGCAGTTTCTGGTCCGAATTAGCGTATAGCTTCAGATCATCCATGTATGGAAGATGGATCACTTGATGACCATCCTCATTTTCATGTATTCACAACCCGTGAGACATGCTATTTAGTGTTCTGCACAATGGGTTTAACGCTATACAGAACCACAGTGCACAAAAGGAGTCTCCTTGAAAGATACCCTTCGTAATGCGTATTATTCTAGTTATCCTCGGCTGTCCATGCTCGAAATAACTGATTCCTCTACCCCAAAGCATCATCGCACGACCTAGAATTTCGATGATACGTGGGCAGATTTGGTATATTTCAAGACTTCAAGCAAATAGTCATGTGGTACGGAAGAAAAAGCTTGCTTGTAGTCAATGTATGCCATATTCAAGTTTCTTTAATGTTTACAGGCTTACGTCGTAGCAACAGCGTCTATGGTGGCTAGATCTTTACTGCCCCGAACATTTTTACAACATGCTTTTTGTTCTTCAGCTAGGGTGTCATCCTCGTCGCAGTGAGAATATACCTTACCTGCAATGATGGCTGTAAGGCATTTATAAATTGTTGGAAGACAGGCTATCGGTCTAAATTCAGATGAATTTTGAGCGTCTGTTTTTTTACGCCAAATTCATGTTGTGCCTTTAAGCATAAAGCCCTTCCATCATATCTGGGTGTTCGATGATATTCCAAAAACACCTTGACAACGCAGGATGCACACTCATCAGGTACTTGTACCAGAAGTTGTGCACCAGGTCCGGAACTGGAGCTTTCCAGTTACTTGCCCTTTTCAAAACCGTTGAAACATCTTAGGCTGTGATGGTAGTCAACACCGTTTCAGGGTTATCGCTTGCTCTTGCTTTCTCTAGTTGAAACTACGCAGTGTCTAAATTGGTTTACCAGTAGTTAGTCATGTCTTCCAATTGAAGGACTTCGGTGTTTCGCTCGTTACTTTGCTTTACACTCAGTTCACGATGGAACCTTTTTTCATCTGCCTGAAAGGTTCGATTTTGTTGCTTGATAGCACTACTTTTCTTTCACAGACGCAGTCTGGCACTAAGAACATCAAGTCAATTTGCACCTTACTTTGCAGACATTCATAAGCAACCTGATCTTCCATGGTAGATCTCGATCCCTTCCTTGGGCAAAGACTACATTTGTAGGCCTAGTTCTGCGGCCCAACGTTCTAACAGCTGCTACAGCTACACAGTACACAAGAGTTTGCACCTATCACGCACTTAGTGTGAGGTTTAAACGCATAGGTAAAACCTTGCTCTTCAGGTGTCCTATTAGTGCACACAGATCCTTTGTGATGTTCATCATGAGCAGAGAATGTCTTTGTTTTGGATCTACATGTCTGAACTCTAGTAAAGCATTGCCAAAATTACATTCACGGTGTTGTAGCTTTTCTGGGATTTCGCTGTTTGCATAAACGTTATTAATGTGCGGGTGTGGTTCTAGTGGATCCGGTACATGATGTTCATTATCCCTAGCACTTGTGCCTTCAGCTTCAATCGGGTCTTCGTTGTCCACAACTTTCAAAGGGAGTTCATCAATAGGAAGCTTCTGTTCCACTTCCAATTTGATGGCAGCTATTTCAACATCCGAAAGCTATCTGTCTATGAGTACTAATGTAAGAAGACTCAATTGTGTTCTCTCCTTACACTTTGCACACTTTTCTCTGCCAAATAATAAAGGCACATAACATCTCTGTTCATATGAAATGTCTATTTTAATTGCCTTCTTGGTTGCTGTACCTCTGCTTCTGCCTCTGCTTGAATTAGGCCATCTGTATCTGTAGTATGTGGTGTTGCTGGATCATCAACAGGTTGAGGAAGAACATCAATTGCCGCTGCTCGATCGTGTGACGTGTCTTCTTCTAACTGATGTTCATTGCCGTAGTTTTTCCACGTCAAATCAACCTATTGTTTAATCTCCATTGTTTGGTCTTCTAAGACGTGTAAATTAGTCCTGATTTCCTTCACCTGAGCGATAAGATCTCTTAGTGCGACTTTCTTTATAAGAGGATACTTTGTAGCAAATTTCGTCCTAAAATTGTAACCTTTCTCACTTTTGGTTTCAAACTTCGCACTTTCATAATAGACTGAGCCTGACTCTGGCAATCCGGGATTTTGTTGAGTTGGCTAAGAAATGAAGCTTTCAATCCTCCAAGACAGCCGATTATGAGAACAACAAAATGGACTTTGTAGCTTTCGTACAGCCTGCCCAGCTCGAAAAGAAGTGCTTGATAGTTCGCCCGTTTTTCTTTCTCCTTGGCCGTGATATTACCATCGGCGGGTGCCAAGAATTTAATTGCGTAAGCGATCTTCGTCTTCAGATCTTGTAGGACAATATCAGGCTTTGTAGCACTTATACGTTGAGTGGCAGAAAATGAGAAATTCCAGAAGATCTTACATTGATCATTCTCCACAACAGACTTGAATTCCCCTTGAGCGTATGGCAAGACGCGCATTAGATCAACACCACAGAAATGCCGAAGATGGTAATATAAAACTTTTGGAGCCGCATTGTGTCTCTCTATGTACCCGTAGCATGCATATTTTGAGCATCCACTGAGAACATGTCCAAGTGCTTCGGGCTCTTTCTTGCAGGCTCGGCAGTTGGTGTCAGCAACAGGTACATTTATTACGCGCTCGCGGTTAACTACGGTGTATATAACGTCATCTTGACAGGCACAAAGAAATCCCTCAGTCTCCGAGCTCAATCCAGCAAACTTGAGAAACATGTTACATATAATGCCGTAGAATTTACCACAAAGGGGCTTGTCAGCATGTTCTCTTAGTATAAGCAAATGTTCTGCTTTCTGTACACGACTTTTGAGCAGGCCCCATCTGCAGCACGGTATAGAAACGCCACAGCGATACCTTTATGCGATGGCCGTTTTTAACACACATCCTTTCTTTGTAGCTGGTGTTTAAAAAAGCTATGGGTCTATAGTTCTTTGGATTTGTCAAATCTCCGGTCTTAGGGATCAGCAACGTGTCTCCTTCCACTAACCAATGCGGGATGGGTTGTTTTCCATTTAAGAAAGTAGTACATATACGAGCTAGTTGTTGGTGCGTAGAAGTGAACTTCTTTCACCAAACGTTGTTGATTTTATCTGGCCCTAGCGCTGGAAAGTTCTTAGTTCTAGCAAGACTTTCTTCACTTCTTCAGCAGTAATTAGTGGACAATCTTCCTCTGGATAGGTATCTCCATATACGTGTTCCCAGAAGACTTGAATCTCTTCTCGATTAGGCTTATTTTCAAAGGCACGTGACGTTTTATTGAACAGACGGGAAGGATGAGAAGGATGGTCGCCTTTTTCCAGTCATCTGGAACTTCCTGCATCTCGATAAATAAATTTATCAACTCGCATAGCCTGTGAGGTATATATTCGCCATCGAATTTAAGCATTTCAGCGTGAATGCCATCTATACCAGCAGCGTTACCATTCTATAAGATCTAAATGATATTCCTAACCTCAGATACACTAATTCTTACAACCGGGGTTTCGTACGTATCGTCCTTTATGCCGCAGTTGTGCTACTCCATATCTACATCCCCGTAAAATTCCATGCAATGGTCCCTATGACCATCTTTCACGGTGTCTGCATTATATACTATTTCACCCTTGCTATTAAAAATAAAACATGGTAAAAGAGGACATAGCAATCAATATAGTTATCAGAAAGAGAAAGAGTGTAGAATTGTATCAGAGTGGAAAGACTTTTTCTTGAAAGATGCATGATAAAATGTCATAAATAGCAATAAAGTCTGACAGAAATGTGTGATAAAAACGTGATCAGTTTAAATGAGATGGAATACGATACAAATTATTCATCAAACTCATAAGCTAATCTCGAAGCATCAAATAATATAAATTCAGGACGTATTTTTGTCGACTTTGTATCTTTTCTGTATCTTCCTCTTCATTCTTGTTACAAAATTTAGTTTCCCTGATATCACATTTACCCTCTTTTGCCGCAGTGAAAACAACAAAAACTACTCGATATTTTTTATTTCAGGTCGAAATTCCATTGATGAAGCGTACAATCTTTACAGTTTGAACCTGGATTCAATTATCGATTTTATCGGTTCTTACTACGATGAATCTTTGAACTCACGAAAATTTAAATCAGCTGTGATGTGTTTCTATTTTAAGAACTCCCTCATTTCCGTGAACAAAACTTCGGTAAGTAGTAAATTATCATAATATATGCAAATTTGTATAACATTTTGAACGTTTTTGTAATTGAAAATTCCTAATTGTGGACAAAATTTTATTCCCAGTTTTCGGAAAGTGTCCTAAGATTTACCAGCGATGGTTTGTTCTTTTATCCTCAACTGACAATGTTGGAAATAGTAACACCAAAAATTAAAAGTCCAAATTATTTTTATAATTTTGGATATCGGGGCCCACTCAGTATATATTCTAATCTTGCAAACAATACCCTCGGTGTTGGTCACAGTGATGAACTAATGTACTTTTTCAATTTATCAATTTTTTCCACTACAATCTCAGATTTGAATTTAACTGATACACAAATATCACTGAGTAGAAAAATGGTGGATATGTGGACATCGTTTGCTACAGCTGGGTGAGTGCGTAGTGAATTATTATTTTTGATTGTTTATTATCTCTCAAAAAGCACTGTTGAAAATGTTTAGTGATTTTACAACACAATTCAGTGAAAAATTCTTTGTGAAATCACAATAAACTTTCATTACTATATTGGAAGCTCACAAAATAAATTTTTTAGAATGAGTATACGCATTGCTTGAATATATATTGAATACTATATTACTACTTTTTTATTATTTTATTATTTGTCTATTAAATTATCAGTTCTTGCTACTACTTCTACTAATCATCATATTCTATATTATATTTTATTTCAAAATTTTAGGAAACCAACATCAAGCGCATTAAATGATCCTCATATCTGGTTGCCATACACTACACAAAACGCATATCATCTTCAGATTGGTAATATTGACAATAATAAAGATCCTACTGTGACAATATCTAATAAATTCTACGCGGAGCGTATGAACTTTTGGATGAAAAATGCTCCTATTATAAAAACTTGAATATCGCCAAATAAACGTTCTATCTTCAATAAATGATTTAGTGTTTGTTCAGATAAATACCTAGAATGATATTCTAGTTTCATAAATTATTAATGCCTTTAACTAAGTGAGTAAAAAATCCTCTCCATATATAAAAAGTACTTATCGAAAAGGTAAGTAACAATAAGTTAAGGATTATTGACGTGTAAAAAATGTAAACTGTCTTGTATAACTTTAATAACGTATGTTTAAGTCATGTAGTTACAGAAGATAATGAAGAAATGATATATTTTTA
Source organism: Andricus grossulariae (assembly GCA_011634705.1). Lineage (NCBI taxonomy): Eukaryota > Metazoa > Arthropoda > Insecta > Hymenoptera > Cynipidae > Andricus > Andricus grossulariae. The sequence goes on from JAABKJ010001755.1 coordinate 549,509, forward strand.
GCTTGATGAAAAAATTCAGTGAAGTCAATAATTTCATATTTCATGCATTTTGCTGAATTTTCTAAAAATATTTTCTTGAGAAGAACTTTTGCTGAAAATTCAAAAATAGGCTGTGCTATCCACATTTTTGTCTTGTAGTCAGACATTAAATCATGTTTACACAAAAAAAACTAAGAAATATCTTGTAATATTTTATGGCGATATCAGTAGATATACAACGATTAAAGCACACAATAATATCAATAAATAAACAATAAACAAAGATTCTGAGCATGGGTTTTTATTCGACACAAACCACAGAATTCGTTTACAAATGTTTTTTCATAAATACATAGAACGGTTTGACGCATCGTAATGGAAATAAGAGGATGTAACATTATTTTTTATCTGAGCTGATTAATTTCAATATTTTGATACATGAATTTATAAGGACAACTCCCTTAATTAATTTGACTTTCTGGATTAAATTGTATCGTATTTTCTTCTTCTAAATTAATATCACGAGAAAGCGGATTATTCTACAGTTTACTGTGTCCTGTTCAAGAAATTGGTCCCAAGTATACACGTCAGAACCAATCCTGGGATGACCATAAACTTGAAACGAATTAATCTATTAGCCACAACAATATAAAAAGTAACTTTATCCGTAACTTGTAGTTCGCAATTAACGTTAAAATGAACTTCACTTTTTTCTATTCTAAGACCTGAAACTTGAATTAATTCGCTACCAAAAATTCTTCAGAAATATAATTGTCCTCATATTCAGGGACCGAAATTGCTCTTAATTGAAACGTTTTCATTTTCGCATCTTTACTTTAGATTCTTATATTTTGTATAGGAAGACGTAGGTTCACAGATTCGAAAATTGAATTGCTTTGAATATTCTTCGTCATTTATATTCTTTTCTCTCAGAATAATTATTATAATACCCTCTCGTCTCTTTTCTTTAATCCATGAAAAGTTTGAAATGCATAATATTTATTTAGGCCTTGTTGCTACGTGCCTGTTATTTATCAAACGGAACAATACTCTACCTTTTAATGCTCTTTGATTCTCGAGTTTGGAAAATTCATAGATCCATACTGGGAATTTTACTAATGTTCAAAAATAGTTTCTCACGAACCTATTAATGCCACTATAATTAAGATCAAATTAGAGCGGCTATATTGGCATTCTTGAGCTCCCATGCAAAGACGGGTTGAAAAAGAATTACAGAAAGTTTCCTCCAATTCAACTCCAATCGATCGAAATTATGACATGTCATAAGTGTGGAAAAGCGTTTAAAAGTTCATAACTGAAGTTTAATAGAAATTCGTATTATAGGAATTAATGTTAAAACAGTCCGTGGTAGCCCAATCCTTCCTAAGGAATTCATTACCTCAAGCTATTTAACGCTACTCCGAGCACTATCCAGAGTACGCAGTAGTGAGGAGTCAGACGCCCAACGTGGTTTCGGTTATAGTGCTCGGCGCCGACTGTCGATCAATGGTGCTAACAGACCGCGACTTTTTCAACTGCGCAGGCTTTCTTCCTTACCCCACCATTGCGCGACGCCTGCGCAATTAAAGAAGTCGCGGGTCGTTAGCACCACTGCTTTCGATCGCGGACTCTCATATCCCCACTTTTCCAGTGAGTGCGCACGCAACCGCACCTATTTCACACAGCCATGGATGTGACCTATATAACTCTTTCGCCCAGGAATTTACGAACCACTCAGTACCGTATATATTTTATTTCTCACCCGCTCTCTTTATATATTTAAATATGCCTAACTAAATTATGCTGAACCATTTCAAGGAGAAACAGCAGATCATTGTCAACCTTCACGTCTTCCAGTTCTTCAGAGGATGAAATCCATGAATCCAAAAAGGGTTAAAAGCTTTTCATTAGAATTAAAAAGTTGGTGAAGGATGCAAAAAAAGCAAAGGCAAGGCACCACAGAGTGTCTGGTTCTGATTCGTTCATGTTAGAATCATTCAATCCAGATAAACTCGTTTTCCTTTTATGTGTAAATATGTTCCTTGTCAATTTTTGGACTCTAACCTGAATATTGTCAATGAGCATCTCGATTCAATTTAAGATGGCACAGTGCATTGCGGTTAGGCACATGCTAAATCGCTTGTTAGGACCTATACTGTTTTTTTGTAAGACATTGTTCTTAATTGTAGGGTCTAGTCTGGTAGAAATTATTGGTCTAGCCAAAAAATGATTTCTTCTGGGAACTCATTCTTAACGCAAGATCTGACCCGTTGGAATGCAAAGGCCCTATACTAAACATAATTCTGCATAAGCTGATAAGGTTAAGTGTAGGCTCTAACCCATTGAAAATATTTAGTCTAACCAAAAAATGTTTTCGTTTAGGACCTCTTTCTCAATAATAGATGTGAGCTATCAAAGTGCAATGATCCTAGCCTGAACATCCTGCATATGCCGATAAGCTTAAATGTGGGCTCTAGCTCAGTAAAAATATTTCGCCTGAACAAAATTATTTCTTTCAAGATATTTTTTTTAATAGGGGCTCTAACCCTTTAGAAAACATTGTTTTGTTATGCTGCAAATGTCAGATTAATTAATAGAGTTAGTAATTTTCTTCTGCTTAATGCAACCTTTCTCCCCACAGAAGCTTTCAATTAAGGCTATAGCAATGAAAACAGTGTCCCAGTACATCACTGCGTTCAGAAACAAACCTACAAGCCATTGCTAAACCAAATTCAGCATTTCTGAATTGTGTTAATGGTGGTGTTACATCCTGATTCTCGGCAACTTTCTCGGCATCAGATTTCAAATGTTCTTCTTTCTTTACACTATCCAATATCTTACTGTCCGTAGGTTGATTAGCAATGAATTGATTAGTTTCCACATCTACAAAATCTTCAAAGGTTACATCTATGAATCCCATTTTTCTTTGTAGATCCATCCACTCTTCAGAAGTATTATCCGGAGAATGTTCGTCCTGTTCTTGTATGGTAGCAGTTTCAGCCTCAGCTTTTACGAAACCAACCTTTCGACAGCAATTAGAAATTTTTTTATCAGTGATGTCAGCCACTAGTCGAAAATGTCGAAAATGGCATCCAACAAATTCAAATCAGGCACTCCAATTGTCTCATCCGAAACCTTGAGCAATCTTTTTATAATTTTCTTTCGGTAATTAACTTTAAGGTTCTTAATGATTCCTCGATCCATTGGTTGCGATTTGGCAGTCCAATTCGGTGGTAAGTGAACCACCCCAAATAGAAGAACTTTTCGATTTTCTCATTGGAACTTACGATAAATTTTATGAAGCCAGTCTTCATATACTGAACTGGTCATACAAGCTTTTTTATTGTTCTCGTAAACCAATGGTAAAGTTTTGACTCCCTTGAAACATTGCGGGTTCTTTGATTTTCCTTTTACCAATAACTTAAGTTTTTCTTCAACATGTCAAAGTTTTAACTGGTAAACATTGAAAAAAGTGTCGTTTCATGTGTATTGAAAATATCTTTAATTGCATAAATTTCTGTCAAACCAGGCAAAATGTCAGGGAAGAAATTTTCACAGTCTTCTTCCGAAGCAGAATCACTTTCATCACTTAATGTCCTGTACACAATTTTAAATACATTTTTTGAACTTTTCTAGCCACCCAGAAGCTTTGAAATTCTCGTATCCTAAGTGAGTTGCAAAAAAATCAGCTTTCTCTTGCACTATAGGAACAGATAAGGAAATATTCTGGTTTCGAGCAGATTTAATCCACTCCACCATCGATGTTTCCAACAGTGGAAAGCAAGATGTCTGAATGCGCTTTTGATCCCATTGGAAACATTAATTATCATCAGCAGCCAAAATCTTCTCCTTGTTCTTGATAATAGAAGACAGAATGTTAGCAGATATTCTGAAATCAGCAGCAATGTCCTTCTTCCTTTTAACTCCTTTCTAGACACATTGAATGAGTTTTACTTTCTCACTTAAAGATAGTGTTTTATACTTTTTCTACATATTCTCGGAAGTGTCACACGCGCCAATATATATAAATATATGAGTATCGCAAAGTATGTTAGTTACTCACTGCCGTACTTAAAATTACAGAAGTTATCATCACGGCGGGGCTTATAATATACTTCGAATTATCGAACTTCGAATTATCGAGAAATATTAATATGGAAAACATCGAGTTTCAGCTGAGACCAAAAAAAAAGGTCGAATTATCGAAAATTCGAATTATAGAGGTTCGAATTATCGATGTTAGAACCAGTAGTCCTAACTTGAAAAGAATTTCATATTTGACAAACTTTAGGCTATCTGTATTTTTCCAATCAGAAATATTAATTTTGTCCTATCGCCCTGATTCAGGCCCTTCTTCACCCTGGTTTGATTATGATCTTACAGGCGGAAGAGAAGAAGGAAAGCTTTTACCAATATCGATTTCTCTACTGGTAAGGTTCTTACAACAAGAGTTCAGAAAATAATCGCAAAGCGCTTACCCGAAGATTAGACGCTAGCTCCACCAATTCACTAGGACTTTGAAGTCCGCTAGAACAAAATAAAACAGATGGGCTTGCTTTCTGAAGAGAAATCAGAATTGATTACAAAATAACCTCTTGAAAAAGTTTTAGCTACTACTACTCCGGGTGTGTTTTCGTTTGGCTTCTATCTTATCGAAAAAGTGAAATCAGCCAGGCTAGTCGATCGCACATTGATGCGAGGTAGGAAAAATCGTCAGAGACGTCTTGCCAGAACATTTTCGAAGAATCGCTGGTTCAAAATCAGTTGCAGTCTTCGTTCAAGACAGCCAACAGAAAGAAAAAAATTTTCAGAAGGAAATAAGTATTTCAGTTATTAAAGTCGCTGGTAGGATTAGGTATTTTATACTCAGAACATTTCAAATTGGAAGATCACAAACATGCGAATAAATTTATAGCTAAAGAATGCTTGATGGCTGCCTTAGATTTAAAAGATGCTTTTAACATAAACTCGGTTGACCTAGGTCAATGAAAATACCTAAGATTTGAATTTGATGGTAAACTTGATGAATCTACGTGTGTACTTTTTGGTCTTTGCAGGGCGGCCTACATTTTTACAAAGCTTTTAAGACCAATATCTCCAGTCTCAGAAATTCAGTTTTCTTTTAGTTGTTTATATTGATGATTTTTCGATGAGTGGCTGAACGCACTCTCAATGCTTAACACATCTCAGCGAAACTCGTAAATTTTTACAAAGTTTAGGGTTTTTATCTTGTTGCCCTGATTTATCTTACAGTTGGTTATATGCCAGAATCCGAAAGAAAGAGGAATTGTGTTGTCATTCAATAATTCTCAATAATTTTATAAGCAAATTACATTAACAAATGCCCAGTGTGGACATTTAAAGGCAGGGAGAAATAGTTTTTTCTCTTAATTTTGTTGAAATTATGTTGTTTGTGTTGTTGAATCATGAAAATTTGTAATCCGGTATTTGTTATGAATTTCATAAACAAATTGAATAAACAAATGCCCTATGCATACATTTGAATTGCGGAGATCTAATGATCAGATGACTGTTGATAAATCTGAATTACCGACTGCTGATAAATCTGCATTACCGATGGAATGTAATACCGACTGCTGATAAACCTGCATTACCGACGGAAGGTACCTTACCGAGCAGGTAAGGTAAGTCCCTGATCTATCGAATGAGACTCGATGCATGACAGAAAGCTGAAATACCCACCAAGAGTTATTAGATTGCCATTTTTCATCACCGACCGATGGTAATTATCCGAGGTAGGTAACTCATCATGAAACAGAGCCTTGAACTTAGCATTAAAAAAGACGGATGAATTGTTTTAGAAGTTATACAAAGATTCGAAAATAATTTAAATCTTGAGGAGATTTCACAAAAGGTCGAATGGTACAAAATTTGTTTAAATATGACATCCCACTCCGAATAATCTGGAGAGAAAACGTCTTATATATTTCTTACAAAAAAACTTTAAGCTGTTACTCTGAAACGTGAATTAAAAAAAATTTCCTTCTGAATATAACATTTTTTTTAGCGTATTTATGTTCAGAATTACAATGTTTTCTTATTAGTTTCAGGCTTGAAATTATTTGATTTCAAGTAATTTTAAATGATTTTCTGAAATTTCGAAAAAGAACGGAAAATATTTCAAAGTGAAACTTTTCAATTTTACAAGATTAGAACATTTTAGAAAAAATTCGAGTATGTTTAAGAGATATTTAGAAGTTTTAAAAGGATTCCAAAACAATTAAAAACTTGAAAAGTTTTTTAAAATGTAAAAGAAAATGTAAATTTTAGAAAAATTTGAACAAAAAATTTAAAAGTATTTTAATCATTTTTACAGATTACAAGAGGATAAACCAATTTGATTGAGACTCCCAGGAAAATTTTGCTGAATTTTTAATTTGTTTAAAATTAATCTAAAAAGAATATTGGAACTGGAATATTGGAATCTGAAAAAAGAAGACATATTCATATTTTGCAGGATTTAGGGGAAAAAATAGGAAAAATGATCATCATTTTCAATAATTTTCGGAAATTTAAAACAAAATATAGATTCTTGATGATTAAGAAATAAAATTTTGAAGCTTTTCAAAGATTTGTAGGATTTAGGAATTTCAGAAGCTTTGAAGAGATTAAAAATATTTTTGAACTTGAAAACCGTTCCCAAAATTTTATAAAATATAGTTCAATTCCTTCAAAACTTATAAAAGTACTGAATATCTTTAAGCTTCTTGAATTTTTCCTAAATGTTTGTAAACTCCTGTTGAATAAACAAATTTTCTTTGAAATGTTCTAGATTCCTTCTTCGATCTTTTTGAAATCTTTAAAAATTTTCTTATGAATATTATGAAGAGAATATCTATATAAATTTAAACAAATTGAAAGAGGCAGATAACTGTTTATATTCATTTCCATCATGCAATTAAATTTTCCACTTAACTTACAACTTTTCTGTATGGATCTTGTAGTACACTCGAAACAGAATAAATTAAATTGCAGAATAAGACTAACGAAAATACAAAGTTTTTTACCATCTTGCTTCAAAAACTCAAAAAGTACTTATTCAGAGCTCGGCATGTTCCTTATTGTTATATACTCAAAACGTATTCAGTAACACGTTCCCGTTTTATTCTTATCAAATTATGTCTTTTAATTCTGTAAGTTTCGAAAAGAATAACAATTGAAGACAAAAAACCCGATAATATCTATAATTTCATAAAAATTTGCATTGTAATCTGTTATCGAAGTATGTAGTATAGTATTTCGTTCATTATTCAATAGACACGATTCTTTATTGTACATTGAGTGACGAATTTTCGGAATTTCTCTGTACATACCTAACTTCTTGAATATTCAGAAAAATACTATGGATATACCTTTAAAATGTTTTCCTAACCAAGAAAAATTCCAGAATTACCACATTATTCACCAAAGACACTTGAGCTTTATTAGTCACAGTAAATTATTGCAGAATGTCACTTCTATAGTTATCATTGTCGTAGGATGTCAAGATCCCAATTATTTAACAACATTACAAAATTTCCGTTAGCTCCAAAACAATTTTCAATTCATTGGAATTATACTTAGAATCCCGATACTTGATCAATTCCGATTAGACCTATAATACAAAACCATAATACCGAGATGCGAACTAACAGAATTACGTTAATTTACGTGACGCTCCGACGGCCACGTCGCCGAAATTTCGCTGTGACCTTATTTCAAAAAATGTACCCCAATCTTTCCATGATGATAGAAATTCGCGGTCTGTTCCCAAAAATTTGTATGATTGACAAACTAGCACCGACCGTTGTATTCGAACTCCCTTAAAAATCTTTTTGGTTTATTCGACATTTTCCTTTGGCAATTTTCGATGTTTCCCTAAAATTAACCCTAACACGTGTATTGCGTAGCGGGTACGGAACGAGAGTGAAACGACGAGCAACGCAGGGTCAGCAGGTTCGCTTGGTGACTTCGTTCCTGTTGCCCAATCAGAGCGTCGTATCCACGTGTCCCGAAGTTCTCCACCAATCACAGTTTCCCGGATCCTCGTCGGCTGCCATTTTGCTGGAAGAACGTACCGATATCTCTGCCGCCAAAACAAAAGAGAACTTCGTTAATATTATAACCCCATGATTCTGATTGGAATACATTTTTTGTGTTACATTTTCCACTCAGAATCCTTAGGTATAAGTGAGAAAAGGGTTTAAGTTTTTGGAGTGTTTTCACCGAATCCGAGCGTCCTCTCCCATTTCCGGGACCTCCGGAATATGGGCTTGAAGAATTATGGAATTGGGCCGTCCAGTGAAGGTTTTACTTCTATTTCTTTCCAACGTGTCAGCTTCCTTGCTCCGTCAGCGTGGCCATCTATGAGCGCCAGTCGATAGGTCAGAAAAGGACAGACCATCGGAATACACCATCTTGTCTCCCTTCAGTGCGTGATGGTGTGTTCGGCTCCCCTCCTATGTCAATATGGCGGAATGCTGGTTGGAATCCACAAGCCAGAAAAGGACAGTTTATATTTAAGTTCTCTCCCTATCTTTCTGGCTTACCGTGGTAGGACAACTCTGTGGTTTTCCGAACGTGGTGTAGTTGTTGACATTGCTCTGAACTGTCACTGTCACTCTCGGAAGAAGTCTCGACGATGACAAAAGATAAATAAAAAATAAAACAAAAGGAACAGGTGTAAATAAAATTAGTATGTGCCGTGCCGAAAGTGCCCTTACGGAGTGTGATTCTCGTTCCGAATTCCCGAGCGAAGAGAGAGGATGATTATTTTCCAGTGCCGGTGGGAGTGGTTATGTTGATCCTTTCAACAAGTGACAGGTAAATTTTTACCCTGTCACAAGTAATGATTTGAAAAAGCGCCATCTAACCATGAAAAATATTACAAAACACTACTTCACTAAATAAATTTCTATTTTATAGTACTTTTTGTCTAATATTTATTTAAAAAAAAAAATACTCAGCATCACCACCACTACCCCGCAGTGGGAGTCCGTAACCGTTACGCGGCGCGTCCCCAGTCGGCGAATAGGGAAATGCTTGCTAGATATAAAGGGTAGGGCGAAAATAAAATGAGCCTTGCGAACTAAACAGACTTAGTGAAGGATACACAAAAAACACGCTTTGTTCCTCCAGTGGCCTGCTGGAAGTGCTCAGAACCATGTCCGGCGTGTTATTCCGTCGGCGTGCTGACAAGATGATGTGCACATTCACTGCCGGGGTATTAGCTGCAGTATGGGATCAGAGGACAGCCCCTTCGAGTCTTGATCAGGGATTGCGTGTTGGCTGTAGGTCCGAGGATATACTGGTTCCCTGTTATTTCGGCCCGCCCCTACTCAGACAATGTGCTGGTAAATTATCATGGGAACACGTAAAATAGCAGAAACTACAAAGACGACTTAGCTACAAACACGGACAATAAGATACAAATTTTGGCAAAGACCTGCTCTGGAAGAAGCTCATACACTGGCAGCTCTAGAGATGCGGCTGTTTAAGGACTTCATAAGCAAGTTCAGCGCTGCAGACTCAGCTTACAAGAAGGTCCCTAATACGCAAACGATTATTAGTTAGAATGTGGATGCAGCTAATACCATATTCGAAAAACTTATCAAGGCTAAAGGTAAATTAAAAGAGGCAAGAGATACTTCTCAGGTGACGCTTAAAAAAACCCGGCAAGAGATTCCGCGAACGCCCGGAATGCCAGAGAAAAGGAAAATAGCGGAAATGACCATCAGCCCTTTTGGGGAAAACGCTGCTCAATCCAAGAAGAAGTCACAGGCTGATACAAACGGTGTGTGGATAAAAGCCAGGGGGGCAGACTCGCCAGGATAGGACATCCTGGGGAAAGGTCGCGCAAGCCAATCCCGTTAGAACAAGCCAGCTCAAATCGAAAGCAAAGAAGACCAGAGGAAATCAACGCCTTCGACCTGAAGCTGTACTTATGAGTCCAGCAAAGGGTGAAACGTATGCAGAGGTTCTCAAGGCCATGAAGCCCAAAGTTGAACTAGAAGAAGTTAAGAGTCAAAGTTTGCCGATTAGGTAGACGAGAAATTGTGGCGTACTTGTGGAACTCGAAAATAAGTCCCTGGATAAAGAGAAATTTAGCGAAGCTCTCAAGAAGACCATTTGGGTCACCAGAAAAGCAGAGGCTATTGGCGAGATGAAGGTGAACATGTCTCGAACCAATCGCTGGGGAAACTTCGTGGTATTTCTAAAGTTGGACGAGAATGCAATGCTTGTAGAAATAAAAAATTCTCATTTTTCTGAAAAATTAGAATTTTTCAAAAGAAATGCATATATTTGGAAAACGGTATAAAATTGAAAAAATAGGCACAACTGGGGATAATTAGGGATAAATAAATATACAATATTCATCCAATATTGATCTTTAATCACATTTTGGTTTCTGAACTACATTCATTAAAGTCTCACAAGTATAGGATAAATTTAATTAATCAACTATTAAATTAATTAACTCGTCTAAGACTAAAATTATATTAATTCTGATCATTTATAGTGCTCCTTTTTCAGATTTTTGAAACAACTCCAAAATTTTATTATACCCTAGTTGTCTCATATTTCGATGATATCCAAAATCGAGATGGTTAAGTGGATATTTGAACCTACCAACAACATTTGGCAGTTTTGTCACTAAGAAATCCAGATCCTAAAATATTGTCAAAAAATCAATTTTTCAACTTTGAGAAAAAAGTTTGGTTTATTCAACCAAAATTTGGTTGCATGGAATATTTGTTAAATTTAACAAAAAGATTGGTTGATATCAAACTATTTTGTTGAATCTACCAAAATTAAAGTAAGATAACAAACTCACCAAATCATTTGCACAAAAATCATTTGTGCCCTGAATAATTGCTATTGGCATTGTAACCTTTTCCAATGGATAATCTGGAGGCTCTATTGATTTATATGTTATCAGATTTTGCACCATACCATAGTCGTATTGTCGAAAAGTATCTTAAATGAATAAATCTTCATTATTTTTAATATTCGCTAACTATTCATCAGAGTGATTCCAAATAAAAATTAGTTTTAATTACCAATTTAAAAAAATTAAAATCGGATATGATTTGTCTCTGAGTTTTGTTTTTTATTGATTTTTGGTTGTTTTTATTTTTGTCAATGTCTTGAAAATTTACGTATTATATTTGTATACATATATAATAATCACCTTCTATATTAGCATCATTTAAAATAATGGATTGAAAATTGTGAAATTCATTTTTAAGGAAAATTATAATTTTTTCTCACCTTTTTCACCTTTTTCTATTGAGGTTTCATGTATTGTATTAAAAACACATTATTTTTTTTTGTTAAATTCAACTGTCTCTGACTTAAAATTATATATTTTTTTTGGTTTAAAGATCAGCTATTACATTTTATGTTGATAATTCAACAGATTGGTTGAAAGTTGAACTTTGTTTTCAAAATTAATTTTTTTCATTTAAGAGTCTTAATTTTATTTAAAAATTCATCCCTTTGATTTTTTTCAAATTAGTTTACTGAAAAAGTGCAACTTATAAGCTGAATCATTCTACTATTAATTTTTTTTTTTCAATAATAATTTTATACTTACAGGGAGTACGAACTCCTTGTGCGTAATGAAGAACCTGTTTAGTAGAAGATCCTGCAAGCACATATGCAACAGCATTTTCGATTGCTTCCTAAAAAAATGTTAATTAATTAATTGAATGTTAAATAATAAACAAACAATATTCATCTGTTTAATCAATTTTTACTTGGTTATCAGATACTCGACTCGGTCCGGTAAATGTATATATTGCATTGAAAATGACAAAAAACAATGGTTTTATCATCAGTATTTGTCTGAACAAAATTGTAATTAAGGCATTTCCTGTCATATCGAAATGACCAATTTTTTCCGCGAGTGGCTGAAAATTAGAAACAATTATAATAATTTCTATAAAAATTAAATTAATAATAACACAGACACATGAGTAAAAATCTTGTCCATCAGACGAGATAAACATTTCTATATGTTTTTGGGGTCACTGAATCCGAATCATGGGTTGGTTTGACTGTACAGAAACCCACGCCTCAATTGACTTTGCAAAGGAACCTATACAGGAACCTATACTCGACCATTTAAAGGATCCTTTATAGCTGCAGGTTCCATTGAAGGATAATTTACTGTTTCCTTCTCCAAATTCCTGCACGAGAACCGTCAAGATTACCTGTGCAGGATCACGTGCAGCAACATATCCAGGATCCTCCGAGGTTCCTGTACAGAAATTTGGCGAAGGAAAATCTACATGGTCCTGCGAAGTAATCTGTATGCAACAGTTTTCTGTGAAGGACCCCATACGTGTTTTTCTACAGGAACCCGCGCCTGAATAGGTCTTCACAAAGCAACCTGTACAGGAACCTATACTCGATCATTTGAAAGTTACTTTATCGGTGTAGGTTCCATTGCAGGATCATTTACAGTTTCCCTTACCAAATTCCTGCACAGGGACTATTAGGATTACCTGTGCAGGTTCGTGAGCAGGATCAAGTTCAGCAACATGTCCAGGATCCTTTGATGTTCTTGTACAGGAATTTGGCGAAGGAAACTGTATATGATCCTGCGAAGGGATCTGTATGCGACGATATTCTGTAAAGGACTCCATACGTATTTCTGTACAGGAATCCGAGCCTCAATGGGTCTTCACGAAGAAACCTGTACAGGAACCTATACTCGATCATTCAAAAGTTCCTTTGTCTTTTGTCGGACAAGAATTTTTTGTGAGTGTCTGTGTAATGAATACTATATTCACTGTTCCAAGTTCCGCAAGTAAGGGTGCAAAAACTCTTCCAATTCCCTTCATATTTCCCAAAAATGCAATAGGTCCCATGTGTGCAGCCAAACGAATCTTATCATTATATTCAGGTTTCAAGGCTCCCAAAACATATGAGGCCGTACATCCTTGTGAATGGCATGTAAAATATAGTTGACTTTTTCCAGTTTTTTTCAAAATCAAATCTATCGTTGCCGGCATGTCATAAATTCCGATTTCGTGCCAACTAAAGACAAAATTTAATAATTATAGTATACAATTATTATTATTATGAAGAATTTCATTATAAAATGTTATCATAAAAATTGTTATGAGAAATAATACCCTTCCAGATTGGATAGGATTACTCTAGCTTACCTAAAATTATAGTGGATTACTCCGCCTAAACTAGATTCACGTAAATTGGTAACCAAAAAGGATTACTTTTCAACAAAGTTGTTTAATTTTTAACAAAATAGAGGAACTTTGAACCAAATGGTTGAATTTTCAAACAAGAAATTTAATCTTCTTTTGAAAAGACGAGTTTTTAACTAAATACATGAATTTTTAACAAAGGACTCAAATTTTCAGCTTAAAATAATACATTTTCAACAGTATAGTTTGATTTTCATCTAATAAAGATGTATTTCATACCAGAAATGAAATAGATCAATTTCTAGTAAAAACATTAATTTTCAACCAAAAAAATAACAATTTTTAACAAATTGGTTAAATTTTCAAGCGAAGAAATTAATGTTCAGCTTGTATGATGAATCGGCAAAAAAACTTTTCAGCACAATTAATAAATTTTTTACAATGTAGATCATTTTTTAACCAAATAGCCAAATTGTAAATAAAATAAAATAGTTGAATTAAAAAGAAAGACAAATTTTTAGCAAATTAGTTGAATCTTTAACCACGACTGAATAATTCTCATCCAAACAGTTGCTTTTTCAACCAAAAACGATTAATTTCCAACCGAGAATATTTTTTAAGATTATATTTCTACCCAAAATGACGAATTCTCAACAAAATGCATAAATACATAAATATTCAAGCAACAATAATTTTTCACCAAGTAGTTCAATTTTGTACCAAAGTTATTAAATTTTTAACTCAAAAAGACTAATTAAAAGTTACATTTGTAATAAAAAATGTATTTCTTACCGAAGAAGACGAATTTCGTACAAAATAGCTAAATTTTTAATTTTCAACTAAAATGATGAAATTTCAACTGAAAGGATAGATTTTCAACCAAAAAATATGAATTAACATTAAAAAATTAGATAGTTGAACTTTCAGTTGAAAAAATTATTTAAATAAAAATTCTGCATAAGGGTTAAATTTTGCACCAAAATATTTCAAATTTCAACTGAAAAGATGAATTTGAAGCAAGATGATTAAATTTCTACTAAAAAGGCGAATTTTCATGAATAGAAAAATCAATTTCTAACAAAATTTTTGAGTTTTCTACAAAGTAGATTAAATTTTCACAAAAGAGTTGAATTCATTATTCAATTTAATTTTAAAAATCAAGATGCAAAATTGAAAAATTAATTATTTTGAACAAATTAATTTCTAGAGTGTAATTTAAGAATGCTTTAATTTTTAAACGAAGTTTTTTCAAAATTAAAAACGGCGGATCCAATATGGCGGACATGAATAATGAAAAATGTTAGGACTATAATAAAATGATAGATATTTAGGCTTGTGTGGTTGCTGAATTCAAATCTGATATTACATTTTTGAAATTCGATATGGCAGGTCCAACATGGCGGACATAAATTATTAAAAATGTACGCGCCTCGATAAAATTGACGATACTAAAGTTTTTGGGGTCTCTGAACTCAAATCTGATGTTATATTTTCAAAATTCAGAATGACGGATCCAATATGGCGGACATAAATTAATAAAAATGTTTGAACTTTGATTATATTGGTGGTGCATAGGTTTCTGGGGGCGCTAATTTCAAATATAATGCTGGATTTTCAAAATTCAAAATGGCGGATTCAACAAGGCGAACATAAATTATGAAAAATGTTTAGAAATTTATCGGAATATCCATATTTACATTTTTGAAGCGGTTCAACTAAAAGTGTAATATATCCAATGTAGCATAACAAATTTTAAGGAAAATTGCAAGTATTGAACATTAGCGGTCGTAATTCTACTTACTAATGGTAAATATGGACAATCCGATTAACTGCTAAACATTTTTGATAATTTTGGTCCGCCATATTGAATCCGCCGTTTTGAATTTTGAAAATCCAGCACCGGAATTCGATTCAGCGAACCCAAAAACCGAAGTATCATCAATTTGATCAAGGTCTGTACATTTTTAATAATTCACTTCCGCCATATTGGATCTGTTATTTTGCATTTTGAAAATCCAGCATCAGATGTCATGTACCAGAAACTTTGACAAAAATGTCTATAACTCTTTTAAAAAAAAGTTCTCAAATCTTAAAAATGCTCTCACTTTCTGAATTTTGGCTTGATCGGTAAATTTAATGCAGGTAGTTTCGAAATATGTATTTGATATCTATCACAAATTTAGAATTAAATTTCTTAATCCATCAGAAAAATCATTTTTCCTACTTTTTGAAAATTTTGAAAAGTATGTAACTTTTATCAGTTATGAACGTAAAGATCCGTTAAAAACTAGTGATAGAAAATTTGAATTTGATACTGGACGATAAAATTATAGTTTTGAACTTTTTTCATGTTTCCAATATCCAATTTCACAATGTTGCAGATGAAATTCGAATATTAAACATATTAAACCATTAAAAATTGAAAAATTGATAATAAAATCGTAATAATTCATAAATTCTTTAAAATTTTACCTGAAGTCCCAGAAACCAAAACTTTGCTCGATATAAGTTGTATGATTTCTAGCATAAATATTTCCACGGCAATTTCCTAACCATACATCAAAACCTTTGTCAGCCAGTAGATAAGCTTCAAAGAAAACAAAAACCTTATTAATTTATTTCAAGAAGAAAATTTATAAAAACAATTTGAAAAAATTACCTATGGAAATTCGTGGACCAGTTGCAACCCAAGTGGCTGAAGATTGATAGAATGCATTGAGCACATAAACAGGTGGTTTGTTACCTGAAGCTTGATTCGCTTTTTCACCTTTACCACTTGGAATTCGATGAATTTCAATAGTATAACCATCTTCTGTTTCAACTTGATGTTTTTCGAAAGGATATCCATGCTGTCTGACCATGTCCTCCTGTTTCAAGAGTAAAATTAATTTCAAAATATTGCCTATAATAATGTACTTCATTTACTTCATTCACCTTTGCTATAAATAATTTACGATAACAATAAAGCATTGCCCTCATGCTGTTTGTCACGCTTGACTAAGCACAAGATGCCGTGGACTCAAATTCTAGGCCAACTCATTCTCAGAAATTGGAAAATCAGGATTTGAAGTTTCACTTTGCAGTCAATTTAATTTGAATTTTGTCTTAAATTAAATTAACCTTTCAATTATTTTTAGTAATTGTCGCCAACTGTTTCATCAGACGTTGGAATTTAGGAACTGCAGTTTGAGTTTAACGTCTTATTGTGTCAATTTAAGTATTGGATATTTAGCGTCAGCTCTGTCTCGGAAACTTAAAATTCTTGTGAATCGGAGAAGAGCAAATTTTCGCCGTATTGCAACGGTTGAGAGGAGCGGGCGACCAATCACAGATCTCGACCCGTATCCCCACCACCGGGAAGGCCCTCTGTCACAGAAACATAAAATTCTTGTGAATCGGAGAAAAGCAAATTTTCACCGTATTCCAACGGCTGAGAGGAGCCGACGACCAATCACAAAGCTCGCCACGTCCTCCCCACCGCTGGAACGCGCGCAAAATCGCTGGCCAGCTAGTCTAATAGAATTGGAGTCGGGAACAGCAGAATATATGACAAACAGTCTGAAAAAGCACAAGGTGGCCGCCTTAGTGATTTGAACATAAATCTAGCGTTTTTCGAGGAACGGCTGTACTTTTTTCGGGGATTGTGTAATAACAACATTTAGTGTTTTTTAACAGTTTTTAATGAAAAATTAAGTGATTTTTCACATTTCTGGTTCTTTCGGCTCCAATTCATCAATCTTCAGTTGTAGCAAACAATCTGATGGCAAAATAACAATTGGTCAAGTGATTGCACTAGAGAATACCGTCCAATAAGAAGCATTCTCTAATCTCAATTCGCAGTTGGTTCGTTGAGGTGAATTTGCTTTGTGCGGGACCTAAAAATTTCAGCCAATGACAGTGTTTCTGTGGATTACTAGGAGAATATCATTGGCTGAGATGTCTAGTGATTTGATGTTTTGCATTTTACCGTCCAGATTGACGCTACCCGTTCCCAGTTTAATTGTATTGATTATTTGAGTTCGTGACTTCGTGGATCGCGATGAACACAAGGAAAACAAGTTTACATTTTTTTTATTATATGTAAAGTGTGGGTTGAGAGGACATCACAAATGTTGTTACGACTACGTAATACCGAAGAGAGTTTAAGGAATTATAGGAACAAAGAAAGCTTACAAATCAAGTGCTGTGAGTAAAACTGCCAATACTGAACAAAAAAATGCAGTCAGTATTACGATAGAACCTGATGATGAGCTTGATCAAGTATTCGGCTTACAGCCAGACATCGATGTCTTGGAGACGAACTCAAGACAGCGCCAAGTCGAACTCAAGTCGAAGCATTTTTACTCGGGATGATAGACCATCCTGACCGCAAATGTGACGCTGAGTAGAAGTGAAACGTTTTTGTATGGTCAAACGCTAGCCTGGACAAGCTAATCTAGTCTGTCTAGATATTCTAGATGATGAGAAAAATTTTTTTTTTTAATATTTATGATTCATGTTGTATACCTTTAAATATCTTGAATGTTTTTGGAAATGTGCAAACAAATATTTGCATTCAACACTTAAAATTGTTTTTGTCTTGGAAGGCCCGGGCCATTTTTGGAAATGTGGGAAAAGATATTTAGATTTGCTATTTAGAACATTCTTTGGTCATGACGGGCTAGCCAGAACCCGCCTACGGCCAAAAAAGACCGTCTAGATTAGACGGCCTAGACAATGCCCTAACTGGACGCAAGTCTGCCCCAATAATTTTCTACACGGGCCGGGAAATTGGAAAAGGGTGGCTATAAGTTCCACGAAATTCGGTGAGTGCAGCACAAATATTTTCGGTGAGCCCAGACTCTTCGTTCAAAATAAGGTAGTTTGTTGCGTTCCTTAATTTGGTTTTTAAACGCATTATACCTATTTATACTACTTTCGACTGTATCTTTGCATCCGCTTCTGTTCATCGCACTTGGTGTTATTTTTGCTCACGAAGAGAGAGAGAGAGAAAGAGAGTTCCTCGAAGGAGAGTCAATGCTCGTTTAAATTTTATTATCTTTTCTTCCGCTGGGTATGTCTTACCATAGTTGCGTAGTTCTATAGCTATTTTAAATGTCCGATTGTTTTCATCTGAATATTCTGTTATGAAGTTATGCGTATGCATTTATATGAAATGCATTTGGTGTTTTAAGTTAGATTTTCAGGGTTAACATATTTTATATTCATAAATAGGACAGTTATCAAGACTTTGAAAGTTGAGGTAGGGTAATTAAGGTCTGCAATTTTGCAGAAATATTTTTTTAGGTCTAACCCCCTCATTTTTTTTCTTTTGGTGAAAAATTAATTATCTAATTTGTCGAGATTAAACAAAATTTAACCACAGTCCTGGGTCCTGAAACCATCCTAAATAATAAAAAAATCAAGCCAGAGAGGTCGGCTAGAGCCCTCATGGGTTTTGTAAGCTAAGGGAGAATGATTCTAAACCATGAAAAACCAAATTTCCTCATTTTCTTATTTTTTAGCACTGAAATAAATATATATATATATGTGTGTGTGTGAAAATTTGGCTGAATCAAAAAAATGTAAGTTGTTTGCACAAAATATTTGATTGACCCAACAATCTTTACTTTTCCCTATAAATAATCCCTGAAGTGGAGGTCTAAATTGACCTCGAAATTTGTTGGTCCCTAGTATTATAAAAAAGACGTAGAAAGAATAAAGAAAGAATGAGAGGTTGGTTTTGGTTGATTCTTTTCTTTTTCTTCCTCTTTTTTCCTTTGTTATTTAACTGTCTCTAACTAACCGGAAAGGAGGTAGATTGGAAATCTAATTTTGATTTGTGAATTTTGTTCATGCTCTGATTTCGGTGCATACAAATATTCATAAGAAATCTGCATGCTTTATTTATGAATATTTTTTAGAGTTCTTTTAATTGAGGCCAAACAATTTTTACCTATATTTGTCGAAAGAAATCTTTTTACTTTTTTGTACAAAGGATGGTTTTTGAAATATAAGCAATTTTTATAAATGTATGATTTTTTGGATTATTTCTTTTCTAATTTGAAAAATATAATAATCTGAATAGATTGGTTCAGAATTACCCACACATTTTTTTGTTGAATCAACCAAATACTCCCTTTATCAAAAGATTCGGTTAAATCAACCAAAAAATTCAGTTGGGCCAACAAAATATTTTGTTACAAAAAAAAACGAATTATCTACGAAATAGGTGAATTTTAAATAAAAAATATGAGTTTCTAACAAAAAAGTTAATTTTCAACCAAATAGTCTAACTTTGTGCCGAATTGTTGAATTTTTCAGCCAAAAAGACGAATTTTCTACAAAGCAGTTCCATTTTTAACCCGAAAATATGAATTTTTAACTAAAATGATGAATCTTTAACAACAACAAAAATTAATTTTTTTAAAAGTGGTTTAACTTTAAACAAAGTAATTGCTTTTTAACCAAAAAATATGGATTCTCAATGAAACATGTAGTAGGTGATGTTTTGATGAAAATAGGTTTTAATTTGAAATAAAAAACAATTGAATTTGACCCAAAAATAAGAATTTTCAACAAAGTAGTTAAATCCTCAACCAAGTCAGATTAATTTTCGACCAAACAGTTGCAATCTTAACAAAAAAGATGAATTCTCAACGAAACATGTAATAGGTGATGTTTCAATGAAAGTAGATTTTAATTTGAAATGAAAAATAATTGAGTTGGACCAAAAAATACGAATTTTCAACAAAATAGTTAAATCCTCAACGAAGAAAGATTAATTTTCAACCAAACAGTTGCATTTTTAACAAAAAAGATGAATTTTTAACCATGAAGATTAATTTTCTACAAAAAAAGACGCATTTTCGACATTATTCATGAATGTTCAACCAGATAGTTGAATTTTCAACTTAGAAAGATCCATTTTTAACGAAATAGTTGATTTTTTAACTAAAATAGATCAAATAGCAACCAAAAATGGAATAGTTACATTTTTAATTAAAAAACTTAATTTTCAACCAAAAATGAAACGAATTTTCAACAAAATAGTCACATTTCCGACCAAAGAGATGAATCTTCAACCAAAAAAATTATTTTTTAATAACGTAGTTGAACATCCATCCAAGTAGTTGAACTTTTGACCAAAAAAGATTACTTTTTAACAAAATAGTTGCATTTTCAACAAAATAATTAAATTTTCAACCAAATAGTAGAAGTTTTAACCAAACCAGATGAATTCCGAATCAAAAATATAATAGTAGACTTTTCAACCTAAAAAATGAAGAATAAGAAGAATTCTTTGAAAAGAAGGTTATAGTGGAATAAGGAAAGAGTTTGAAGTCTGAAATATGGAAGTGATTTTCAATCTTATTAAGTTATTATTGAAATAAACCATTGCAGGGCCATCTTCCGCAAAATTTGCAGACTTTGTTACAATTTATCATCAGGAAACTTACCAAATGCTATCTAAGTTTGTAACGTTACCTGCATGGCCCCCCTCTCTCCCTGTTAATGTCTAGTTTTTAACATCAATTTTTTCCGTGAAAGTTCAAGGCGAACTTAGATGGCAGATAAATAAAAAACAAGACTTGTGTTGCATTTAAAATTCTGACATTATTTTGTGATCGTTAGGTGACATATTTGCTGATTTTCGGAAAGATGTTGGATTCTTATTCCGAGTGCAGCGTTAAAACTTTTTTCGCTCCTTCTTATGCACCGCGAGAGTGTTACGTGTCGCATAAACGTGGGATAGAACCATAGGCACGTATACATGCGTTGAAAGTACCTCTACGTAGGAAGACGAGGACCGCGGATTCAGTTACGTCCGGTGCGTCGTGTCGTTGAGACGCCAGAGTTTTTCGGCTGTGTGTTATAAACGCATCGTCGCGTGTCAGGCTCACAAGATGGGCCACATGGGCCAAAGCAATCAACGCCTTGATGATGATCAAGTGTCGCGAGAACAAAACTGAAATCCCCAGCGAGACCCACGATGATCTGTGACGATTGGTGATGCGAATAATTGAATGATTGAACGATCATTTAGCAATTTTCTCTCGTGAGATCCTACTTTATTAAGGGTGGAAGCTTGCAGATGTCGAAGAGACCAATTCTAGATTGCATGTCAAGAAGAGATGCTAGATAATTTTAGTCACAAACTTGCCCTCAAATTACTGTCCGGGACCAAATTTAATAAGTTTAATAAAAGTAGTTAGACCTAAAAACAAAAGAAATGTTGATGTAGTAGATGGAAATGCCTGATGAAGGATAAAATTTCATGTAGATAAAAGTCAAGAGTAAGGTGAAGGATGAGGAGATAAGGGATGAGCAGAAATTGGTAAAGTTTTGCACTTTGAGGGTTGATTAGTCCCGGCTGACCCACTTGTCTTCCAACCAATATCGGTTCTTCGGAGAATAATAGTTTATTTGTGAGGTATGGGAACAATTCAGAATTAATGATTTAATATCTTTGTGAGATAAGTTCAGCAAAGAAGGAAAACAAGACGTTCATTTCAAAATTGAGAGTTTCAAAAGATAGAAGAATTTCGATTTCGCGTGCTTAATACCAATCGGCAATTAGTATTCATGAGAACATCTGTTTCTACTTGAGTTTGGGAAGGACAAAAAACTACTTTCAGAGAAAGGAATAATTCAAGTTCATCCGAGTGGCAATCCAAAAGTGCAATGAAAATTGAATTAATAATTGGAATTAAATTAGCTCCCGGAAGTTAGCAATATTCAAAACGATCTCGAAGTTCTTTTTTAAATTTACTGTACTCATATAAAGAATATACAAAGAACAATTTTAGTGTTATTGTTTACAAAATAAGAAACACTTTGTGAATCGTGAGGCACGCGAACGTGATAGTGAATGGGATAAAGCTCTCGCATCCCTTGTCTAAATCTTTATCTAGATAATCGTGATCGAGTGAAGTATTGATCTTGAGAAGAGAAAGTTTGAATTTTCTCTGACATTAATCTCTGCACCCTTTTTTTTATTTAAAAGGTGCTGATGATTATTCAAGTGTCAGGCAATATCTTTGAGGATTAGTGTTGGTATAATTTTGAAACAGTTTATATGTTTCCTGGTGAAATGCAGTGCAGTTGTTTTATTAGACAAAAGTGAAGAAAATGAAAGTGGGTAGAAACGTGCCAACGAGCTTTATTTTGTTCGCATGAAGTTTGTGTTGGATTCTGGTTGATTCTCTGATCCACGTGGTCGGACAGAGTCGGAGCCATGGCCTGCATCAAGGCACCGTGGTCCATCAGGGGCTCCTGCGATGATATTAACAATAAGGCTGATTCCACTCGCAATATCATCCAGGTACTAACAAATTTAGAAATAAAGTAATAAAATAAGAAATAAACCTTGAAAAATTATTTAAGGGTCCTAAAAAATCAGGAACATCTTTATAAGTAAGCTCATTTCCGGAATTGATAAATTGTAACGACTCTAAAATTCGAGTTGTAGCCTTCCATTTTTAAATAGTTTTGCACTTAATGATTGAGGGACAAAAATTTAAATTTTTAATGGATTATATAATATTATATATATATATAATGGGATTATATTAACTTTCGATAATAAATTTGTTTCAGACTTTTGATGTAAGTTTTTGGCTTTAGGGTCCAACAAAAGCAATTTAATTTTTCACAATTTTATTGCACCGTATAGTCAGCAAGTTACGTCAACATTCTCAAATAAATTTTTTTATGTTTTTTTTTTGTTTTGTTTTCATCTGCCGCATTTGTATTGCTTCAAATATAAAATTATTATATTTTAAAAACTTAAATTCTGAATAAAAACTTTTAACTTTATCGTTCAATTTTACTTTAACTTCAATATAATTTCTGTCTTCGGTTTTCCATTATTAATATTTTATACACCTTTCTCACGCAATTCTATAGTTTAAGTATTTGTTTATCCCAGTCCAGAAAATTGATTGATACTTGGGGTTTACTTTTATGGAAGATAAATCGGCCGCTTGTTAGTTTTATGACTAATATATTATCACACGAGTGTAATAAACACTAGAATAGAGTGCCCATCTAATATTACGTAAATGTAAGTACATCAAAGCTTTAAGATAGAAAAAAGAAGAAAAGAGTACATTAATTTATCACTAGATTATAATATTTTAAAGGTCAAGTATTGTCTTCCGGCAAAATATGCCGGATTTTAATTTACTCTTCTGGCATAGTTTATTGTTAACGTAATTTCTTTATCGGCTAGATTCTAAAGAACTCTAGAGAATTCATAGGGAATTCCAAAGAATTCTAGGTTAATTCCAACAAGTTTAGAAATTCGTCTCCGACAAAATATGCCAGAATAGAAAATGAAAAGGCGATATTTGCGACAAATGTAGGTTATATTTGATCTCTATATCTGTATTCTCCCCTCCCTCATACACACGGAAACTTGGAAAGGGCGATTAGTGTGGCGAACTTACGCTTGAATTCTTCGGAATTCCAAAGAATTCACAGTTAATTCCGGAAGAGAAAATTAAAATCCGGCACTATATGTCAGAAGAGAATACACAACATATTTTGAAATATTAAAAGTAATAATACTTTATCATCATAAAAATGTACGTTAAGGTCATGTCAACTGTTTAAAACAGGTTATAACTAATTAAAAGTGACCTAAAATATACATTTACCTGATAAGAACACCTCTTTAAAGTAAAATGCGTGTACCTCTATCTCAGATTTGTCACTACCTTGACAAAACTGCATCTGACTTTTAAGATTTATCGAAGTAAAAAACGAGACCTTTATTTGATAGGATTAACGTAAGAAAAGTATTAAATTAAAAAAAAATCAAGATATTTGGTGCACTAGCAAATAGCACGAATTAGGAGCAAAGTAGTGACGACGGTGGTGACCTGAAATTATGAAGGAAGTCATCCTGATTCTCTTTTTGCCTCACTCAAAAATAGCCCCTACTCTCGATCTTGGGTGTTGTGCCTCTGTGAGTCTTCTGAAGATACATCGAGTTCGTATGAGAGTAGAAAACATACACGTGCACATGACGCACGCGCTGAGGTGTTGGGTAGTTCAAAGCACGTGCGTGCGGCTTCTGGGTGTCATTTATATGGGAGTATTAGCTCCGATGAAAATAGAATTAGAAAATTATTTACCTTCAACAGGAAATTTATCTATCTTCAGCAGGAATTAATTTATCTTCAGTTAGACTTAGAGTGGTCAGCGAACCAGGAAACTGGGATATGGTCAATTTTTGAAATTTTAAGTTGAGATGAAACATTTTTAGTGGTTAAAAACTCGTAAAATTTGTTTCTGGTCGTTTTTTACATTAGAAGCATTGGGTTTCGATCACAGAAATTCAGTAATGATTAGTGAAATGAAGTCAACAGTTTTAGAATAATTGAAAAGCATCCGTTCCTACACACAATAAATTAATTATTATTTCCATTTATATATTATTCCTGCTATAAGGAAAATATTTTGGTTGAAGATATTCAACACATATTCAAAATATTCTAGAAAAAAATATTATATGTAAAACTTTTCCTACACAACACAGATTTCACACAAATTATTCACCACGGGTGATATAAAAGCAGACTTCGCGCTGTTCCAATATTCCCCAATTTTTTATTTTCATCAAACTTGCATTATAATGATTAAAAAATTACTACAAAAGACCACATCATTCCACCAAATCTGTAAAAATACTCTACAGAACATATCTGTGGCTGTTTTCGCAGTTAACACGTTCTAGAATTGAGAGGTTGCAGTACAGAAGTAGATAACCAAAATTTTTATCGAAGAGGGTTTATTGCATGAAAAATTCTTAAGAAATCAAATAAACATTGTGGAGAAGGATTTTTACAAATATAGTTTTTTTTTTTTAAACAAAATATTTATTTTATTTTTATTTTTAGAACAAAAATGTGTCATAATGTGATATCCAAAGTCGATTTTCAAAACCTATGAAATTTTAATCTCAAAATTGTTAGTCGACTTTCTCGGAATTAGCTAACTTTTTCACTCTTTTTTTATCTATCCGTATTCAGAAACTTAACATCTCGGAGGCACGATTTTATTTTTAAACTGAAAATCGAATTTTTTGTCGCAATCCGCAGCCGAGTCTACTCCAATTTGTGGTCAGTGTCACTTTGAGATTGTCAACTTCCACATTCGTTTCCTCGAACCTAGGGGGCGATTATGTAACTTTTTCACTTTCACTTCCACTTCCAGTTGATCGAAAGTTATGTTGATTGTCTCTTTTATACATTTTAATTGTCACAATAATTTAAGAAGAAAGCAACCCAGAATTTCGGAAAAGTGGAAGTTTAAACGAAAGTGAAAAAGTTACATAATCGCAACCCCTGGATAACTTTTTTATATCAAAATTTTTTGTTCACAATTTAGCAACACATAGGCTCGGAAGCGGGAATTTGTTTAATCTTTAAATATTGATTTCGATTTTACAGAATATTTTTTCACTCTTTTGTAAAATTCCCATTTTCTTGTCATCTAGTTCTGTACTGTTACTCTTCAATTGTTCTCATTTGTTTTTTAACGAAACCATCAGACTTCAGACTTCACAGCCCAAAATAGGGGGTATAACGTGATTTTTCGCGAATATAGGGGAATAATAGGAGAATACATTTTTTAAACAAAATTAATGTACAGCACAGGAAAAACTAGGATTTCACTTGTGTTTCAGGTCTTTTTCTTACAAACTGATTTTTAACTTCAGCTATGTTCACTCTTCTTTATCAGTGTCAAATTTGAAAAACAATTAAATTGCTTTCAATATTCGTCTTGCTTGAACCCGTGCAGAAATTGCAATCTGGCCCCGATCGGGGATGAAACACACGCACAGACCGGGGACAGATCGGGACTCCCGATCAGTCTCATTATGATCCATTTTATGTATCTCGCGAATAACGACAGATTTGTAAATTATAAAATATTATTTATTTGAAACAAAAATAACATACGTTTAATTTAAATACAGTCGTAACTAGTGCGCGGTCCTCTCTTTTCGACGGTCACCCCAATCTTTGGAATTTCCAATAATTGTTCCAATGTTGCTTAGAGCTCTGAAACTCCGTTGATGTCAGCCGGAAATTGATTTTCAAGTGGATCCAAATTTTCTGGCTCGTCCACATTCATCAATTGAACGGGTTGAACAATATTCACTTCCGAATCACTTACATTACCATCTATAATCATTGCATTTATATTTATTTGAAAAAAGACAATTTAATTGATGATTAATTTATTTGAGGTTAGGTTTCAATGAGCCGCAGATAGTAATTACTTACTTTCATGTTCCTCACGCACGCTCCTCCAATCATGGTTTCATGTTGCTCCAAACACGTGGCGTACTCGCCTTAGGTATTTTCAATAATTGACAGAATATTATAAACGAGTAATATTCTAATTTCACTGCACTACCTAAAAACAATGACCAGCACTAATTCTGTGCGCGCATGGAGATGCCGCTTCGGTAGGGAATCTGTCTGGCCCGGCCTGGCCCAAGTATGGGCCACAGAGTCCTACCGATCAGGGCCAGATCTGGAATCCCGATCGGGGCCAGATCGGTATTACGTACTAAATCGGGCGATTTCTGCACGGGTTGTGTCACTAATTCCAAAAAATAATAACTGTTTACAAATTTATGGAGAACAAATTGTTTAAACAAATGAAAATTGTTGATATAATTACAAAATATGTTAAACAAGAAGTTTAAATGAATAATAATTCTTAAAACAATTTAAAATGATTAAAAATAATTGGAATCTCCTCACTTATCGATTAAAAATAATTAATGTTGAAAAGATTCCAAAAAATACCTTCTTCAGCATGAACTTGATAGAAAACTGCATTTTAAAAATTTTTGGGCAGTATCTGGGCACAATAAAAAGGTATTGGGGGTGGGGGGTCCAAATAAAAAGATATTGGGTGGTAATTTATTATTTCTTGAATATTCCTTAAGAGGTGAATGTTCTTTAATTCACAAAAAGTTTATAACAAGTACTTATTTTTTCCATTTTTTTCGAAAGCCGAGCTTGTTTCACTTATAAAACCCCATGTTAATTTCAAAAGCCCAGGGGCACGGGTTAACGTTGAAAGAAAAAGAAAAAAAAACGGATGTTATTTTTCCGGTAAATGAACAAATTGGGGGGATCGATCAGCAAAAGTCGAAAGTAGAATTTGTATAGGTATAAATTTTGACTACCCTACACTGTTAGAAAAATCTGTATTAAATTTAATACAAATTTATATGAAGTCATTTGCATACACGGTAGTTGAGATTTAATATACATTCAAATATGAATAGCTGTGCACTTTATATTAAATATAATATACAGGTCGGTATAGCAGCGTGCTTGAAAACTCACAGTGCTATCCTATCAAATATTCGCAATTGAAGTAATAATTTAGAATTCGTCGATTGAATTGCTCTTTATGATTAAAGCGCAACGTACATGTGGAACTCTTTCCAAAATTTGCCTTGAATGGTAGAAATTTAATGAGAGTACAGTTGATTGTAGGTTAGGCCTGGCATTTATTTACGTAATTGAACTTTTCGACTTAAAATCCATCTTTTTTTTTTTATTAATTGTAAGAAGCTATCATGTTTTATTATTAAGAATCGAAAATTATTGCTTATTTTATTTTTATTTTGTGTAAAATGGAATTATCTGAGCGATTATCATGAATGTATATGAAATTTAATAAACACGTACCTATAAAATAGCGATTTCATATGCTTGAGATATTAGTTTTAATATACATTGGTATTTTAAATTTAATACTATTTTTAACCTACTGTATACCCATTGACAAACCCGCAAACTATAATATGCATATAATACTACATTCGTTATATTCTATTATAAGAAATTAGTGTAGAAGGTGATTGTTGGCATTATTGGTAGTTTATATATCGTCTGCAAATATGCTTGAAACCATTCCAGGCAGTGCAAGTAAAAGTTCACGCTTTATATGTTTACTTTCGATGATCCCTATTCGATGGTGATGGGCATGTATAAAAATATAATTGACAATTTTACGAGAAAGTGGATAGACTTACACTAAATTTGAGGGTATATTTTTGATATGCAATAAAATGATCCAAGAATGTAACAGTCTTTTGTTTCTTTATATTTTTATACGGATTTTCGTATCAATTGAATTGAGCTGCAGCACTTTTGATACCTCAGGATTTACTGTGCTAACGTTATACTTATGTTACAACTACAATTTGAATTCAAATATTTCAATGTTGAGGTATAATTGTCGTACTGATTTCTAGTCAAGTTATTTGAGTGTGAATAGTAATTTCTACAGATAATGTATATTATAGCACAAGATATTGCGCAAAATTATTCTAAATTTCGTTATATATGTACTTTTACTGCTTTCATGCTCATACTTTCTCATTCAGCACGATAGATTGCTTTAAACTTGGGACAATAACATCTCTGAATAAGAAAACATTACTTTCTGGACATTTAAACTGTTGTTTACCGTTCATAACAAACTTTTATCATGGATATACACACATACATGTATACATAAGTGAATAATTCTCTGATTTAAACAATACTGTCGCTTTTTTTATCATATACCACAGAAAACGGCGACGCTCAAAAGATAAACTTTTTTAAACAAAGAATAAACAGTAGCCAATCAGAGACACAGATTTTCCGCTTGACAAGAGAAATCATCAAGCGTTTCAATGAATCTAGAGACAATTTCATCTACTTTTCTCTTATTAGCGGCCCTTGCTCTCAGGTAAGCGAAACCGCGATTCTCTCGGAGCCTTGGTAACGTGCTGCTTTTACAAAACGGGGTTTGGATAGTAGAAAGACTGAGAGAAAGTGAGGCAAACAGAAAGAGGGAGAACTCCACTGTGTTGAGCACCATCGATGAAGGGAAGTAAGGGATCGGGAAAGATAGAAACGAGGTGGGGTAAAAGTTGGTTAGCTGTGTGTAGACGAAGGAAGGAAGGGGGGAATGGGCAGGAGAGTAGGGGGAGCAGAGGGGAAGATAGAGGGGTGCGAGGGCAGAAATATAAGCAGAGAGCTGTGTCTTTCGCGAGTCGGGATATGGAGGGGGTTGGGGAGAGGTATGTGGGAGGGAGGGTCGTTCCATTTGGAGTTCGGTTCGCGTTCGGTCTTCGGTTCCAGTTCGGCATGAGTCTTCGCGGAGTTCGTTCACGTCGCGCGTGCTACTGCACTTTGAGACGCTTCGCTGTTTACTAGTTCAACGAAATACCGCACTCTTCCGTTGGGCGCCATCATCCCGCTTGGATTCTCGACTCCTTGCAGGCCTGCACTGCACACTAATTAACTTGGAATGTTAATTTAAGCTGTTTTAATTCAAATAAATGGAATGCAAGAAAGTGCAGTCTAGTGAATGAGCCAGTAATAGTTGGAGGGAACTCGCATCAGGATTCCCGGCATCTCCTTACGGGCTTACGGCTTACGACAAGGGAACTTTGCGACTTGCTGGCCACGGCAATAAGAGGCGCTACACTCTGCAGCGGCAATGTCGATGTCTGGAGCGAGGTCGGTGCACACAAAGAGGATCGGTCCATTGGGACTATAATATAGTGTGCGGTAACTATCCTATAGCGATTTTGTACATGTAGCAGAGGTAGAGCCGGCTCAGATAAAGCCAAGAGTAAAATGCTCTACTGCCAGAGGGAATAACATTAGGCCTCCGTACGTAGGCTCATGCGTACAGAGGCTAACCCGCCTGTATGCATAGGTGAGTTATGTACGTGTTTATGCATGTGGGGTCGTATGGAACGTAGTGTGTGAACATCTCTCGCGAGAAAATTGGTCTAGGTTTGTCGAGACTCGAGACGCGAACCAAAAAAGAGAAATGTATGACTGGTATTGACATTTACTGTGACCGTGCTTATTCGTTGTGGGTGTTCAGTCATGCGTTACATTTCCAATTATTGCTAGGAACCTTCGGATCATTTAATTTAAACATGTTACTGCGAATTAAAACGAAAGGACTTTCACTAATATTGACAACAATTGGTTTTGTTATTACTCTTGTCTGATACGGTAAAGCTCTTGTAGCGAATCCTAAAGTTATGAAATTTCCAAAGACGGCACGTATAAGGTTTCTTGAGATAAAAGAAACTAGCTAAATTATACTACCGTTACAAGAATGGTGAAAACGAACACATGCTGCAATCTGCGATAGAGGGATCCCTTGCGCCCTTCAAAAACGGAAACGATTATGGGACGCGGATGTATAGGTTTCTTTCTCACTTCTAGACAATTTTTAGTTTCGTCAGGTGATGCATTTTTACGCCGATAAGCTATATCGCATTTTTTTTACAACAGCATGAGTGCATGTTGGAATAAGTAAAGAAACACGTATAGGCAATATTCAGCTGGAAGCAAAGCATAATGTGAATGTCATATTCTCGATAATACTTCATGTACATTTTAATGATAAATATGTTTACTCGTTAACTTAGTAGATTTTAACCTTGACTTGGTGCTCAAATACGAAAATTGTTTTGCATATAAAGAAAGCCTAATACCGTCAGTTATTATCTAGTTTATATTTATATGTTACTCGTTATGCAGAAAATATTTGCATTCCTTACATTCAACAATGACGCCAAAATTAAATAAATTATTCTTATTTTCAGATGTAGATACAATGGAAATGCCTTATAGTAAGAGTGAGACAAGCTGATTCTAAAATAACTTCGCATACGCAAGGCAATGTTCGTTATCGAATCTTCTAATCTCAAGTTTGCAGATAAGAACAAGATTTAACGAATAAGTTTTTACGAACAAGAGGATAAATAACTTTTACTAGTATATTACATGGAGTAAGTATTATACAAACTGACATGAATTTTTCAGTACTTCATTTCTTACATTTCCAAAGATAATAATTTCTTAAGGGTGTTACAGATTATAGGTAACGTTCCTTATACTTTACTTTACGTTTATCCGATACAGTAAATTAATTTCATTTATAAGTTCTTGTGCCGTTACAAAACTGTATTTGCTGTGGAGCTTTTAGGTAAACGACAACTTACTATAATAGTGCTGACTGAAGGGGTTCAAAATTATCTTGCAGGAATTAAAATTATAAATAACTGAAAAAAGAATAAAAATATAATATAGATCATCATTTTCATAGTTTTAAAATTGGATTATGTTATGATGGAAATGACCGTATCAACACTTCCTACTTTACCGACCTTGTTCTAAAATAATCGAAATGCAGCTGTCATACATTCTAACCTTAATTTTTACAACGGTTTTCCTTATTTTTACGTGTTTTAATGGCTTGTATTGAAAATGACTAAAAAGTTTAATCGTTTCCAGTTCTTGAGTGAGAATTTTTTTCAAATTCATGTTATGAGATAATTTGAATCGATTTCAATCCTCTTTTAAAACGTTAAATATGATTAAACACTGATAATATTTGAGTATTTGCATGTGATCATTTGTAAATACTCACTTTATTCAAATCAACTGTTCCGAAGAGTAAGTCACTAGCAAAGTTTTCCATATACAGTGTGTATCAACTATGTTTTACTTCGCTAGAGTGTCGTATCTGTATTTTTAAATGGAGATACGACACTTCAGCTAAGCATAATACAGTTGATACGATTTTTTTTCGGAAAAATTGGTTAGTGACTTATTCTTCGAGACAGTCGAAATATTCCATCATTGGAAAATAAATTAAAGTCGTGATTAAAAATGTGTCAACTCATTTTTCGTGACAATTTTATAAGTGGAAATAAATCCTAATGACGAAAAGTCGTCGATCCAGTCTTTTGAACAGATTTTAACTTCATAATTATTCAACAAAGTATTGAAGAGTATTCAGAAGAATGTCATAGAAATGGTAGATTGAAATGGGTTGAATTTTTCAATTTCATATCTCATTTCATCGATTCAACAAAAAATGCACAGTCAAGGATTCCGGATTCGTATACATTGAATAAATGTTACAATCACATTAGACTGAATTTAATATACAGTTGAATAATAATCGATAATCATGCACACAAGGTCCTATTTAGCAAAATGAAAATAAATATTACATTTCTAATTAAATGTAATTTTTGAATTACAGTTTTGACTTAGACGAAAAAAATTAAAACACGAACATGACTGGAATGAGTAAAAGAACATATCTCCGGGAGGTGAATCCATATCTGATTTGTCCATTGTGCCGAGGATATTTGATAGATGCAACGACCGTGGTCGAGTGTCTACATTCTTGTAAGTATTAATCAGATAAAAATATTTCCAATAATAATCTACAAATGCACGCTGCTAATACCTTCTGTTCGCAGTGTGAAGTTAGTTCGTAGTCAAACTTTTATTTTCATTATTTTATTTTGAGATTGGTTTTCCGTCAGAAAGTAACAGTTAATTTCATGTTAACATTTCAATAATAATTTTTTAATATTGGTGCACCTGATCAAAAAAAAGTTTATTAAAAAGGGGCCTAAGTAGTTTTTTGGGCAAAGGGAAAGTAAATACTCAAAAAGGACCCGTTGCATGTCCTCTGCTGAATTCTGCAATAAAAAGAATAATGAATAGTCTCTAATTAATCTCAAAATTGATTAAAAGGTATGGTGATTGTCAAAAAGGGATCTAAGTAATTTTTAAATGTCTGCTGATAGTAGATATTAAAATATAACTTACAATAAAAATTGAGTAAGCCTAAACAAAAAGCTGAAAATAAAGTCAACCAAGTACGAGAAAGGAGAATAATTTTATAAAATTTATTGAAATAACAATGAATCAAAACATCCTTTAGTTGAGAAAAATACCATAAAAAGTATGGCTTACTATGGTCAATTTTCCGAAAAGGCATATAGAATCCCGGTAAGAAGGAGTGCATTAAAATAGAATAAAATGATTTCAAATATGGTCAGATTCACGTCTTTTTAAATACAAATGAATGTCGTTTTCTGCCGTTGACGTTTTCATTCATATGAACGTCAACTATTTGCATCTCAATTCAAACCTGTTTAATCCCAAGATGATTTCTGTCAATGAATGAATACATTTGAATTCTGTTGAAGAGGGTAGAAGCTAAAGGCTAATTAAAAGTTAATGCTGTGAGACGAGGACGAATGTTGAAGTCAATCTAATTCCTTTTGTAAGGTAAAATTGGCAACATTTTAATACAGAACAATTCTATTTGACTCAAGTGCATTCGAGTCAATCCCAAACAATTCCTACGACGACGGAATTCCTAACACTTTGAAATCAAGCCTTAAAATGTCGATAATTTTAATTTAAAATTATATGTTTGAATGCGCAATTCTAAAATAGTTTAATCTTTGAGGCCTCGAACTAAAGTTTTTTCTTAAATTAATTTTTCGATTAATTTTTGGAGACTTTGAATTTTAAATTTAACAATATTGTAGTTTCATATATTCAAAATGTCAGGACGATTCCGCTGTTAAATATTTCCAAATTCCATATTAAAAGCCTTGATGGTCATTTTTGAATTTAATCATTTTAGATGTAAATATAAAGCAACTTCGAATTGAAAAGCTTAAAATTGTACAATTTCAAAAATTGGAATCATATTACAGCAATCTTGTTTTGTATATATATATTTAATTTTTAACTTCCAATGTAATATCTTTTAGATAATAATAATAATTAGGTTAGGTTGCAAAGCATCTTAATAAAGATCTATCATTATTACTATATTTATATATAATCTAATTTTCAATCATTTTTAAGGAATTTTAAAGGAAAGTTTGAAGTAAAGAAATTAAAAATGGAGTTATTATCAAAAAAGATAAAAATTAAACTATCTGAAATTGATACATCAGTAATTTCATAATTTTGATAATTTTTAATGGTTACAGTTCTAGAGTTCTAAATTTTCGTGTTGATCGCTAAATTTTTAATTTTCTCCTTCATAGGTTTTAATCTTGCAATTAAAATCTAATTAGTTAAATTTTGAAAAGTTTAATTGCCAATTAAAAAATTATTAATTTTTAAGCGATTAAAATTTACTTCAAATAATTGAACTTTTAAAAGGTTTGAGTATAAAAAGCAATAATATCACAATTTTTGGCGATTAAAACTTTTTTCAGTTTGAAATGAATTTCGCATTCGTTTTAGTTTCAACGTTCTGGAGTATAAATTTTTTCATTTTTAAGGTTTCCTATTTAAAATTAATCTTTATTTTGAAAGTTTTTTTTTGAATAATTCAATTCATTTTTTGATTTTAGGAAAATTTGTCTAATCAGCTCTAATGTTAAATTATATTTTTGTTCTGTAATAACAATTAACATCAATTTTTAATTATTTAATTTTTAGAGCTTGGACTTAAAAATGATACAATTCAACTCCTTTTTCTAATTAAATTGACCAAAATCGTTCTATATAAATTGTTTTTAATTTCGAAATTATTTATTATTTTATTCAAAAATGTTTAAAACGCAATTGATAATGTATGTTGAAAAACTGGGTTTCGCAAAGAGTATATTTTTTTTTCTAAATCGGGAGAAACCACGAATATTTACCGAGAGAAACGGGAGAAGGCCGGAAATCGAGTTCAATGGTTTTCTTAATTTCATTACAAATGAAGTTAAAAATGCAGTCAACTCGATATATGAGTTTATTAGCCTTAATTAACAATTATGTGACGTTCAATTCAAATTTACGCCAATTCCCTATTTTGAATTTTTCTCGAAATCGAGGTTTTTAGTAGCTAGGCACCTTTTTGACAAACGGCTTAAATTTTTAATTTTGATCAGCTTGCTCTATTCAATTTTTTAACTTAATTTTAATTTAATTTAGGTTTCATAAATAGATTTAAAAAATAAGAGTTATAGATACAGTTTTATTTGCAATTGAAAACTTTTATATATGAACAACGTTAAAGTAAAAATGATTCAAATTGAATAATTTCTAAATATTTGATGTTTTTTAAATTAAAAGGGTCGTGCGTGGCACCTTTAGTCAAGAGTGCATACATAATTTTTGTTCACAAAAAAGTACTATATTTTTTTGAGCAGAATTAAAAATATTGTGCAAACCTTTCTGAAGTGGAGCTTTTTATAATTTCGCGGTAATATTATTAAAAGGTATTAAAAATTCAAAAAGTTTCATATTTGATTTATTGTAGTAGTGACTTGTCATGGAGACGTGACATGATGGTCGATTCTCCAATCTCCATGTTTGTCGGACTCAGCTGTTTTATTAGGTTATTTTCGACGTAATTTCATTACTTTGTATCGGTGGCTCAGTAATAAATCTGACTAAATAGTAGAGAACGGTTTAGTGCTAAAATAGTTTAATTTTGAATTATATTAAAATTAAGATCAAAAAGAAATCTATTTTATCATGAATAATTTTCTGCAAAATGAGCATGAAAAAAGTTTGGATTTTGAAGTGGTAGAAAATCAAAATGTTAGATGGCGCGAAGAATTCTCCATTAGGCATACGATAAAATGATAATTTTTAAAACTGAATTCCTCGTAAGCTAATACCGCTAGAGGGTCTGAAATTTTCACACAAATTTTCAGAAAACATATTTCATATTACTTTATAATATGTAGGCGTCCGCATGAAAAGGGTCCTTATGGCCGGTTCCAGTTTGAGAGATATTCACGTTTTTCTAAGTTGGGGTCAAAATTATTGTTTTTGGGTTTAAGTGGGGGATGGTACTGGGACCTATAGTGCATCTATTTGGAATATACTCATCCAGAAAGTAACCGGAAGTAGTTATATTTCATATTCGAAGAAAAATTATAAGACGTGTGCTAAAAACTTCGCGGATGCCATGCATCCGCGAAGTTTGGATGCATTTTTCTCGATAAACGATTTTTCGAACTTCCAACTTCAAAAGTGCCCCAGTGACTCGTTTTTAAACTTAGAGGGTTCGTTTTGGGCTTAAAATGCTGGGTTCATGCGGGTGCCCACATATAGTTTAATTTTAGTTTTTAAAGTAAGACTACCTATCCACGCTCGACCGACCTTTTAAAGTGTACAAAATTAAAAATAAATAATCTTCATTCGTTCGCATCTAAAACATTCCGTTCGTAGCATGAAGTTGGTTCGCAGATATGCTTTTGTTTTTTCTTTCTGTTTTTTTAAATTGGCTCGTTTTATTAATGGTCGGGCGGATAATTATAATTTTTAAAAGGAATTGTGAAAAACGTGTATAAAGCATTTTTTTAGGTATATGAACCCCCCAAAAAACGTTTTGAAGGCGGGAGGCATCCTCATGTTATTATAAATACAAATTTCCATTTGCGGTCAAACTATGCAAGATACGAAAAAATTTTGCCAAACAAAATTGTTCACCTAAAAAATATCTACAAATATTTTTAGACCATTTATTAATCAGGCGCATAGTAATAAAGTTTTCCAGTTCCATTTTCCGGTCTAACTATGCAAGATACGAAAAATTGGTTCCATGAAGAATGGTTTATTTTAAAAAGATCAGCAAATTTTCTTTAGACCGATTTTTAATAAGTATTTTTAGCTTCCCCGAAATTGATTTAGTTGATCAATATACATTTCAATTGAATAAGAATTCATATTTACCACTCTTGTTTAGCAAGTATAACATAAGTTCACGTAACTTTTAAAAAAATGCCTCCGTTTTTTCCGGACTATACTTAAAGTTCAGAAACACGTAAGTCTAAAATGAAATCATGTTCAGTTGGAAATATATGCAATTCTTCGGGATCAATATTTTACATCGCTT
Source organism: Andricus grossulariae (assembly GCA_011634705.1). Taxonomy (NCBI): domain Eukaryota; kingdom Metazoa; phylum Arthropoda; class Insecta; order Hymenoptera; family Cynipidae; genus Andricus; species Andricus grossulariae. The sequence continues at coordinate 586,366 of JAABKJ010001755.1, forward strand.
TACTGAAGTTTAATTAAGAATATTTAAGAATATTTAATTTTCTTTTTCAGTTATGAAGTTTTTTTTATGACTTAAAATACTTGAAATAAAGAAGAAGCTTCTAATATTTTTCACCTCTGATATTAGTTTCAGTAAAAATAATTAAATGCCTAAAATCTATTACAATTACAATCTTTTAATTGAAAGCATGGATGGAGTCTTTAACATTCTTAGTTTATTATATAAACAAGTTAGCATGATTTCAAATATTATAACAGTTGTATGACTTTCTTCTTTTCGAATCATTCAAGATTGTACCCTTTGCAAATAATTATATTTTAACTGCGAAATATGAGTTTTCTGTAATGATTTTCCAATAATAATTTCCTATAATCGCGAAAAAATTATAGGAAATCCATTACAGAAAAATCATTATAGGGTTATACTGAATTGTCTAAATTATTTTTTCATATGGGCAATTCAAAATTATTTTGCAAATTAATAAAAATATATGGGACATTGATTAGTGATGATTCAGACCAAAAACAATTAACTCACTTGCAATATATCGCAAAAGTATTATTTCACTACTTAAGGGGTGGTGTTTGAGGGTGAATCGGTGTGAATAAATTGGTCTTAGGAAGGTTAAAATTAAGTTATTGTCAATACGCATTCGTTGAAGTGTTTCCAATAATTTTTACATATTTTTTCTACATTTTCAAAAGTAAAGCTCTTCATGCAGTGTTAATTAAAGTGGGAACCTTTAGAGGCTGTTAGGCATGTTCAGGGTGGCCGTTTTAATCACATAAAAAAATTTCCTGTTTTTCCCCCGGTTTTCTCGCTGCAAATCCTGGCAAATAAATTTCAAATTTAAATCGTTCACAATTGTAAAATATATAATTGAAAACTTCCAATAACTGAATAAATACTAATTCAAAGTCTTCGATAATACGTAACCGGTAAATGAGGAATACTTAAATTTGTACACTTTCAAAGACTTGGAAGCTATAAAAATGGAAAAAAATGTATTGTTAGGCTTATGATTTCAAAAATTTTCACTAGTAAGCATTTACAACTGAAAATTAATCAATTTGATAACTTAAAAGTGGATCATTTTCAAATTTAAAGCGTTTAACATGGGAAAATGTCGGATTTAAGTGCTGAAAAATTGTATAATATCAAATTGATGGCCTTTATCATTTAAAATGTACAGCTTCTCATTTATTTCTATTGTGGTTTTACGATTTTTTAACTTTTGCTTTTAGATTTAATACCATTTTGTGAAGTTTTTATGTAAAAAATCCAAATGAATATATGTTCAATTTTATTTGCAGTCTGCCGAAGTTGTATTCTGAAACATCTAAAATCAGAAGCGCAGTGTCCATCATGCAAACATGCACTGAACACCGCTAAGCCTAATATCAAGTAAGTATATAAGATTTAAGAGAATAATTATTACGTGCAATTCTACTCTTTCAAGTAGATACAATTATATTTTTAATCTTTCCCAGAGCTGACAAAGCACTACAAGACATAGTCTATAAACTCGTACCGGGACTTTATCACAAGGAAATGAGGAGAAGAAGAGAATTTTACAGGAAGCATCCGGAGCATGGTAAGTGAAAACTGGTCAAAATTTCGAAGTTTGCTCAAACAGTTCTAAAAATCTCTCTGGTTTTAATATTATCATTAAAAACCATTGTAAGATTTATTTGACATAAAATTGCAATTCCTGTCCATAACATTTCGAACATGAAGTTCTAAATTGTCTAGAGATTTTATAAATACATACTTAAAACAGCAATATTTAAATTGCGTGCAATAATCTCATTAATTTGGTCAATAGCGGATTCTGCAACTCCGGAACAGCGAGGCGACGATGTGAGCGGAAGACTGATATTTGCACCAGAGGATGCGATTAGTTTGAGCTTGGAATTTCTTCCTCCTGGTGCAGATCCGTTAGCCATAATTTTGAGCACCAATGACGTTGACACATCTCAGTCAAACGCCAATCTCAAACCTAGTAAAAATAATGATACCACAAATACTCATGATTCCAACCGAAGGTACTTGCAATGTCCGGCTTTGGTGACAATTGCACATCTGAAGAAATTCTTGGCTTTGAAGTATACCGTTGATGTGACTAGGTATGCTATTGAGATTTGCCACAGACGAGCTCCTCTTCCTGAACACTGGACTCTAATGGATGTTGCATACATCTATGCTTGGAAGCGAGTGAGTAGAATTTACAATTCAGTAATTAGTTAACCGATGACTTATTAACTTTAATTATTATTAAACGTCCATATAGGTATTATACATGTGAACTTAGTATTTAGTTATTCTTTTTTTTTTAGAACGCGCCGCTGAGATTTTTCTACCGTATAATGCAAGAGGAACAAAGGTTAGAAGCCCCACTGAATGACAGACCGTCGACTCCTGGAGTTGGAGCGAGTTTACCTCCAGTTGACGGTGTTGTCAGTGATAAAGATGAAAGCTGTGATCAAGTGAAATCTAAAAAGGAAAAAGTGACAGCAAAAGTGAATGTAGAGACAAGTAAAGAAGTTTCAAGCCTAGAAGATTCAAGAAAAAAGGATACTACCAAAAAGGATGCGAAGACAGAAGATGTTAAGAGACAGTTAACAGCCCCTAGTACCAAACCAATTACCAATATAAAGGTAGATAAAAAACTTCAAGCTCCAGTTTCGAAAGAAAGTGCCAAAGCAGATAAAGTTAAACAACCGACAATATCTGAGGAGATAAAGCAGATTAAAAGTCCCATCAAGATTCTGAAAAATTCTGAAGGGCGTTACGAGGTGTTGAGACCTTCTTCCGATAAACATACTTCGTCCGAAGTACGAAGTAATTCTAGTGAAAAGAAATCTCAGAATCCTGAATTTAGTGTTATAAGTATTGGTGAAAGTCCTAATTCAAATGGAGTTAAAATCACCTTGAAACAGTGCTCCCCCGGCACTGTATCATCGAAAGCAAAAATGGTTAGCAACGTTCTGCTGAAGAATGGGCAACCTGAAAAAGCTTCAAAATCACAGGGAAAAAGTCATCAGAAGGATGTGGTGGATAAGCAAGAAAAGCATAAACGTAAGGTGACTTTCGAGGACAAAGTAATACCGAAGGAAGCAGACAACGAAGTGAAGAATGTGAATAAAACACTCACTGAACAATCCGATAAAAATGAATTTTTGCAAGGATTCAGGTTAACTGCCAAGCAACCTGGAAACGAACAAAACTCCCCTGATAAGAATACAAAGGGAATTAACAAACCCATCCCAGTTCTAAATGCTCTGCCCAAGATTACCGATAATATTCTCTTGAAGAGTCCAACGAATCGCGACAAGTGTGAGAATAAGAAGGATGAACAGAAAAACAATCATGTTGATTCTGGTACCATCAACTCAGTAAAGAGCAAGAATTCTGAAAAGGCATCTACTTTCTCATTGAAAATTGACAACTCTAATAGTCCTTCCAAGAGACTCGTGAACGGAATTACGAAAGACTTTAGTACTAACGATACTGACCCAAAAGTAGATGTTTACGCGTTTCCCAGTGAACCTCCAACTGTTCCAGCAGGAGCCGTAAAAAGAAAATGTCCTCCAGGTTTACCGATTTTTGATGTTGATAAGAAACGACCCTTCCTTCACGGGCAAATTAGAAAGAAGGCCCAGTCTACGCCGCTTAGCTCTCCTAAAGTCAGTAAAAAACAGGAAGCCGTATCTTCTTCAAAGAAGCTGCCGAGTTCCAAAGATAATTCACCATCTGGCGTTAGTTGTACTGCGCGTCAGAATACTATAACTTCGAGGCCACCAGTTCCAACCATTTCCGACAACACGAGAAACTTATTAGATGGCTGTGGACTGAACATTCCTGCAAGCTTGAGTATAACTCTCACTGCACCAAAATCACCTAGTCACAGCAGTTCATCCACAGATACAAACAATCTGAAAGACAATCAAGTTTTATCTGGAAAAGTTAATCCCAGTATTACACTTAATGACAGGTCGGTTGATCCTCGTGTTTTAAAAGCTTTAAAAACTGGTCAAATTCGAATGCCAGTTCCAACGACCAGACCCAAAGCAAAACCTGCACCGGAGCGCAATCAACCTACAAAACGAAAGAGGGATGATTCTCGCGATATTTTAGACTTGAGTGGCACAAAGAAAATAGATATTCATCCCTTAAGGATTCCCCAACCAGTTTCTAAGTTCAAGAGTAAGCCCACTCGAGAGAATATGTCTGCTCATCCAGCTTCTAGTCAAGTGGTCACGTTAACTGGTGGACAAAAGTATTATCGAGCACCTCCAGGCTCTTTGACACCAGCAGTTCATCGGGTAGCTGATTATTCGCTGCCTCCACCTTCTCGTGCACCAGTTTACGCACCTTCTTGCTTCTCAAGTTCACTCAACAGCAGTCGTTCCAGCAACAACATCTCTTCTGTCTTTCCAAGTTTGCAGAGTTTATATGCTCTAAGCCAGGCACCGAATCTTCAACAATTCCAGATGGACAATAGACTTCGACTTCCACAACCAGAAAACACCACATCCAGCGGTCCTGGAAAAAGCCACTTGGCGGCTCAGTGCGCGCCTCTAAAACCCGCAAGGTCTTCCTATGCTTCTTTAGCAGTTCCTATAGTTAAACAATCGCCTCCCCTGCGTCCGATCTCTCTTACTGCAGGTATCGCACAAGCAAACGAGTTGATAAAAAATAAAGGGATCAATAAAGGCGAAATAAATGCCAAGCGAGAAAGCTTACAGAATTCGCCTAACGAAAAACGATTACCTCCTCTTATCAACAGTAACACGAGCAAAGATGCTGAGAAGTTTGGCCGATCTAGTTCTAGTCCTATGTCACCTCATTCGAAACAAGAGGCCAGTACCACGAATAGTGCGGAATCGAATTCACACGAAGCAGCTAGTCCAAGAGTATCTTCGACAGTTTCTCCATCTCCTCCTCCGCCACCGCCTCATCCTCCTCGCAACTCTAGTGTTAATAATCCTACTAATACGGATGAAGTTTCATCTGAATCAAACTGTAATAAATTAGGATCGGAGGTCACGAGTAGCAAATCACCCGAGAGTCCTGATTCCAGTTCTGTTGTGAATGAGCTCCCAAATAATGCTTCTGGAACAACAGTAGGAGACAAACTGCAGCCATCTCCAAAAAAAGATAAATTAGATAACCAAAAGGAAACTGATAAACAACCAGAACCCCCTGCGAAAAGCAATGTTAATATTTCTAGCGAACCTGCTGATAAGAAAACCGATAATATTAAAGTTGATGCAAAACAAATGACTTCCGAAGTCTTCCAAAAAAGGCTTCTGGCTGCATTTCCGTCTAATGAATGGGCAAATAATCCGATTGCTGCTAAGCATTTAGGAAATTTACTTAAAAGCTTAACCTCGATGCAAGCGAATAACCAAACGGAAAACGTAAAGAAATTAAAATCCGACAACCCGTGTGAGGCGATACCAGCGAAATGTGTAAAAGATATTTCTCCCAAAGCTAAGACCGAAGTAACCGACTGATTGTGAGTTTTATAATATATTAAATTATATATGATTTCACAAATTGTGTTTTAAGTTTTTCCTTATTAGGACTTTTAGTTTGAGGGCAATAAGTTTCTTGAAGTAACTTACAACAAAAATTGTTATTTTAAACTGTATAATAAAGTTAACGCTGCTCTAAAAGTAAATTTGATGGACTTAAAGCAAGCACAAACATTATCACTTCTTGGCGAACATTTAAAGTTTCACATACGAATTGTAAATATAGATGCTGAATTGAACTTTATGGAAATTTCAGATGAGAATATTTCTCGTAAAGTACTTTAGCTACGATACATTTATTTTTTAACACAACCAAGGGTACGATAAAATAATTGTTATAATTAACTTAAGGATCTGTGAAAGAAACCAGTGTTATTGTTATATTAACATGTTCGCAAGGCCGATTGCAGCAGATTAAACAAAAATCCGTTATTTATACCTGAGAAAAATGACTATTTTCATCAAAAGTACACCACAATCAATGTCCAAAAATCACGAAAATTTGCTTGATCGCGAACGTGTTAATAGAGAAAACAAATAAAATAAGTTGTTTTTTAAGGGTAATCTTCTGTGAGATTCATGGACGTATATCATTGTCTTGCAGTATTCTTATAGCCTCATCGTAATAGTAAGTGCGATTTTTTACACAGAAAAACGCTCAAGGAAATTCACGAGTAACAGTCATATATTTTTTGAAAATAACTGTTATAAGCTATTGCACTCCTTTAAGAAGTACTTATAGTCATTACAACAAATATTAGTTGACTGAAAGGCGATCTAGATATTTCCGTACTGATTACAATAAATTGTATTGGGCGATTCATGAGCGACAAAGACTTGAATGTTACAGTGGTATTAATGTTATTTTTACATTATATTCTGTTAAACGTTTATTGTGTAAATGGTGCAACTGTTATGTCACCTACACTTCCGTATGTATTTGTATTATATTTAACTGCTTTATAAGTTGTATATATACTTAGTCAGTAAGATGAACAGCAAATACGAAAAACATATTTTAGATTGTCATTGTTTTGTCCCGAGAAACAAGTCTCGTAAATGTAATATTTTAGTTTCAGTTTAACTTTTAAAATGATAAAGTAGAATCCGAATACATAATTTTAAATAAAAATATCTCCGTAATAACTGTGTGGTTTTTATCCTTTTTCTATAAATAGTTTGAAATCAATTATAACTCGGGGTGTCTACTAATTTTCGTCCACCAAATTCTCGGTTTTTTCCCGGTTGTAAATATCAGATCGCCTCTTTCTAGAAGCACGAATAAAGCGCATTTAACGTAAGGTTTTCTTATGTGTAATTTTATGTATTGTGATATCCTTTAATATTTAAACAAAATAATATTTTTGTAATTTATGGTGTCGAGTAAAAGTGAATACAATTAGATTACAATAGCTTCAGACATTTCGGCACACGATGGTGGCCATTTTCAGTTAATTATTCAGAAATTTTGTTTACACATAATATGGGAAGAATAATACAATTTCGATGTCTTATAAATTTTTGATGTATTTTGTAATAGCGATTAATTAATAATTATTAAGGAGCATTTAAAAAAACCTATTTTCAATTTTTTATTATGACTTTAATTATAATTACATATGTGCTTATAACATAGTTAATGTAAAATTCACTTCGTATGAATATAAGTGATATTCATGATGGTTTCACATAATCATTCTTCAATAATTAATCCATGATCAATCGCTAATACCAACAAAAAAAATTAAAAACTATTTTAATTTTTGTTCGAAATCTTCAAAAAAATAAATTTTGTTTCAAATTTTGTGAAATCTTTACAAGTTTTGAATGATTTTTTTAACTTCTCAAAATTTCTGCATATTTCTTAAACTAACTCAAATGTTTTAATCTAGAAAAAGTGCAAAATTTTGTTTTAAAATCTTTTTCGAAATTTTAAGAAATCACTTGGAATCTATGACAATATATTTCATTTTTCTCGCAGAATTAATTTTTCCAAATAAAAAATCATACGAAATTTTTTCATGAATCTTAAGAAAACTTATTTACATGAAACCTATCAAAATTTTTAAGACGTTTCTACATTTTGTTTCGAAGTCTTCAAAAATCCACATTTCGATTTATTGAAACCTTTTCAAATTTGAGGTCTTTTTGAAAAAGACGAATTTTCTACAAAATAGTTGAATCTTCAACCAAAAAAGATTATTTTTCAACCAGTTGCATTTTTTGCCCAAAAATATATAGATTTGACCAATGGAGACTAATTTTCTACAAAACTAATTTTTTAAACAAAAAATATGAATTTTCAACAAACAAGTTGACTTTAAACCAAAATTGTCGAATTTTCAAATAAATAGATTAATTTTCTACCAAAAAAGACGAATCTTTAACGAAAGAGTTACAATTTACAACAAGAAAAAGAATCTTCAACGAAAAATGTAATAGCCCATATTTCAACTCAAAACCTTATTTTATTTTGAATAAAAAAAAGAACTGAATTCGTCCAAAAAATAAAAATTTTCAAGAAAATTGCATATTCAACCAAAAAGTTGAATTTTCTACCAAAAATATTAATTTTTAATCACGAAAAATAATTTTTAAATAAAAAAGACGAATTTTTAACAAAGTACATGAATTTTCAACTAAAAAAAGATCCATTTAAAAAAATGGAATAGTTAAATTTTCAAACAAAAAAGAAAGAAACAACAAAATAGTTCAATTTTCAAGTAAAAAAACATGAATTTCCAAACATCTTCCAAACTGACTCGAATTATTCTTAAAATTTCGAAGTTCTTCAAAATAAAAAAAATTCTTTCAACATTTTTTGAAATGTTTAGAAATATTTTGAGATGTTCTTTAAAAAGTAATTTTTTTAAATATAAAGTCATTGATAACTTTCCCAAAAATCTTAGTAAATTTTTTTGTTTACTGAAACCTTACAAATATTCTTAAAAACCTTCGAAATTTTCAAAAACTTACATTTTAACATTTTAAAAAATATTTTTAATTATTTTCTAATCTTAAAACTTCTAAATATCTTTTTAAATGATTTGAATTTTTCCTAAATTTTAAAAAAAGTTTCGGATAAATTTCTAAACCTCCTAAATATCTTTTAAAATTATGGTATTTTTCCAAAAATATTTTTAAAACTGCACAATTAGAAAATTTGCCTTAAAATCTTCCGGATTTTTTTTTGTGGAAATGTTTTGAAACATTCTCTTAAAATTAATTTTTCAAAATCAAAAATCAAAAAAATTTCCCAGAAATCTTAAGAAAATGTTTCTATTTTCTTCAAACCTTTCAAATTTCATATTTTCCACAACTTTAAATGTGTTTCCCGAGTCGAATTTGTATTCCCGGTTTTATTTCATTTCCGGTTTCAAGCACCTATGTAGTTCTGACTGCGCGTGTTATTTCGTGGCGAATTTGTATTTAATGATTCTATACAATTTTTACATAACAAATTTAAAACGAGAATTAAAAAAAAATGAAGCGATCAAATGTTAGCTGCTAAAATAAATGTCCCAATAATCGTGAAACTTGGCTAAAATTTGTATATATTGTTAAAAAAAAAACATGTTAAAATTAACATTTAATGATAAAAACTATTTATTCTGAGCATTTTATAGTATCAATTGGAATTTTAATTAATTCAAATCAGACAAAAAGCAAGAAAATTTGTGTCAGGATTGCTGGGACATTTCGCTTGTATGTATAAAGTTGGGTAACAACATGGTGAATAGCAGGCATGTGCAGTTACGCGTGACTGGTGGTTTTTGACGTAAAATACCTAAGTGAAGTATTTCACGTAGAAAACAGGTAAAATACCTAGTAAATTACGTGCCAAGGTGGCGGACCTGCAGAACTGTGCACTGAAGCACTTCGGGCTTCCATACATTCCATGGAATGAGCTTAATTTTAAACGTGTAAAAGTGAATAAAAATAATTAAAATTATCAAAATGCAGCGCAATGTTTACTTTACAACATAATATTAAAGAATGTTGATTATAAGCGCCTTCTGAGACACAAGTATGTCAATAATTGTGAAATATTGTTATTTTTGTTCATTTAAATTATTGTACTTGACATGTATTTTGATATAATTTTTTTTAGGAATACCAGTGAATTATTCTAACCTAAAGTCTTCGTAATCTGTAGTTATTTTTCACATTCATATACAATTTATTATTATAATCAAATATTGATCAATTTAATATTTAATAGCAGAAAAGCTGTTCATATGTTTTTATTTTCAATTTTGGAAAAATCTATACTGTGTGGCAACTCTTGCACTTGGCCACACTTTTTACATTTTTTTTTTCAAATGAAAGCTATTATAATTCACTGTAGTTACCATGTTTTGGCCTACCGTCTCTGCTCGTGCTCATATTTTTTAAATACAAATGATAAAAATAATATCGAGATGATCTAGATAATCACAAATTTTAAAAGTTATGCTTGAGGAGAGAAACGGAAACCGCGGGCGCAGAACGACACAAAGTGATAAAGTCCCATATAGGCGTAATTTACATCGTGTAAGAAACTAGTCTCGTAAAATACCTAGTAATTTACCGTAAAAAACCACGAAAATTACCTGGGGTATTTTACTTACCGATCACTGCAGTCACGCCGAGCAGTGCCCAACACTAATCGACCGTGGGAATCGAATCTTCGACTCCGATTCTTCACCCTACCGATTCGGTTGCTATACAATCGAACTAAATATCGATTCAACTAAATGCCATTTCAACTAAGACTCTATACTGTGTACACCGCGTGTAGTGTTGCTCGGAAGAGGGTCGTGTGCGTAGTTAGAAAGTAGTGTGACGTCACTGAGTTGTACCAAATGTTTTTTAAAATCTTGTACATTCTTTTCCTCAATTCGAGGAAACCAGTTTAAATTAAAAAATTTTTAAAAATATTTTCTTAAATTCGATTTTTCAAAGTAAAAAATAAATAAAAATGTTTAAATTTTCAGAAAATCAAAATGTAAATTATATGCAGATTCTTGAAGATTTTACTTTTTGACGTGGTATAACGTAATTCTTGGTTCAAGTGTCTTAAAGAATTGTTGGCATGCCAAGTATCTTTAAAAATTATTGCCTTCTCGTTGCATTCCAAGTGAAAAAGTCGTAAAAAGTCACTTCCTCATGTCCTTTCCTCTTAAGAATCTTCTTTTTTATGTGCATGCAAATCTCCTATGTATGTGTGAAAATTTGTGGAAATTTAATGATTCGATTTCGATCCAATTTTAGGCTATTTTTGAGCCCCCCCCCCCAAAAAAAGAACTGTATTCCAAAATTCCATCAAAACACAAGAAAGAGGTTGACTTTTCACGAAAATAAGGTAATAATGTTTGAATAAGTTGACGCCTCCATTCTATAGAGCTTCACGTCACGTTTAGGCGGTGTACTGCACAAATTCGCGTTTGGGCGGAGTACAGCGCTCCGTCGCGTTTGGTCGCTGTACAGCTCCAGGTCCTAAGCTTATATACAGGATTATTATTCTACTAAAGAGACGATTTTTTCAACCCAAATGATTAATTTTTTACGAAAAAAACAGAAACTTAGTCCAAAATTCTATCAAAACACAAGAAAGATGTTGACTTTTCACGAAAATAAGGTAATAATGGTTGAATAAATCGACGCCTCCATTCTATACAGCTACACTTCACGTTTAGGCCTTGTACTGCACAAAATCGCGTTTGGGCGGGGTACAGCGCTCCGTCGCGTTTGGTCGCTGTACAGATCCATGTCCTAAGCTTATACACAGGAATAATTTTCTACTAAAAACAGGAATTTTTCAACTAAAAAGATTATTTTTCTACGAAAAAAAAAAGAAACGTAGTCCAAAATTCTATCAAAACATATAAAATAGGGTGATTTTTCTCGAAAATACGGTACTTATGGTTGAATAAATCGACGCCTTCATTCTATACAGCTCCACGTCGCGTTTAGGCGATGTGCTGCAAAAGTCGCGTTTGGGCGGGGTACAGCGCTCCATCGCGTTTGGTCGCTGTACAGCTCCAAGTCCTAAACTTATACACAGGATTAATTTTCTACTCAAAAGATGAATTTTTAACCAAAAAGATTAATTTTCTGCGAAAAAAAAAGAAACTTAGTCCAAAATTCTATCAAAACACAAGAAAGAGGTTGACATTTCACGAAAATAAGGTAATAATGGTAAAATAAATCGAGCCTCTACTCTATGTAGCTCCACGTCACGTTTAGGCAGTGTACTGCACAAATTTGCGTTTGGGCGGGGTACAGCACTCCATCGTGTTGGTCGCTGTACAGGTCCAGGTCCTAAACTCATACAGAGGATTAATTTTCTACTAAAAAGGTGAATTTTGAAATAAAGAGAATAATTTTCTTCTAAACAGGCTAATTTTTAAACAAAATGATAACCTTTCCTGCCAAGAAGACGAATTTTTAAACAAAAAGATTAATTTCTTACCAAACAGACGAATTTCTAAACAGAAAGATTAATATTCTACCAAAAAGGAGAATTTTTACCCAAAAAGATTAATTTTCTATTAAAAAGACGATCTTTTAACCAAAAATATTAATTTTCTGCGAAAAAAAAAGAAACGTAGTCCCAAATTCTATCAAAACATAAGAGAGAGGTTGACTTTTCACGAAAATAAGGTAATAATGGTTAAATAAATCGACGCCTCTATTCTATACAGCTCCACGTCGCGTTTAGGCGGTGTACTGCACAAATTCTCCTTTGGGCGGAGTACAGCGCTCCGTCGCGTTTGGTCGCTGTACAGCTCCAGGTCCTAAGCTTATACACAGGATTAATTTTCTACTAAAAAGACGAATTTTTCAACCAAAAAGATTAATTTTCTACGAAAAAGAAAGAAACGCAGACCAAAATTCTATCAAAACATAAGGAAGAGGTTGACTTTTCACGAAAAGTAAGGTAATAATGGTTGAATAAATCGACGCCTCTATTCTATACAGCTCCACGTCGCGTTTAGGCGGTGTACTGCAAAAAGTTGCGTTTGGGCGGGGTACAGCACTTCGTCGCGTTTGGTCGCTGTACAGCTCCAGGTCTTAAGCTTATACACAGGAATGAAATTTCTGCCAAAGAGACGAATTTTTAATAAAAAAGATTAATTTTCCTACCAAAAAGACGAATTTTTGAACAAAAAGATCAATTTTCATCCAAAAGACGAATTTTCGAACAAAAATCTTTATTTTTCTACTGAAAGGGCGATTTTTTAAACAAAAAGATTAATTTTCTACCAAAAAGACGAATTTGTACCCAAAAAGATTAGTTTTCTACCAAAAAAAAAGGAGAAAAGTACAAAATTCTATCAAAACATAAGAAGGAGGGTGATCTTTCACAAAAATATAGTAATAATGGAGGAATAAATCGACACCTCCATTCTATACTGCTGTAAGTCGCGTTTGGGCGGTGTAACGCACAAAGTCGTGTTTGGGCGGGGTACAGCTCTTTGACGCGTTCGGTCGCTGTACAACTCAAGGTTATTAGCCTGAACACATAACTTGGAGCTTTACAGCCACTCAACGCGACGGAGAGCTGTACCCCGCCCAAACGCGAATTTGTGCTGATTTCGAGTTGAAATATGTATTGAATTGTTAATAAACAAGATGTATTAATTTTCGACCGAAAAAGACGAATTTTTACCAAAATATATGAATTTTCAACTAGAGAAAATCAATTTTCAAAAGAAAATATTAGTTTTCGAACAAAAATGGAATAGTTACATTGTTATTAAAATTTAATCCTCAAAAAAAAAAAAAAGAATTTCAACAATATATTTACATTTTCAACCAAAGAGATGAATTTTCAACTAAAGTGATGACTCTTAATAAAATTAATTTTCAACACAAGAATATAATTTTTTAAGAAAATAGTTCATTTTTCACAAAAATTTTATTTTCAACCAATTAGTTTAATTTTCTACTAAATTGTTGAATCTTCAACCAAAACTAGATAAGTTTAGACCCAAACATTTTAACCAAAAAGTGATGAATTTTCACCCAAGAAAATTAATTTTTTATTTAAAAAGACGAATTTTCAACAAAATACAGGAATTTTTAACTAGAAGAGATAAGTTTTCAATAAAAATATCAATTCCCAATCAAAAGTGAAAGCATTACATTATTATTTAAAAAAAAATTAATTCCTAAATAAACGAAACAAAAAAAAAATCGAATTTTCAACAAATAGTTAAATTTTCAACGAAAGAGATGTATTTTCAATAAAATAAAAAAATATCCGATTGGAATATTGCTAATTAAACTTTGTCTTAACTTTTAAAAATTGTTTCTAAATTTACAATTTATAATAATTTTTTATTACCACATACCATACAAAAAATTGCTCACATCTGATTTTAGTACAAAATCATTTTTTATACCTTTTTTAAAAATTGATAATTAAGATTTGTTGAGCAATATTTTGTTGCAACTAATCTTTAACGAAAATCGCTCTTTATAGACTAATTTATTAATCATTCTTCATAGAACAGCTGTGGCAATTCCAAAATTTAGAAACAGATTTATAGATTTGTTTTTCGAAAATAAATACCTATAATGAATGGAATTCCATTGTTTTTGACTCCGGAAGTCGAGAAAGTATTTGGATGTGAAAAATTAATTTCGAACTCTTCTCTAAGGGATAATGAATATAAATAAATTTACAAAAATAGTCTGTTGATTCACTCAATTCATTTGATCCTCGATGAGTCAATGTTACGTACTTTCTTTCTGATCACGCGACCAACGTAATCCAAACTGAGAATTTTATTTCGGCAGTCGGTACTGGTCGATGACCTCTGCGAATCTCAGTAATCGATTCCTCACGAATCGCACGTTCATCTTTACTCCTCGCTCGTAATTTGATTCAGGAGTGTGAAAACCATTGGAGGAGAAAAGTGAAAAATAAATTGTATATCAAATACAAAAGGGAATAATAAAATTCCAGAAATCAATTTAGTCTTTTCCGAGTAATGTTACTTTTTCTACTTTTTTAATTCTTTTTCATTCTTTGTAATTTTAGTTTCTAGTGTAAAACTCTGAAATTGGGTCTGTTCGGAAAATTTTATATCACATTTTTCTTGTTAAATGTAACTAGAGTATAGCCGAAAGTGCATTAGAACTCTCTTGCGCAGTTCTAGGTAGCATATAACTCTACTGCGCAGCCATATGTACCATATAACGCTACTGCGCAGCCATAAGTGTCATAGAATCCTACTGCGCATCCTTAGGTGCCGTAGAACTCTACTGCGCAACCATACGTGTTATAGAATTCTACTGCGCATCAATAAGTGACATATAACTGTACTGCGCAGTCTTAAGTGCTCAATTACTCTACTTTGCAGTCATAAATGGCATAGAGATCTACTGCGCAGTCACAAGTGAGATAATATTCTTCTGCGCTGCCATATGCGACATAGAACTGTACTGCGTAGTCGTAAGTATCTTACTCTGCTGCGTAACTAGAAATTTCATACAAAATTAATGCGCATGTTTTAGTGAGACAACACTTTACTGCGCATCCTTAAATGCTTCAGAATTCTATTGCCTTAGAACTTTACTGCTCAGATATAAGTGCACTATAACTCTACTGCGCAGCTATAAGCGCACTATAACTCTACTGCGCAGATATAGGTGCCCTATAACTCTACTGCGCAGCCATATGTTTCATAGAACTCTAGTGCGCAGTCATAAGTGACTTGGAACTCTACTGCGCATCCGTGAGCAACACAAAACTCTACTGCGCAGTTATTAATGTCTTAGAAATTTATTATTTCAATTTCGCGCCAAAATAGTGAAGTCACTTTTCAGTAAACATAAGTAACTCAAAGAGGGCTAACAACTATAAGGATTCAAAGTGAACAAAGATATTCTAGAAATTTAAATTTCGCGCCAAAATTGCAACATCACTTTTCAGTGAACACAAATAACTCAAAAAGGGCTAAAAGTACTTTATAAACTTTAAAAATAAAGAAGGATAATCTAGTTCAAGATTATATTTTTCATTTTTAAAGTTTATAGAACCCTTTTTGATTCGATTATATTTTATGAAAATTGACGTCACTGTTTTGGCGCTAAATTTAAATTCCTTGATTACCTTTTTTCGCTTTTAAAGTTTATAGAGTACCTGTAGCCCTTTTTAGGATACAGTTCTGGCAATTTTGAAAGTGAATCCCTTTTTTGAAAGGGGATTCTATTTTGCGAATGTTACTACTTAGTAGTATATTCATGTTAGCTCGATGGTTGAATGTCCATCCTTGATGGAGGTTACTAGAGTCCATCGTCCCAGATCTTGGATATGAACTTGTGTCTTCGTTCGTCTTTTGATCCTCCTTTTTCGTCGTCCTTCTTCCTGATCGCGTGGGCCCCCACTGAAAACGATTCCTCCTTCTACATCTTGAATCTAAGCTACTCCCCCCTCCCTTTCTTCCACTCTCTTTCTCAATATCCACCTTGTTCTCTCCTAATCCTCTCTTCCCTTCTCGATTTTTTTATTCTCTCTTTCCTTCTTCTTTTCTTCCTCAGCAATTCAGTCTCGACTCCGTCACGGTCACCACAGCGGAAAGTCAACTCGACCCTTATTACGCTTGCGGTGACAATTTTTCAAAAATGTGTACTGGTTATATTTCTTATTCGATATAAGATACTTCAAAAAAATTGAGACTTACAATTTTTCTCTTTCTGAATTCTCTTTAAATGCATTTTTTTAGCGCGAAAGTGGTCTCCGCAGACATAAGTGCCTCACGTTTGTACTGCGCAGCCATTAGCGTCAGAGAACTTTACTGCGCAGCGATAAGTACCGCAGGGCTCTACTGCGCAGCTACAAGATCCATAGAACTCTACTGCGCAGCCTTGATTTAAAAAGCGCGCACAACCCAAAATTTTCACTGGACCTTGAACTTTGTTGTTTAGAAATACTCTTTATTGAATTCAAAAGGGATTTGCGTATACCAATTTTCAAATTTCTTATTTATATTTATAAATTATTGTAAACATTGAAATAATTTTTTCAAGGAAATATTTTTTTTACGGGCAAAGTGATCTGTGCAGTTATAATAGCTACATAACTCTACTGCGCAGCTATAGGTTCCATAGAGCTCTACTGCGCATCCATAAGTCATAGCGATGTCTAATCAAAATGAGTCCACAATCCACAATTTTTATGCGATTTTGAATTTTCTTTTTTAGAAATGCTCTTCATTAAATTCCAATAGGAGCTGCCTATACGAATGTTTAAATTTCCTGTTTTTTTAGGTTTTTAATGTTATTGTAAAAAAATTTTTAAACAATTTCTCCGACAATTCAATATATTCTTGGCACTTATCATCCATACTGGTTTGATTTCGTCTCAGATACCTACAAATATTTCTGAAAATTAAAACTTATTAACTTCACTTTTGAAATTGAAAAAAAGTTATTTTTTTAGCGCGAAAGTGACCACCAATCGGCTCTTCAATTTGCATTTTTCTTCTTCGTCGCTCAACTCCACGACTCTTTTTCTGAATTGTCTTTAAATCGGAGACAGAATCTTACTTCTAGGAATATTTCAACAAATTTTTGTTTTTTCTAAGCGAAACTGGTCTCTGCAGTCGTACGTGTCGTAGAACTCTACTGCGCAGCCATAAGTTCCATAGAACGCTACTGCGCATCCAAAAAAGCCACGTTGCAATCTTTATTTCAAAAGAGCCCACAATCCACAATTCTTAACCGATTTTGAATTTTCTTTTTTAGAAATGCTCTTCATTAAATTCCACAGGGACCTGCCTATACGAATGTTTAAATTTCCTGTTTTTTATGTTTCTAATTTTATTGTAAAATTTTTTTCAAACAATTTCTTCGACAATTCAATATATTCTTGGCACTTATCATCTATACTGGTTTGATTTTGTCTCGGATACCTACAATTTTTTTCTGAAAATTAAAACTTATTAACTTCACTTTTGAAATTGAAAAAAAAAATTATTTTTGTAGCGCGAAAGTGGCCTCCAATCGGCTCTTCAATTCGCACTTTTTCTTCTTCGTCCCACGAATCCGCGAGTCCCTTTCTCTCTCTCTTTTGCCATTTTTCTTTCTCTCTCGGGGTCAAGGCACTCGCCGATTCGCGGGAACATCGGCAAAACTCGCGTAACCAGTGCTATCCAATTTTTTTTTTTTTTTTTTTTTTTTTTTTTTTTTTTTTTTTTTACACCTGACCATAGTGAGAATTCGAGGTCCAGCATTTTTATTTCTATTTTCAGGGTTATAAAATTTCAGCTATTAACTTAACGAGGTGTCTAGACTAACCAGAAATATTTTTTGCTGGGCTCACGTTTTTTTTTTCTTTAATTTATTTTTTATGATTGGATGTTTAAAAAATTGTTTAAACAATGAATTATTGTTTATAACAATTTTTCTCTTAGAATCGAGGTAGAAAGTAGCGGTTTCTTTTGAATTTATCAACTTGTTTTCAACTTTTCAGCTAGAACGAGAAAATAAATAATTAAAGTTAGCAAAAATAATTTTTTAAATAATTTAGTATTATTTATAACAATATTGTATTAGAATAATGCTGGAAAATTTCGGTTTTTCTCTGAAATTTCCAAACTTTGACCATCTTTCCGCTTAAAATAAGGCAATAATTAATTTAACAAATATTGTTCAAACAATTTCGTATTATTTATAACAACAATCTTTTTGTATGGAGGTAAAAAGTCACGTTTTTTTTTCTGAGATTTCCGAACTTTTTTCAACTTTTCACTTACAGTGAGGAAATGAATAATTAAAGTTAGCAAAAATAATTTTTTTAACAATTTATTATTATTTATAACAATAATGTATTAGAATAATGCTAGAAAGTTTCGGTTTTTTCTGAAATTTCCAAACTTTTTTCAACTTTTCACTTAGAATGAGGAAATGAATAATTAAAGTTAGCAAGAATAATTTTTTTAACAATTAATTATTATTTATAACAATATTGTCTTGGAATCATGCTAGAATGTTTCGGTTTTTTCTGAAATTTCCCAATTTTTTTCAACTTTTCACTTAGAGTGAGGTAAAAAATGATCAAAGTTAACAGAAATAATTGTTTAAACAATTTATTATTATTTCTAATAATATTCTCCTGGAATAATGCTAGCAAGTTGCGCTTTTTAAAATAAAATTTACAACTTTTTGTCTAATGTTCAGGAGTGAGTTAATAATGTATGCAGGTTAATAAAGTCTTTTTGTAAACAATTTATTATCGTTTATAATATTCATTTGATCTTAATTATTTATTTGATTTTATCATTTATTCATTTTAATATTATTTTATTTTCATTTATTTTTTTTATTTTATTTATCTATTTTTCAATTATTACTTTTCAATTATTTATTCATTTACTTAATTTTTACTTCCCCCTTTCCCCTATTCGACATCTTTTAGCTTACCAAAATTTTTAGAGGCTGCTAAAGGTTTTTGAAAAATTTCATTGTTTTAAAAGTAAAAAATAAAATTTATCGAGAATGTAAGAAATAATAGTAAATTATTTAAACAAATAATTTATCAGCTTCCATAAATTATTACGTTACTCTAACTGAAAAGTTTAGTAAGTTCAAAATTTCAGAAAAACCCGCAACTTTCTAGCATTACTCCAAGAGACTATACTTGTAAACAATAATAAATTGTTAAAAAAGAATACTTCGTTAACTTGCGCTATAAATGAAAAGATAAAAAAATATCAAAGATTAAAAAAAAACTTTTTAGCCTTATTCTAAGATAATATTGTTATGAATAATAATAAATTGTTTAAAAAGTTATTTTTGGTAATTTGTTTTAATAATAATTTTGGTTGACTTTGATTTATCATTTTCTTGGTCTAACTGAAAAGATAAAAACAAATTTAAAAATGTAGAAAAATCCGCTACTTCTCTAGGAGATAATTGCTACAAACAATAATAAATTGTTTAAACATTTCTTTGAAACATCTGATTATCAATCAAAAATAAATAAAAAATTTCTTTGGTCCAAAAAAATATTTTTTTTTGTTCCAATCAAAATTTTTCTCCAATTTTAATTTGAAAACAATATTTTTCTGAGTGTTCAAATTGCTCACAAAAATTGTTGGACCACCCTGACATTTTTTCAAGACGAGTGGTTCTAATTTTATAAATATACCAATCTTGAAGCGATTTAAATTTGAAGGCAGATCACTTTTCATTTCTAATTCAAATATTCCATTCCATAATTCATCCCACATTTGTTTTTAATATTCAACTCTTTTTATTTCATTGTTTATTTTCCTAGAGTTGTGGGCGTTAAACTTAAAGGAGCACGTGGAAAAATATATCGAGAAAGGAATCTCGATTTCCATCGTCAGCTTTTAACACGCACAGTTAAGGGATTCGTCCCGGATTCCAGGGTTCCGGATTCGGACTGCGACAGGTAGACAAGACCATCTTTTCTACGTTCGTTCAACCCGCCGTTGAACGACCTCCGACAACATAACAATATTATCATTATTTTGGGCTACCCGTAATATATCTCTGTTCATTCTCCACAAACTTTGTCGACCAAAATGGTCTCTTTATTGCCACTTTGTTACATTTACGTGCCTCGTAAATCGATTTTTTTTTTCTACACTTGTCAATTCACTGATTGCTTTTGTTATTTTTAAGGTGGCCGCAAAAGTCGAGTCATAAATCTTCAATTTTTCGCGCCCATAAATCAGAGAGCTAACTTTATTTTCGGCTAGCCTGTTATATTCTCTCCTTGAGACGTGGCGGCACTTATTTCAAATTCGAGAACGTAATTTGGTTAAAGAATCTGGTGTAGTGATATTTTAATGAATTTTTTATGCAATACAATTGTTGGTATGCACGAAATAACACCTGGAGATTTAATGCGCAGCTGACAGTGCCTTCAAACTCTACTGCGCATCTGAAAGTGCCTTAGAACTCTACTGCGCAGCTGAAAGTGTCTTAGAACTCTACTGCGCAGCTAAAAGTGCCTCAGAGCTCTACTGCGCACCTGAAAGTGTATCATAACTCTACTGCGCAGCTAAAAGTGCTTTAGAACTCTATTGCGCAACCTTTATTTAAAAAGACTGGATTATCCCCAATTTTCACCCAATTTCGAATTTTTTTTCAGCAATACTTTTCAATTCACTCACGCTTGGAAAGCTTTGAAACTGTTTCAAATTCTTTTGAATTTTCTTAACTTCCTTGAAATCTTCAGAATTCATTTAAATTCCTGGAATTCTGTTAAAATCCTTGAATAATTAAAATTTCCTGAATAATTCAAATTTTCTGAATTATCTGAATTGTTTGAGCTATCTGAATTCCATGAAGCACATAAATTCCTTGAATTCTTTTCCCTGAATTCTTTGAGTCCTTGTAATTGCATGAATTCATGTAATGTATGGAATTCCTTGAATTCATGGAATTCTTTTAATTCGTGGAATTTCTTGAATTAGCGAAATTCCTTGAATTCGTGGAATATATGAAATTCATGGAATTTATAGAATTCTTATAATTGATGGAATTCCTTGAATTCGTGGATTTTCTTGAATTTATAGAATTCCCTGAATTTATAGAATTCGTGGAATTTATATAATACCTTGAATTTATAGAATTCCTTGAATTTATATAATTCCTTGAATTCATCTAATACCTTGAATTTACAGAATTCCTTGAATTTATATAATACCTTGAATTTATATAATTCCTTGAATTCATCTAATACCTTGAATTTGCAGAATTCCTTGAATTTATATAATTCCTTGAATTTATATAATACCTTGAATTTATAGAATTCCTTGAATTTATATAATTCCTTGAATTCATATAATTCCTTGAATTCATATAATTCCTTGAATTCATCTAATTCCTTGAATTCATCTAATACCTTGAATTTACAGAATTCCTTGAATTTATATAATTCCTTGAATTTATATCATACCTTGAATTTATAGAATTCCTTGAATTTATATAATTCCTTGAATTTATATAATTCCTTGAATTTATATAATTCCTTGAATTCATCTAATACCTTGAATTTGCAGAATTCCTTGAATTTATATAATACCTTGAATTTATAGAATTCCTTGAATTTATATAATTCCTTGAATTTACGTAATACCTTAAATTTCTAGAATTGCTTGAATTTATATAATACCTTGAATTTATATAATTCCTTGAATTTATATAATACCTTGAATTTATATAATTCCTTGAATTTGTATAATTCCTTCAATTTTTATAATACCTAGAATTTATAGAAATCGTGGAATTCTTTGAGCTCGTGGAATTCTTCGAATTCCTGGAATTATTTGAATTTCTGCAATTATTTGAATTCCTTGAATTCTTTGAATTTGTGAAATTCTTTGAATTCTTGGAATTTGTAGAATTCTCTGAATTTTTGGAATTCTTTAAATTTGTGGCATTTTCTAAATTCATGGTAGTCTTTGAATTTTTTGAATTCTTAACATTAGTGGTATTCTTTGAATTTTTTGAATTAAGGACTTCTTTCAATTCAGGGAATTTTTTGAATTAGTGGAATTATTTTAATTCACGGAATTTTTTTAATTCGTGGAATTTTCTAAATTCGTGGAATTTGTTCGATTTGTGGAATTTGCTTAATTCGTGTAATTCTTTGAATTCGTGAAATTCTTTAAATTTCTGAAATTCTTTGGATTTGTGGAATTCTTTAAATTAGTGGTATTCTTTGCATTTTTTGAATGTCGAAATTCTTTGAGTTCAGGGAATTTTTTTAATTCGTAGATATTTTCTAATTTGTGGAATATTTTTAATTCGTGGTATTTTTTTAATTCGTGGAATTCGTGTAATTCTTTGAATTCATGAAATTCTTTAAATTTCTGAAATTCTTTGAATTTCTGAAATTCTTTGAATTTGTGGAATTTCTTAAATTAGTGGTATTCTTGGAATTTTTTGAATATAGACATTCTTTGAATTCGGGGAATTTGTTTAATTGGTAGATATTTTCTAATTTGTGGAATATTTTTAATTCGTGGAATTTTTTTAATTCGTGGAATTCTTCGAGTTTTTACAATTATTTGAATTCTTGAAATTCTTAGAATTTGTGCAATTATTTGAATTCGTTGCATTCTTCGAATTTTTTGAGTTTCTTGGAATTCGTGAAATTCTTTGAATTTGTGGAATTCTTCAAATTAGTGGTATTCTTTGAATTTTTTGAATATAGAAATTCTTTGAATTCAGGGAATTTTTTTAATTCGTAGATATTTTCTAATTTGTGGAATGTTTTTAATTTTTGGAATTTTCTCAATTCTTGGAATTCTTCGAATTGTTACAATTATCTGAATTCATGGAATTCTTAGAATTTGTGCAATTATTTGAATACGTTGAATTCTTTGAATTTGTGAAATTCTTTAAATTTGTGAAATTCTTTGAATTTGTGAAATTCTTTGAATTTGTGAAATTCTTTGAATTCGTGAAATTGTTTGACTTTGTGAAATTCTTTTCATTTGTGTAATTCTTTTAATTTGTGTAATTCTTTGAATTCGTGAAATTCTTTGAATTCGCTTAATTCTTTGAATTCGTTTAATTCTTTGAATTCGTCGAATTGTTAGAATTCGTGGAATTCTTTGAATTCGTGGAAATCTTTGAATTCGTGGAATTATTTAGATTAGAGCTATTCTTTGAATTTTTTGAATTCAGGGAACTTTTTTAATCCGTGTAATTTTTTTAATTCATGGAATTTTTTTAATTCGTGGAAGTTTTCTAATTCATGTAATATTCTAAATTCGTGAAATTTTTTTGATTTCTGGAATTTTCTTAATTCGTGAAATTCTTTAAATTCTCGAAATTCATTAAATTTGTGAAATTCTTTGAATTCGTTTAATTCTTTGAATTCGTTGAATTGTTAGAATTCGTGGAAATCTTTGAATTCGTGGAAATCTTTGAATTCGTGGAATTCTTTGAATTCGTGGAATTCTTTGAATTCGTGGAATTATTTATATTAGAGCTATTCTTTGAATTTTTTGAGTTCAGGAACTTTTTTAATCCGTGTAATTTTTTTAATTCATGGAATTTTTTAATTCGTGGAAGTTTTCTAATTCGAGTAATTTTCTAAATTCGTGAAATTTTTTTGATTTGTGGAATTTTCTTAATTCGTGTAATTCTTCGAATTCGTGAAATTCAGTAAATTCGCGAAATTCTTTAAATTTGTGAAATTCTTTGAATTTGTGGAATTCTTTAAATTAGTGTTATTCTTTGAATTCGTGGAATTCCTTGAATTTGTGGATCTCCTTGAATTCGTGGATTTCTATGAATTCGTAAAATTCTTTGAATTCGTGGAATTCTTTGAAACAGTGAAATTCTTCGAATTAGTGGAATTCTTTAAATTCATGGAATTCGTTGAATTCAGGGAATTAACGGAATTCCTTTAGTTCCTGGAATTCCTTAAATTCGAGGAATTTCAGGGATTCGTTTTAGATGCACACTCAGACAGAGATTTTTTTCACGTCGATATATTAAAATAGCAATCAGCTAGCCTTGTGGGAAGCATTATTATTAGCAGAATGCTGCCAATCGAGTTTTATTTTTATTATATTTCTTTTACACGTATCAAAAATTCTGCCCTGAACTTAGAATTGGAGGCTAAGAAATTGCGAAATTCTGATTGGATGTTGAAATAAGAGAGGAAGAAGTCGATGTAAAAAAACCACAAAAGGATGATCAGTGCTTTAAATGCGAGAGAGCGAGATGACCCAAGAAGAGTAGAATGGATTTTCAAGGAAGTAAATTTAAAATAAAAATCCTGCTTCCACAATTTTATTTTTCTACTGAATTTCTCAAAAATCCTTTAAATTTTCTTTCAATCAACACAATAATATTTAGTTACCAAAAAATATGCCAATTACCGAACCAAAACTTTCCATAACAAATTATTATTTTATTTAAAAACAAGACTTCCAGATTTTATTTATTCACTATTTACCAAGATAAATTGTCAATACCAGTAACAGAATCAATTCCGATCATGTGTCTCGATTTTCCGATTAAAATTAATAAATGCAATTTCAAAAAAAAAGGGCTCCCTTTTATACGTCCCTGGGAGGTGGAGGGGGTGGGAGGTGGTTCTCCTGAAAGGAGCGGTCGAAGACACCAGACGCGAGGCGAGTCGTTACATAAGTAAGGTAAAGGAGATCCTTGAACGATCCACATCCGCGATTATGCCACTTTCCATTGACCTCACTTTACCCCAAGATGCACGCATAGTGTGTGCTCGCCTGTATGCGTGAAAGTATACGCACAGGCGAAGTCACATATATCTTTCCGACAATCGTCCATCTTAAGTGGAGACGTGATCAAGTAGGCGATGAAAGGAGAGATATCGATAGGAATGACTTCTTTGATAAAGACCTTAGAAAATGTTATTGGATATAAAATCAGATCCGAGAATTTAGGAATCTAGTGTGTAAATACCTCAAAAAAATATTAAGAATGTAATCCAATTGTTCGTATGCATGAAATACGATCTAGAGTTCTACTGTGCGGATGAAAGTGCCACAGGTTTCTACCGCGCATTCCTAAGTGCCATAGAACTCTACTGCGCAGCCATAAGTGCCATATAACTCTACTGCGCAGCCATAAGTGCCATATAACTTTACTGCGCATCCATAAGTGCCATATAACTGTACTGCGCATCCATAAGTGCCGGGTAACTCTACTGCGCAGTCTTTATTTACAAAGAGCCCACAATCCACAATTTTTAACTGATTTTGAATTTTCTTTTTTAGAAATACTCTTTCTTGAATTGCACAGAGAGCTGCGTGTGCCTATTTCTTAATTTCACATTGTTTATATTTCTAAACAAATGTAAATAGTATAGGCATGATCAAGTAGTCGATGAAAGGAAATATATCGATAGCAATGACATCTCTAACAAAGGGTTGTGAAAATATCATTAGGTGTAAAATCAGACCCAAAAATGAAGGAATCTGGAGTCTTAAAATTAAAAAAAAACATAGTTAGAATGTAATCCAATTGTTGGTATGCATGAAATAAGATGTAGAGCTCTACTGCGCAGCCATAAGCAACATAATAATCAACTGCGCAGCCACACGTGGTTTGGAACTCTACTGCGCAGCCAAAAGTGCCATAAATATATACTGCCAAGCCCTGGGTATCACCAGGTTCCGTAGAACTCAACTGCGCAGCCATAAGTATCATAACACTCTACTGCGCAGCCACACATGACTTAGAACTGTACTGCGCAGCCAGAATTTATATAGAACTCTATTGCGCAGCCTTTACTGATAATTTAATGAATAACTGAAAATTAAAAAAAAAGGCTTTTGAAATATATTGATTCTAACTAAAAGTTCGATAGGTTATGTTTACTGAAAAGTGACGTCACTATTTTGGCGCAAAATTTAAATTTCTATATTACTTTTTTGCACTTTAAAGCTACTTCAATTGATTATTTTCAAATCTTCAAAACTTAAAATGAATCTTTTAAAATAAAACACAAATTTGACAATCGAAAAGTGTAATTTAATGAAGAGTTTTTCTGAAAAAGAAAATTCAAAATCGGGTAAAAACTGGAGATTGTGGGATCCATTTAAATAAAGGCTGCGCAGTAGAGTTCTATGACAATTATGGCTGCGCAGTAGAACTCTGAATACTATTTCAATAATATCAATAACTGGATAAATATTTGGAAATAAAATTATAATTATAAAAATATAACCAGATTCATTAAACAATAAGAAATTTGAAAATTGGTTTACACACCTCTCCGTGTAATTTAATGGAAAGTATTTCTGAAAAGGAAAATTCACTCATGAAAGTATTTTTAAAAGTGGATAAAGATCTATCAAACTTAAGTTTGCATCAAAGAAATTCAAAATTGTTCTTTTACCATTGTCTAAATTAAGAACTAAACTCGCTGTTGAGATCTCATTATAAGTATTTCAATTAAAGTACCTTTAAAAGTAAAAAAAGTAGGAATTTAAATTTCGCGCCAAAATAGTGACGTCATTTTTCAGTAAACATAACCGATCGAACTTTCAGTTTGAATCAAAAAAATTCAAAATTGTTCTTCTTCCACTGTCTAAATTCATAATTAAACTCACTTTTGATATCTCATTATAAGTATTTCAATTAAAGTAGCTTTAAAAGGGGGAAAAATCCAGCAATTTAAATTTCGCGCCAAAATAGTGACATCATTTTTCATCAAAACTTCTAAATATCTTTTGGAATAATTTAAAGTTTTCCTAAAATTTGTTCAAATCCTGCAAAATTAAAAAAAAATCTCTTAAATTCTTCCAGATACTTTTAAGACATATTTTGAAACCTTCAAAACTTAAAATTAATGTTTTAAAATAAAACCTAAATTCAAAATTGTTCTTTTACCATTGTCAGTTGATTATTAAATTAATAATTAAACTCACTTTTGATACCTCATAATAAATATTTTAATTAAAATTGCTTTAGAAGTGAAAAAAGCAATATGGGAATTTAAATTTCGCGCCAAAATAGTGACGTCATTTTTCAGTAAGCATAACCGATCGAACTTACAGCTTGAATCAAAGAAATTCAAAATTCTTCTTTGCCATTGTCAATTAATAATTAAATCAATAATACAGGATGCGCAGTAGTGTATTTATATAATTTCTGGCTGCGCAGTAGAGTTCTATTGTATCTATGACTGCGCAGTATAACTCTATGCGACTTATGGATGCGCAGTAGAGTTCTATGGCACTCATGGTTGCGCAGTAGAATTATATCATACTTATGTGTGCGCAGTAGAGTTCTATGGCCCTTATGGATGCGCAGTAAAGTTATATCGCACTTATTGTTGCGCAGTAGAGTTCTAAGGCACGTAAGGCTGCGCAATTGAGCTCTATGTATTATTTCATGCATATCAAACAAATGAATTACATTCTCAGTATGTTTTTATAGTTTTTACATAACAAACTCCTTCATTCTTTTTTAAATAAAAAAAATTAGTTAATGTAAGAAGTAACAAAATTAATTTTTGTCAACAATTTAATATATTTTTACGACTCAACATCTATACAATAAACAATATAATTATTTAATACAATGTATAAGCATTTCCTGGAAGACATTGATATTTGGTCATTGGAATGTAATAAAATGGCGTTTTTCCATTTTTAATTTTAGCTTTTAAGCACCATTGTACAATTTCCGGCAATCACATAAATTCTAAATTAAGTCTCGAATTAGGTAGATGACTGACTTTTTTATTCGAAGAGCTTAGTTTTCTTGAAAGCTAAACATACATTTTTTTTATTAAGTACTCTGCCTTAAAAATTCACAGCACGAAGCAGAATGTTTGGATTTTCAATATTCTTTTTGCTTTGAATCAATCGAAGCTCAATTTTCTTTGCTTGCTGTGTATTTGCATCCTTGATAGCTGAAAAAATTAATTAATTTAATTTAACAATTAAGGCCATGTATTACATATCCGATTCCTACATTACCGACATTTTTTTACTATATGAATTCCACATGAAATGAGATATCGAGCAGAAAGTTTGGAAAAAATGCACTAAGGAAATTACGAATTTTCTGCACCGCCAATATTGTAAATAAAAATTTCCAATGAAGTAATTTTATTTCATGATAAAACTTATTTTTAAATCTTTCTAAAAATTATTTAAAAATAAAGAAAAAAATTATAAGCTTTTTAATTATTTTGAAATTATAAAATAATTATACGATCCTAAATTTCTAGAACTACAAAAAATTCAATTTTTAGAATTTTTGTTGCATTTTAAAAAACTTAGTCCGATACATTTTTCCTTAATGCCTTTTAATTGATTTCCCAAATTTTCAGTTCGATATCTCCAGTCCTGTGGTCGTAAACTGTTGAGAAAAAAATTCGGCAAGGTAGGAATCGGGTAAGTATTAAACGGCCTTAATAAATATTTTTTAAATTTATTTATAAATTAAGTAGTATATCTAGGTCTGTTTGGGGATGGGGTTCAAGAATATATGCCAGATTCCTTCTTTGCCGGCTCAAGATAAGCTAGATTCCTACTTTGCCGCTGAAGGCAATCTAGATTTCTAATTTACCGACTGCATGTTATGCAGATTCCTACTATACCGGCTGGTAGTGATGCAAATTTTCTACCTTGTCATCAGTCTGTAACGTAAGTGTCTATCTTATCATCGGACGGCAATGTAGGTTCATACTAGCACGGACACGAACCATTATCCCCTGAGCAGACTACGTATACTACTAAATCAAATATTTACTCAGAGAATGGTCGTAGGTTTTTTCAAGCACTTCAAAAAGTGTGTTTATCGTTTTTTCAAGGGCAATTTTTATATCATCTTCCAGATAAGTATGAGCCAATAGCAAAGCGGCAAAAAGGTCACCAGAACCAGTGTAAATTGCTGGTATTCTCGGAACTTCAATCTTGATCATTGTGTTATCTGGAATTAATAAAAAATAAAAAATTTATCAAGGACTTGACGTTCTTTTTCTTATCAGCCAAAAAAATTGTATCTACCTTTGCTTACGCTCGTTACCGATGTTAATTTATTTTCAATGTCTGTTGAAGAAACTGCGACAATTTTTGGTCCCTTGCTGTGTAGAACTTTTATTGCTTCTTTCAATTCTGACATTGTTTTTATAGTCAATCCAGTAAGAAGCCTACAAAAAATTATAGTTTTTTTTTTTATTAAAGTCCTATAAATTTATTATATAATTTACTTACTCCAATTCGAATTGATTGGGTGTTATGATATCGGCCAATGGGAGAATATCATTTTTATAAATATTTTTCAATTCTTCAGGCACATACATGTGCCCATTGTCGCCCAAGACAGGATCGCAAACTACAAAAAATATTAAGGCCATGTAATGGTTACCAGATTCCTACCTTACCGACATTCTTTTGTACCCACTGAGGTCTAGACAAATTGGGATATCGAGTTGAAAATTTTGGGAAATTAAATAAAAGGAATTAAAGTTTTATTCTCAAATTATGAAAGGTGTTTTTCTAAAATTTCAAAAACTACCAAAAATCTACCCCTTTCAAATCCAATAAAGATTTTGTGAAATATTGCCCTTAATTATTACTTTTTTCGCATTTTTTACATAGATCCTAATGAATGTATGAATTGAAAAGTTTTATGTGTTCGTTTAATAATTTTTAATTGTTTAAACAATTTTTGTTCACTTGTTCAATTTTATTTCCATAAAATATCACGAATTAAGGGTATTTTATGAATCCTGTGGTCTATTAATTGAACTTAAAGAGTGTATATTTTTATTCTTATTTTTTAAACCATTTTTTTTTTTTTTAAATTAAACTTTTTAAAGCAAATACCAGAAAATTGAACTTTCATGTTTGGTTTTTTTTTAACAAGTATCAAAATTTTAGCTTAAATCTTACTTTTTCCAATGTATTCCCTGATTAAATTATATATTTACAAAAAAATGTGTTAATAACAATTAGACCTTACAAAAATATAATTTTATAATTTTTTTTCTTGTAAATTTACCTTCTTCGCTAGGAATTTCAACTATTTCCTTAAAAATTAATTTATTTAGTTGAAAGTTCGTCTTTTTTGTTGTTGAAAATTTATCTTTTGCTGTTAAAAATTCAAATATTTGTTTGAAAATTCATGCATTTGTTCAAAAATTCATATTTTTGGTACAAATTTGGATTAAAAATTTATCTTTCTAGTTGAAAATTTATATCTTTAGTTAAAAATTTAAGTGATTTATTATAAAATTCGTTTTTTTTGTTGGAAATTAATTTTTTTAACTGTAAATGTAACTATTCCATTTTTGGTAAAAAATTAATTTTTTTCTGTTGAAAAAATAAATATTTGGTTGAAAATTTAAGTATATAGTTAAAAATTCATATTTTTGTTACAAAGTTGAAAATTCGTTTTTTTTCTTAAAAATTAATTTTTTGTTACTAAAAATACAGTTATTATATTTTTTGTTCAAATCCATACTTTATTGTTAAAGATTCTACAATTTGTTTAAAAATTGAACTATTTTGTTGAAAATTCGATTTATTGTACATTCATTTATTTAGTTGAAGAGTCATTTTTTTGGTTAAAAATTAATTTTTTTCATCTAAATATGCAACTATTCCATTTTTTGTTTAAAATACATATTTTATTGTTAAAAATTCAATTATTTGGTTTAAAATTTAACTATTTTCTTGAAAATTCGTTTTTTTTTATTGTAAATTGACTTATTTAGTTGAAGAGTCGTTTTTTTGGTTAAAATTTTTTTTTCAAACTAAAAATACAACTTTTCCATTTTTTGTTCGACGTCCATATATCTTTTAGTTAAAAATTGTAGTATTTTATTAAAAATTCGTTTTTTATGTTGGAAATTAATTTTTTAATTGAAAATGTAACTAATCCATTTTTGGTAGAAAATTAATTTCTTTAGTTAAAACTTTAAGTGTTTTATTGAAAATTCGTTTTTTTTTTTTGAAAATAATTTTTTTAATGGAAAATGCAACTATTCCATTTTGAGTTGAAAATTAATTTTTCTCTGTTAAAAAATTACATGTTTGGTTGAAAATTGAAGTATTTTGTTGAAAATGTATATTTTTTGTGCAAAGTTGGATAAAAATTTATATTTTTAGTTGAAAATTTATTTCTCAGATTAAAAATGTTAATTTTTCGCTGAAAATTTGTTTGTTTTTGGTTAAAACTTAATTTTTTAAACTAAAAATACATTTATCCTATTTTTGGTTGAAAAATTAACTATTTCGTTGAACATTCTTTTTTTGGAAAATTCATTTCTTTAGTAGAAAATTTAACCATTTTGTTGAAAATTCGTTTTATTTTTGTTGAAAATTAATATTTTTAACTGAAAATTTAACTATTTCATTTTTGTGTAGGAAGATTTTTTTTTGTTGAGCAGAAAATTAATTTCTTTGATTAGAAATTAAACTATTCGGATGAAAATCTTCTTTTTTTTTAAATAAATTTTTCAAAGTGAAAATTGAACCAATCCATTTTTTGTTAAAAATTTATCTTGTTAAGTTAGAAATTCTACTACCTAGTTGAAAATTCAGCTATTTGGTTAAAAATTCTTTTTTTTTGTTGAAGATTTATCATTTTATTAATAAATCAATTTCTTTGGTTAAAAATTTAATTATTTTACTCAAAATTCGTTTTTTGTATCAAATTAATTTTATTAACTAAAAATGTAACTATTCCATTTTCGGTTGAAAATCCAGCTT
Source organism: Andricus grossulariae (assembly GCA_011634705.1). NCBI lineage: Eukaryota > Metazoa > Arthropoda > Insecta > Hymenoptera > Cynipidae > Andricus > Andricus grossulariae. The sequence goes on from JAABKJ010001755.1 coordinate 618,107, forward strand.
TTTTTGTAGAAAATTTAACTACATAATTAAACATTCATTTTCATGGTTGAAGATTGATAATTTTAGTCAAAAATTCATTTCTTCAGTTAAAAATTGAAATAATTTCTTGGAAATAATATATATTATTTTTTAATTAATTTTTTTAACTAAAAATTATAACTATTCCATTTCTGATTGATCTTTTTTGGTTGAAAATTCATTTATTTTGGTAGAGAATTCATATTTTTGGTTTGAAAATTTAACTTTTTTGAAGAAAATTCATTTTCTGGATTTAGAATTCAATAATTTTGTTGGAAATTATCTTATTTGTTCAAAAATGACATTTTAGGGTTGAAAATTCAACATTTTGGATGACATTTTTTTTCTTCATTGACTAAAAAATCTTTTTTTTTTTTTTGCAAATTCAATTTTTTTGTTGAAAATTCCCTTTTTCTGGTTTATGTGAACTATTTATTTTTAATTGCAAATTAAAATATTTTTTCATAAAAAATCAACTACTAAACATTTAGTTATTGTTTAGTTAATTAATTTTTTGTTGAAAAATGTATCTTCTTCAATCGAAAATTTCACAATCGGTTGAAAATTCAACTATTTGGTTAAAAATTAATTTTTTGTTGTTGAAGATTTATCATTTTATTGGAAAATTCATTTCTTTCGTTAAAAATTTAAGTAATTGGTTGAAAAAATTTTTTGTTTGTTTAACATTAATTTTTTACTTCAAAATGTAACCATTTAATTTTTGATTCAAAATCCATCCTTTGTGGTTGAAAATTTAACTGTTTGGTGGAAACTTCATTTTTATGGTTGAAGATTCTAGATTTCAGTTAAAAATTAATTTCTATTGTTGAAAAATTTAACTATTTCGTTTAAAATTATTATTTTTATTTTTTTTAAGTAAAATGTAACTATAGATAAATTATATTAATGGAAGTTTTAGCAATACATTTTTTTTGTAATTGAAAAATTTTATAAAAATAAGAAAAATTTAGTAAAAAAATAAAAAACCAATTAAAAAAATAAAATTAAAAAATCTAATTAATATTTTTTGGTTAACAATCCATATTTTGTTGAAAATTTCTCTTTTTGGATTAAAAATGATTATTTTGTTGTTGTTGAAAATCCAACTAATTTGCTGAAAATTCTTATTTTTTTAAGTAAAACTTTTCATTTTTGGTTTAAAATTGTTTCGTTTTTTTTTTTAGTAGAAAGCTCAACTATTTTGTTCAAAATATAACTATTTTATTCAAAAATCATTTTCCTGCTTCAAAATTAATTTTTTAAACTAAAAATTAATTTTTTTAAATTGAAACTTCCATTTCTTGAAAATTTGTCTTTCTTGCTAGAAAATTAATACATATGGTTGAAAATTCGTCTTTTTGGTTGAAAAATAAACTATTTGTTTAAAAATTCATCTATTTTGTAATAAATTTAAATTTACTATTTTTTTGCGACAGTAATTTTCTCACCTAAGATCCCCCCCCCCTTCACCCCAAACCTCAAGCCGTCATTTTTATATGACCAAAAAAATGTCGGTAAGATAGGAAACGGATAAGTAAACATACCCTCAAGCCCATGTAATACTTATCCCATTCCTACTTTACCGACTTTTTTCTTGCAAATTTGGAAAACTATATTTTTTTTGTATTTCGAGAAACTTATGACCGTACAAATCTCCCTTAGTGCCTTTTAATTAAATTCCCAAATTTTCAGTTCGATATCTCAATTCGTGTAGACGTGAGATGTTGCGGAAAAATGTCGGTAAGGTAGGAATCGGTCAAGTATTACATAGCCTTAAAAAATTATTATAAATAAATTAATGTCTGTTTATTACTTACCATAAACTAGATTAGGATTCTTAATCTTTAGAGCCTTGACCAACTCAGCTATTCTGTTCAAGAAGGAAGCAGATCCCACGTAACCAGTGAGTAAGTGACTATAATTGTCAAGCTCATTTTCCGCTAATCCATCCACCAGTTGCGCTGTAAATATTATAATTAGGAATTTTAAATACTTTTTTTCGTTTTTCTAGATTTTTACTGCCGAAATTTACATTAAAGGGCATGTCGCACCCATACGATTTCTACCTTACCGACATTTTTCTTTAATCATACAAACTGCATGCGAAATGAAATATCAAGCTGAAAGTTTGGCAGAATATAGAAAAAGAACTAGGGAACGTTTATGCGCTAATACAGTTTTACTACTAGCAAACGAAAATTAAAAAAAAAAAATAATTTTTTACATTTATTAGTACATAAACGTTCCTCAGTCACTTTTCTTTATTTTCTCAAACTTTCAGCTCAATATCACATTTCATGTGGAATTAATACGATAAAGAATGAATGCGGGTAAAGTAGGAATCGGATAAGTCCGATTTCTACTTTGCCGAAATTCTTTTAAATCATACCAACTGCACGCGAAATGAGATACCAAGCTGAAAGTTTGGGAAAATATAGAAAAGGAACTAAGGAATGTTTATGCGCTAATACAGTTTTACTACTAGAGAACAAAAATTTTACAATAATTTTTTTTCTGTAATTTAAAAAATTTATTACCACATGAACGTTATTCAGTAACCTTTCTTTATTTTCTCAAACTTTCAGCTCAATATCACATTTCGTGTGGAATTGATATGATAAAAAAAATGTCGGTAAAGTAGAAATCAGATAAGTCGAATTCCAACTTTGCCGACATTTTTTTAAATCATACCAACTGCACGCGAAATGAGATATCAAGCTCCAAATTTGGGAAAATATAGAAAAGGAACTAAGGAATGTTTATTTGCTAATACAGTTTTACTACTATCAAACGAAAATTATACATTTTTTTGTAATTTTAAAAATTTATTAATACATAAACGTTCTTTAGTAACTTTTCTTTATTTTCTCAAGCTTTCAACTCAATATCACATTTCGTATGGAATTGGTATGATAAAAAAGCAATGTCGGTAAAGTAGAAATCGAATAAGTCCCATTCCTACTTTACCGACATTTTTTTAAATCATAGCTTCTGCACGCGAAATGAGATAGCGAGCTGAAAGTTTGGCAAAATATAGAAAAGGAACTAAGGAACGTTTATGTGCTAATACAGTTTTACTACTACCAAACAAAAATTTTACAAAAATTATTTCTTTTGTAATTTAAAAAATTGATTAGTACATAAACGTTCTTTACTTATTTTTTGTTTGTTTTCTCAAACTTTTAGTCTGATATCTCATCTCGCGTGGAATTGGTATGATAAAAAAATGTCGGTAAAGTAGGAATCGTATATGTGTTACATTCCCTTAAATTGAAAAGAAATTTAAGAGGTCTTTACTCAGGTCTTGATCGTTTAGCACCTGTCCTTTGAATACCTTGTAACCTGTGTGATTAGATAATTGAACGGAATTGATTGTATCGACCTCGAATCCAAGTAACTGTAAAACGTCAATTAAAATTTAAATAGAGAGAAAAATTCAATAATTTTAGTATTGTTCATTTTTTATTGTAAATTTGAGTATATTAATATAATTATGAAAATTTATATTAAAAAAGATATATTAAATTAATGAATCAAGGCCATGTAATACTTAATCGATTCCTACCTTACCGACAATTTTTGGCAATAGGACAATAGGACAGTAAAGAACGTTTGTATTGTCCTTAATTAAAAAAAATCCAAAATAGGAATTTCCAACAATTTTCCAAAATTAAATTAAATTTTTGTGGACGTAAGTTGTTGCAAAAAATGCCGGTGAAGTAGAAATCGGATAAGTATTACATGGCCTTACGAAAAAATTAATATTTACCTGTTTATTAAAGTTGATTAAAGATATTATAATTATTGGGAATTTTTGAATTCGTTAATATTATAAACTGTGGGGAATTTTCTATTTCAAATATTTTATTTTCTGGGAAGCTTACAATGCCCGGAATTTATTTTTCGAGATATTTTAACCGTCCCTGGAAATTTTTCATTATCGGAAATTTTGTAATTCGCTAATATTGTAAACTACCAGGAATTTTATTATTCATGAATTTTCTATTTCTATTTCGATTTTTGTTGCTGTTGAAATTTTACACGACCCGGAATTTTATTTTTCGAGATATTTCAATCGTCCCTGGGAATTTTCTATAATAAGGAATTTTCAAATTTACTGATATTATAATCTGTCGGGCATTTTATATTTCAAATATTTTCTCTTTCGGGAATTTTACAGTGCCCGGAATTTTATTTTTTGAGATACTTCAAACATCCCTGGGAATTTTCTATCATCGGAAATTTTCAAATTCGTTAATATTATAAACATAAACTGTCAGGAATTTTCTGTTTCAAATATTTTTCTTTTCGGGAATTTTACAGTGCCCGGAATTTTATTTTTCGAGATATTTCAGGTGTCCCTGGGAATTTTCAAATTCACTAATATTATAAGCTGGCGGAAATTTCTTCTTTCAAATATTTTCTTTTTAGAAAATTTTACAGTGCCCGAAATTTTATTTTTCGAGATATTTCAATTGTCCCCAAGAATTTTGTATTGCCGGGAATTTTTAAATTCACTAATATTATAAACTGTCGGGAATTTTATTATTCTGGAATTTTCAAATTCGCTAATATTATAAACTGTCGGAAATTTCCTCTTTCAAATATTTTCTTTTTAGAAAATTTTACAGTGCCCGGAATTTTATTTTTCGAGATATTTCAATTGTCCCCGCGAATTTTGTATTGCCGGGGATTTTTAAATTCACTAATATTATAAATTGTCGGGAACTTTAATATTCTGGAATTTTCAAATTCGCTAATATTATAAACTGTCAGAAATTTCCTCTTTCAAATATTTTCTTTTTGGAAAATTTTACAGTGCCTGGAATTTTATTTTTCGAGATAATTCAATCGTCGCTGTGAAATTTTTATTGCCGTGCATTTTTAAATTCGCTAATATTATAAATTTTCGGGAATTTTATTATTCCGGAATTTTCCATTTCGAAAATTTTCTTTTTCGCAAATTGTGCAGTGCCCGGAATTTTATTTTTCGAGATATTTCAATAATCCCTGTGAATTTTATGTTATCTGGAATTTTCAAATTAGCTGATATTATAAACTCACTGGTAAATTTTACCGAAATAGAACATTCAAATCCGGCAACATATGCCAGAAGAGAAAATTGCAATTGGGTAAAATATGCCCCGAGGGAACATTTAAATTCGACAAAATATGCCATAAGAGAAAATTAAATTTCAGCAAAATATGCCGGAAGAGAAAATTAATATCCAGCAAAATATGCCGGAAGAGAAAAGTTATAATTCGGCAAAATATGCCGGAAGAGAATATTTTAATCTGGCCAAATTTGCCCAAAGAGAAAATTAAAATCCAGCAAAATATGCCAAAAGAGAAAACTAAAATCCAGCAAAATATTCCAGAAGAGATAATTACAATTTGCCAAAATATGCTACAAGAGAAAATTAAAATTCGGCAAAATATTCCGAAAGAGAAAAACCAACGAAGAAGATTAGACTTTAGCAAAATATGCCGGAAGAGAAAATTAAAATCCGGCAAATTATATGAGGAGAGAAAATTAAAATTCGGCAAAATATGCCGGAAGAGAAAATTAAAATCAGGAAAACATTCTGATGGAGAAAATAAAATTTCGGCAAAATATTCCAGAAGAGAAAATTACAATTAGCCAAAATATGCCGGAAGAGAACCTTAAAATCCGGAAAAATATTCCCGAAGAGAAAATTACAATTTAGCAAAATATGCTAGATAAGAAAATTAAAATACGGCAAAATATGCTGGAAGAGAATACGCAAAGTAGAAAACTAAACTGGTAAAATTTTCCAAAATACAACAGAAATCCAGCAAAATATGACAGGAAAGAAAATTAAAATTTGCAAAATATGCCGAGAGAAAAAAAAGAATTTCGGCAAAATATTCCAGAAGAGATAATTCCAATTCGCCAAAATATGCCAGAAAATAAAATTTGAATACGACAAAATATTCCAGAAGAGAAAATTAAAATCCGGAAAATATGCCGATAGAGAAAATAAAATTTCAGCAAAATATTCCAGAAGAAAAAATTATAATTCGCCAAAATATGCTGGAAGAGAAAATTTAAAGTCGGCAATATATGTCGGAAGACAAAATTAAAATCCGGAACATATGCCGACAGAGAAAATTACTATACGCTAAAATATTCCAGAAGAGAAAATTAAAATTCAGCAAAATATGCTGGAAGGGAGAATTAAAAACCGGAAAATATGCCGATAAAGAAAATAAAATTTCGGCAAAATATTCCAGAAGAGAAAATTATAATTCGCCAAAATATGCCGGAAGATAAAATTTAAAGACAGCAAAATATGCCGGAAGAGAAAATTAAAATCCGGAAAATACGCCGAGAAAATAAAATTCCGGCAAAATATTCCAGAACAGAAAATTATAATTCGCCAAAATATGCCAGAAAATAAAATTTAAAAACGAAAAAATATTCCAGATGAGAAAATTACAATTTGCTAAAAATATGCCGAAAGAGAAAATTAAAATCCGACAAATTATGTGAGAAGAGAAAAATAAAATTCGGCAAAATATGCGACAAGAAGAAATTAAAATTCGGCAAAATATGCCGGAAGAGAAAATTAGAATCCGGAAAATATGGCGAGAAAATAAAATTTCGGCAAAATATTCCAAAAGAGGAAATTATAATTTGCCAAAATATGCTGGAAGAGAAAATTTTAAGTCAGCAAATTATGCCGGAAGAGAACATTAAAATCCAGAAAAATATTCCAGAAGAGAAAATTACAATTTGCCAAAATATGTCAGAAAAGAAAATGGAAATAAAGTAAAATATGCTAGATAAGAAAATTAAAATACGGAAAAATATGCCTGAAGAGAATACGCAATGTAGAAAATTAGACTCCAGAAAAATGTTCCGAAATAGAAAATTAAAATCCGGCAAAATGTTCCACAAGAGAAAATTACTATTCACCAAAATATTCCAGAAGAGAACATAAATATTCGGCAAAATATTCTGGAAGCGAAAATTAAAAACCGGAAAATATGCCGATAGAGAAAATAAAATTTCAGCAAAATATTCAAAAAGAAAAAATTATAATTCGCAAAAATATGCCGGAAGAGAAAATTTAAAGTCGGCAAAATATGCCGGAAGACAAAATTAAAATCCGGAAGATATGCCGATAAAGACAATTAAATTTCAGCAAAATATGCCAGAAGAGAAAATTAAAATTGAGAAAATGATGCCGGAAGAGAAAACAACATAGAAATATATTTTTGTATTTGAATATAAAAATGAATATATAAAAATATATTTGAATAAAAAATTTTTTGTATTTCGCAACATAGAAAATAGGAATCCAGGAAAATTTTCCGAATTACACAATTAAAAGCCGGCAAATTATTCCACAAGATTAAATTACTATTCGCCAAAATATGCCTGAAGAGAAAATTAAAATCCGGAAAACATGCCGAAAGAGAACATTAAAATCCGGAAAAATATTCTAAAAGAGAAAATTACAATTCGCCAAAATATGCCGGAAGAGAAAATTGAAATTCGGCAAAATATGCCTGAAGAGAAAATTTAAAGTCGGCAAAATATGTCGAAAGAGAACATTAAAATCCGGAAAAATATTCCAGAAGAGAAAATTACAATTCGTCAAAATATGCCGGAAGAGAACATTCAAATGCAGAAAAATATTCCAGAAGAGAAAATTACAATTCGCCAAAATATGCCGGAAGAGAAAATTAAAATTGAGTAAATTATGCCGGAAGAGAATACGCAACGTAGAAAATTAGACACCAGGAAAATTTTCCGAAATAGAAAATTAAAATCCGGCAAAATGTTCCACAAGAGAAAGTTACTATAGTCCAAAATATTTCAGAAGAGAAAATTGAAATTGGGCAAAATATGCTGGAAGAGAATTTTAAAAACCGGTAAATATGCTAATAGAGAAAATAAAATTTCGGCAAAATATTCCAGAACAGAAAATTATAATTCGCCAAAATATGCCGGAATAGAAAATTCAAAGACGACAAAATATGCCGGAAGAGAAAATTGAAATCCGGAAAATATGCAGAGAAAATAAAATGTCGGTAAAATATTCCAGAAGAGAAAATTACAATTTTCCAAAATATGTTGGAAGAGAAATTTTAAAGGTTGGCAAAATATGCCGGAAGAGAATATTAAAATCCGGAAAAATATTCCAGAAGAGAAAATTACAATTTAGCAAAATATGCTAGATAAGAAAATTAAAATACGGCAAAATATGCTGAAAGAGAATACGCAAAGTTAAAATTTAGGCTGGTAAAATTTGGCAAAATAGAACAAAAATCCAGCCAAATATGCCAGAAGAGAAAATTACAATTGAGTAAATTATGCCGAAAGAGAATACAAAACGTAGAAAATTAGACTCCAGAAAAATGTTCCGAAATAGAAAATTAAAATCCGGCAAAATGTTCCACAAGAGAAAATTAATCGATGTAGACAAGAAATTATTTATCCGCGATCTAGAGCACATGCATGTTTAACATGTTTCCGACGTTTCCGCGAACATTCCGAGCGAATCTTACTTGGCTACGAAACAGAGGTTGAACCCCGTTAGAATTAATATCAATTACAATTCTTTTTTATAAGCTTTTGCCTCCTATTTCTTTTTTTTCTATACTAACTACTAATCTAAAAATATTTTTAGGCAATGGCTTCAACAAAGGAAACCGCGAGTATCATGCTGAAATAATCAAATGTTTTAGCAGTAGAAATAAAATCGGAACCTTGTGAAATCAATACATTAAATAACTTGTCCATACAGTATAATTTTAGTAAACCAAACTATCTCATTCTGGAGGAAAATCCTCCTTTCCAAGCAGCTTATTCAATTCAAAAAGGATCGGATTTATTTATTTTTACAGGAAAAATAGCCAAAAGTAAACCTGAGGCTAAACGAAATACTGCGAAAAAAATATTGTCAATACTAAATGAAAAATACGAATGAATGTATGTATTTTTGCGGTATATAATAAATAATGTTTATTAAGGCCTATTCCGCTTCTTCAACTTTTAACAAAATTAAGTTTAATAATTGCATAATCTCAAGGAAATTTTCCTGTAAGTTTATAAAAATTTGACTCAATTACTAAAAACAACATTTTGATTTAATAAACTTACTTGTTCATGAATAATTTCTGTTTCAGATGAGACTTTTTTAAGGTTATACCGTAAATGATACGTTATCAAAAACTTGTTTAAAAATTTTGTTTATAATTTTAAACTTTTAACAAATATACAAGATACAAAAAAATGTAATAGATGCTAAAAAAAACTCAACATAGTCTTCAGCGGGTTTTCCTTTCTTTCTATATAATAAATAAACAGTGACAATTTATATATATTATATATAGATTGAATACTCTCCAGTTTATTTTTATTTAATACATGTATTTTTCCTTCTAGAATAAGCCTCGAAAAGGACCTGAAAAATATAGGTTGAATCATGTCGGCAAATTTTTAATAAAAAAATTTTTTAACACAAAAAGAAGCAGAATAGGCCTTAATGAACATTATTTATTATATGCCGCAAAAATACATTTATGTTATGCTTAGTTGATTGTGTTTTCATTTGCTTTACTTTTTGAGAGCATAGTCGTTCTTACGAACTGTTTCTTTATAAGTTAGTTTCTTTTACTAGATGTACGATTGAGTACAATTCTCACGTCACTTGAAATTTTTCAGGATTAAGACGTTCTGTAATTAAACATGGCTCAAATATTCGAAAAGCAAAGATTTTCGAAGAATGCTCTGACAAAAGCAAGAGAAGAAGAATTGAGTTAGTTAAGCTGTTAATTTCTGGCCAACAAGAATGCGATTGAAATTATTCAAAAGGTTATTGTAAATTATAGGATGAATGTTCAATAAGCAGTTGAATGTGAAAAGGCCTTTCCATTCACTAATGATGAGGCTCTTGCACTTTTTGTGGGTTTAAAATTGACAAAACGTAAGTACGGCCTTTTAAAGAATCTCTTAAAAGACAATAAGCTGAGATCCTCCCTCCTTACAAACAGGTCACGAATGCAAAAACTAATTGTTATCCACCAAGTACTGCAATACAGATTACTGAAACAGAAGTCACCATTCCATTGCAAGATCTTGTAGATCATACTGCTAAGCAATTCCACGGCATATCTTCTGAAGAATTTCATCTATTGTTAGTAATTCTGATGGAAATTCTAATATCCGTTCTTCTAGGCATTGAAAGAAAAACCCTAAGATAATTTTTGAAAAATTCAAAAAACTTAGCAGATATTCAAAATTAAAATTTTTGGTTCCTTTCTTGGACTTTCATAACTTTAGTGATTTTAGGGTAATTGCGATTTATTTGTTTTAATTATTCATAATGAGACGCAGCTTTTATGAAATATTTTCTGAAAAAAAGGAATTTCAAGATCTTTTTAAATTTTACTACAAGAAATTTTTCAACTAACTTGAAAAAAGTTCGTTTTTGATTTTCTTAAATTTTTTGTATATATAGGTTACAAGAACCTCCAAAATCCCTGTAAATATAAAAATGAGATCTTTCTTAGTTTTCGAGGAATAATAAAGAACGTACGCTGTTAAATGGCGTGCCGAGCGCCCGAGAGTCTGAACCTGAAGTTCGTGCATACGAGTATAATATTCTTCTATTGTTTACGTTTCTAATTGTTTCTCGGAAACTAAGGAAGATCCCGTTTTTATATCGATAGGGATTTTATAGCACATTGTAAGCTATCTATGAAAAAATTTAAGAAAATCAAAATTGGGTTTATTTCAAACTCATATATTTAATGTATTTCTTCATACCTGACCGCTTTTCAACGGTTTTTGGGAGTTTCGGGGGGGGGGGGGCGTAGTGTTTTAGAGGGATTGTGGAAAAGCTGGAAAAGCGGCTCGGGTGCCGTCGGATTCGAAACGATCCCCACGGAGGGCACTTACGACTCGTAGGCAGTCCTAACCCCTTTTAATCGATTTTTGGGTGGTGTGCGGGGGGGGGGGGGGGGTTGGAGGGGTTGGGGGGGGGGGTTTGGGGGGGGCTTCCGTTTGTTTCGGGTGAATCATAAAAAATACATAAATTAAGTTTTAAAAAAATCGAAGAAAATCGATATTTTCGATAGAGCGACACTTTTTTTCGCCATATAAACTATATGAGTTCAAACAAAATCGAAGGAGATTGACCGTTATGCAGTTGCACCTATTTTTTTTCTAAAAAATTATTTCTTCAAAACTACATCTTCTCATGAATAATTAACAAAAATACATCTTGATATAATATAATTAGAAGCCTCGGTGGCTCAGACGATAGCGCGTCAGACTTCCGTGCAGAAAGACTGTGGTTCGATCTTTGAGCCGGTACCAATGGAAATTTTTCTATCCACTTCCACCGGGGCTTTGGTGGTTCGGAACCCATTTTAAACTGTAGTTCTTCTTAACGGGAGCAGATTACCTCCCAAGGTAGAGGCTATGCATGACGAGGGGACTAGTCTTGGGGGTCACTAGTCGACTTTGAGTAGACTCGGAAAAGAGTTAGCGATCTCCTTGCGTTGAGGCTCCATGGGGGAATCGCGCTTGGTGGGCTCTGGTCGATTTCGAGAAGTGAACACACACACATACCTAACACACCAAGAGAGAGCATCGAATATGCGCATCTACCTGATGATTTCAGAGGGATTGCTCCGCCCACCCCTCCCCCCAGCCTGGCCATATTCTCTCTACGGCCTGCTAGGGAGGCTACCGGGTGGCAGAGTGCTTGCGGCTCACTTTTCCGTGCAAAGAGGTCCGCGTTATTTACTGTACGATATGGTACGCCTGGAACCCGAGAGGTATATTTTTTCAGAACGTTGGAAACAACGAAATCCACCGAGATAGAAAAATACTCGGCGAAGGAGGGCGGATTAGTTGTACCATCTTGAGAATAAACACGGGTGTGGCACAATAAGTTTGATAGCTTAAGCGCCAGGGGGGAACTCACGGTCTCCCCCTCACATTAAAACCAAACCAGCCATCATGTAATTGAACAAAGTTATGAACTTAAACAAAGGACCAAAATTTCCAATTCTGAACATCTCCTAAGTTTTTTTAATTTTTCAAAAATTATTTTAGAGTTTTTGCGTCCACACCCAAGAGAATGAAAACCAGAATTGTCATCAAAATTACTAATAATAGGTGAAGTTCTTCAGATGATTTGACATGGAATTGCTCTGCACGGAGAAAAATGAAAGCTCAGTTTGGTCATCTAGATGTGCAGACTGACTATATTGCAGAGTCAACTATAGGACAGCCCTTGAAGATGGCTGAAGCGACTATCTCTATCAGGTTAAAACAAGAGGTTCAAATCGATCATCTCAGAGGGTCGGCTTGGCCATCTCGAACGGTCGACTCAAACGTCATACAGAGTCGAACCGATCATCACAGAGGACGGAATAGATCATTTATAAAGGGTCGAATCGCTCATCATAGAAAATCGATTAAGTCATATCAGATCGTAGACTTGATATCCTCGGACAGTCAACCTGGCCATCTTAGGATTATTCCTGATAGTGAGTCTCACCTTCTGATAACAGTCAGACTGGTCATAAAATGAAATCCGCTCTGACTATGTCAAAAAAATTCTGGATGACTCTTTAGACCATCTAGAAGAACGGATTGGCCCTCTAAATGTCGACCCTCTAACTTTGACCATCCATTTTTCTCCGTGTGCTGCGACACTGTTAAAAGTTAAAGATGTAAAACACGAAAATCTGAAGCATTTAAAATTGATATCAAAATATAATGATAATGGAACATCCGGATTTTACCCTTGCAAGTAAATTTCGAAGATTCTGTAAATTCTGATGAAAGTGTATTTTTGATGTCCTTGGTTCTTTTTTGTCTTGAATGCCCAAAAGGTTCATCATCGCCAGTAATTTCAAACAATCCTCGACCTTTCTCGCAAAAAAATTTCTGTGCCAGTAATATTTTAGTATGCTAAAGAAACTAAATCAAAAATTTGTCTTGGATTTTCCAATATCCACAACCAATCTAAAGACTGAAACCAAGCAATGTCGAAATGGATGGTTTCGTTTATTTTTTAGAATCAGAACTAACTAGCACAATGATTGATGGCAAAATATACCAGAATCTCAATGGAACATCATTGACCGCGAATTATAATGTCAGTTATGTAAAAACAAGTGATACGAATAATTTAACGCAAGCCCTGAAAAGAAAGGATAATAAAGAAGCGTTTAAGTTCGGATTACAAGTCTTGCATTTAGAGATTGGAATAATGGATTGCGTACTGAACATTACTTATCGGTTGCCAATTGAAAGCTGGTCACGTAAAACAGATATGGTGAAAGATGTTCGCGATACCAAGAAACAGGCCCGGCGAAACACGTTGAGTCCAGGTGGGTAGTTTTTCAAATGGAAGAAGGGGGAGGGGGTGTCATAATTAAATATTTCATAATTTCCAAATTTTCTCGACATAAACGTAAAATTTCTTCTTTTCTTCTTGTGTATAATTATTTCAGAAAACAAACAATCTTTTCATCGGATTATCAAAATTGTAAATCATTCATGTTCGAAGTGCAAAAACAGAAGTCCGTTTCGAGGTTTTACAGATAAATTCATCCATCAGAATTTCTAAATTGAGCTTATCAACAGTTTCAGGGTCTGATTGGGTCAGATCGGATTTCCCGTTCAGAAAATGCCCTAATATTCCCTACATTAAACAGGGAACTGGTCGGGTGTTATAAAGGGTAACCTGACTAGAAAATGTTATGTAAGCTCTTCTCAAGGGTTGGTAGGGTTGCCTCTGTTTGCTTTCTAGAGAATTACAGGGAAGTTTAGAAAGGTCCTAAGTTAGAATTTCGACAGGCACTACTCAAAGACGAAAGGTATTTTTCTAAATTTGTCAATATCTATGAAAATGGAATTTTAAATTAATTTTCAATCAATGATAATCATAAGAGTCTTTATTTACGCATTAAATTAAAATTCTGACGGGTAAAACGCAGTACCGTGTTCAAGCCTATGTTTGATAGCGTTATGCTCCAAAAGTTTGAAGCTTTGTAAGGTTGGTGTCTATAAGTCGTTTATTATTGGTTTCGGTGAATTGGAATAAAAGAAGTAAATTATAATTTACGGTTGAATCATGGAAAGAAAAAAGGCATTAAACCAAATAAGGAGCAAAAGTTACAGAGTGAAAAAAAAATTACGCACTGGCCATTCGACAATACTGGACGAAAGTAACAAATCAGAAGGTGAAAGTAACAAAGCAGAAGGTGAAAGTGAGGTATTGGATGTTCAGGAAGACACTCGTGAAGGTAATATATTCTAAAGATAATAATTTTTCGAAAAGTGAGGTATGTGGATGAAAATAGAAGTGTAGAAGTGTATAAAAGTTCAGTTACATTATTTAAAAATAATGTAGACTGATTTTCTAGGGGGAAAATTATTTGTATCCCCTAACCAAACATTTTTTTATTTACCGTCAAATCACCTAATATATAATATTCAATTTTCTAATTTTTGTATAAATAACCATGCAAAACAAATACCTAACATATCAGGTTTAGTTTATTGTAATATAAAATAAATTATTTTGCAGTAAGTATCATGTAAAATTTTTAATTCATTAATGGTTTTAATAATACGTTTAATCAATACGTTTTACATTTTCAGGTTCCAGCGAAAAAGAATCAGATTGCGAACGAATTTACCTTAGCAGGGTTTGAATGAATTCCTCCAGTTTGATAGCAAACTTAATATATACTTAATATAATATGATGATTGTTTTTTTATAATTACAGATTTCATCTCTGCATTTTCAACATGATGCGAAGTTGAATACCCGTAAAACAATTGTCAACATGTTGCAGAAATACCTCTCGAAAGAATTAGCTGTACAATTGACAGCAGTCAAACAAATTGCTGATAAAAGAATATTTAAAGAGACTACTATGTGTTCGGGTGTAAGCTTGGTAAAAATATGTTCAAATATTTAAATTTATTTAGCATATGTTTTTATGTGACGCTTGTTTTAAAAATAGTCTTTCAAAATTTTCAGCTGACATTACGCAGAGTCATCGAGACGTATTGACGGCAAAAGTTTTGAGTGAAAAAAAATTTTTCATGAATTTAGGAGTTGTTTTGCCAAACATCAAAGATTGGTTCGGTGGACGCAGGGAAAGGGCACGTGATAAAAGCAGCAACCTAATTATAGGCTAACATCAACGAATGAAGATTAACTTTTTTTCCGTTTCATATTTTAATACTTACTCGATTATATATAATAATATAATAATAATGATTATATTAATATATTAATATAGTTTTAAACGACATTTGATCTTAAAAATGCATATTTTTATCGAAGTTTAATTTCTATTAGATATAAAAAAATTGATTCAAATTAGATCTACTGATAAATTAATAAGAATAAGGTTCATCTATAATTGGAATTAGAGCTCTGCAATTTCATTCAAAAAATAATAAATAAAATATATTTAAAAAAATATATTATTTTTTTTAGGGCAAAAGAACTTAAATTGTAATTATTACGAAATCTCGTAAATCATAACGTCACCACATAACCTATAATTAAATATATAGGGATCGATAGGGAAATAGAGCAAGGCTCTAGAAGGGACCTTACTATTTAGTCGGGTGATAAAAAGCACCCTCGCTCGAATCTGGCCAATGAGTCTAGGCTAGCGCCTTTTCTGCAAAGCGTGACGTTCTTTTAGGGTTCTTTCCAGATTTCCCGTTCAGCGCCCTGATAAAGTTAGTGCAATGTGACTAACACCCTGTCAAAACCGAGTCTCAATTTCTGTACGAGTTGGTCTTCACGCGCGTATATTATGAGACTGGATCAAAACCCAAATACATGTTCTTTTCGCTCGAATTTCCAGGTGGGTAATTACCCACCTTCCGAGATTCCAGGTTGGTAGCACTACCCACCGTACCCACTTGTTCCGCCGGGCCTGATTACTGCACTAATTTTTTGATTTCCCTTAGCAGGGGATGGGAAAAATTCAAATGCCGTACAGAAAAATCAATTAATTTTAATCAAAATCATTAATGACTACTCGGATAAACAGAGGATGACAATATTGGCGGCTGTCTGCGAACAGCTGGGGTTAATTGGTTGGAACTGATTATGCTCTCGGACAATCGATAAGTCCAAATAGAATCACTTAAATTTATAATATTCAATCAAAAAAATTACCTGATTTTGAGGTTAGAATTATCTTAACTGTCAAAAATGAAAGTAATCGTCAGACCATGGTCAATCATTGAATATAAATAACAATCATTGATCACAATCGTTCTTTTGCTTTCTTAATTTTCATGATATCTGATTAGCTGTAGATTCAAGAGGAACCTGACTAGACGTATGGATCAGAGT
Organism: Andricus grossulariae; assembly: GCA_011634705.1. Taxonomy (NCBI): domain Eukaryota; kingdom Metazoa; phylum Arthropoda; class Insecta; order Hymenoptera; family Cynipidae; genus Andricus; species Andricus grossulariae. The sequence goes on from JAABKJ010001755.1 coordinate 634,510, forward strand.
CCCGTATGGACGCCTCGTTACGAGGCGTCCATTTAAATTTCAAGAGTAAGTTCTCAAATCTCATTTAATTTCTTGAAATTATTCCACCGACGTTCAGCCGATTACTAACTTCATATTTTCGAAAAGAAAATAATTAAATTCTTTCGCAAGTGATCAGCATTTTATGTTTGAAAAACTACCTTCATAATATTTAACAAGTGTTCTAATTAGTGTATTTATTATCTCTGACTCCGAAGTCCGCAAACAATGGCCTGATACTGGTTAATTTAGTCAAAACTGAAATTCGTGTTTGTTTTGAATTTTTAATACATGTGATATTTAACAATGTGCTAAGTGTCTCATTTGCATTATGACGTCACCACTGACCTCGCCCCTCTCCATGCGCCATTTTAAATTAGTCAAGCATGCAAATTAAATTCAAGCGGTATAATTAAGATGATATAATTCATGTTTTTTGCTAGTTTTTGAAAATAAAATTTTACTGGCGCTCAACGTTTAAAGAAGAATAGCATTCAATCAATAATTTAATAAATTAAAATTAACTGTTAAAAATAAAAATAACTTCCTAATTAAGAGAGGGGTTATAGTGCATGTAAAATAAAAAGGGTTGTGGAGAATCTCATAAAACTATCTTTAGCCTAGAATGAACCTCGTTATTGTTCTAAAGCTCTTGCTGTATTATGTAAGTACAGTACAACTGGTAGGAAGTTGCTGAATAGAACGAAAGAGATATGCGTTGCTACCACAGTCACGCAATTCTCAATGGTAATACTCTGCTCTGTACTACACTGGTATCGTTAAATCCCAAGTAAGATTACACAGACAGTAAAGATATTGCAAAGATAAAGTGGAATTCGTCGACGCGTTGCGTTGGCGGCACAACTAATCTAAAATAAACGATTCAGCGTACATATAGGGGACTGTCCATAAATTACGAACCCTTAAAGGCGGGTGGGGGGTCAGCAAAAATATCATGGACAATCACATGGAAGCATGGGAGGGTTCTTAAAACGGATCACGTAATCTTTTTAATTATTTTAAAAAACTATTGTACAAAACACAATTTGCATCTAATTAATCTCCTTATGTAATTAATTCGAAGTGTCTCATCGTCCTGAAATTCGGAATGAGTAGGCAACTGTTTTTCATAAGGTTGACTATTCGTCCCGAATTTTCGGGACCAATGGTCCATCCCCTTTTCTAACTACCCCAATTTTGCGGTACGAGTAGACGCAGCTTAACAAATACCATAAAATGGAAAATCAGAGAAAAATATGCTTTTTCCAACATCAATAATAGATTTGGCTCATCAAGAGGTAAATATATAACATTCATTAAAATCTTACCTTGCACTTAGTCAAATAAAGGATAGCTTTACTTAAAACATTTTTAAGATTTTGTTTTGTAATTTATTTTTAAATATTCCCTACGATTTCTTTGTTGATAGCATAATCAGACAGAAAAATATAAATACCTAATACCTTTGTCAGATTAAAAAATATCACACTTTCAAGAAAATTTTTACCATTTTTTAATAACCCAAGTTCTCAATTTTTAAAATAATTACGTAAGGCTTTTCTTATTAAGGGGGAAGGGAACTGAAAAATCTCACGAATCATTCGCCAAAGGTGGACGGTTTTTCGTTTAATTAAACTGTTTTCGATTTTAAATGATAATAGTTTTTTATTTGAAATACCAACTATTACATTTTTGGTCGAGAATTCATCCTTTTTGGGTGAAAATTCAACTACTTGGTAGAAAGTAAAACTACTTTATTGAAAATTCATTTTATTAGCTAAAGATCTATCTGTTTGTTTGAAAAACCAACTATTTTATTGAAAATTCGCCTTTTAGGTTGAAAATAAATTTTCACAACTGCACATTTAACTATTTCATTTTTGGTTTCAAATTGATCTTTTTTAGTTTAAAATTTAACAATTTGTTAGAAAATCAAATTTTACTATTGAAATTACGGTTTTGGGTGGGAAATTCAACTGCTTTGTAGAAACTTCGTCTTTTTTGTTTAAAAATTTAACTATTTAGTTGATCATACGTACCTTGGTTAAAAAATTCATCACTTTTGGTTGAGGATTTAACTACTCTATTGAAAATTTGTCATTTTTCTTTGAATACAACTGTTCTTTATTTAAAATTCAAAACTTTTTTGGTTGAAATATCAACTTTACATTTTTTATCGAGAATTCATCTTTTTGGTTAAATTCTACTGTTTTTGAATTAAAATTGAAATATTTTCTTGGTTGATATAATAGCCATTATATTTTTTGTTGAAAATCCCTCCTTTTTATTGCAAATTCATCTAATTAGTTAAAAGTTGAACTTCTTTGTTCGAAATTCATCATTTTAGTTAAAAATTGAACTGTTTTGTTGAAAATTTATTCATTTCTTTTTAAATTCGACTTTTTGGTTAATAGTGCAACTTTTTTTGGTAGAAAATTATTCTTTTTTGTTTAAAAGTTCTGCCATTTGGTTCAAAATTCATTTCTGTAGGTCGAGAATTCCACCAGATGGATACAAATTCAACTATTTTGATAAAAATTTAATTAGTTCTAAGTTTAAAATTCAAATAGCTCCTCAAAAATGTGTCCATTTCGTTGAAAGTTTATCTTTGTAGGTAGGTAGGATGTATTATTAATTTCTGCAAATTTTTACGGAGGCCTCTAATTGTACTTTAGAACAAAATAATTCAGGAAAAATTTTTTATTTAACAGTAGTTATTGACAGTTTTGGTTTATGTTTAGGGAAAAGTGTTGTTGATGTTATCAAACATTTTAAGTATTAAAGACTTTTGAGATTGATTGTACGTAGTGTGCATGCTTAATTTATTTAAAAGAATTTATTCTCTATTATTCTCATATTTTCGTGAAAAATCTAACTATATCTCCTTTCTTGAGTGCATTTAGGGGCTGTGAAGTTTGTTAAAATATTATGTATGCATTTTCTGTGTTTTATTATTGGCTTTTAAGAAATTATATGCAAGACAACATTTTGACAAAAAATGATGGTATATGTATCATACATAAAAATTTACGCTTCTCTCATGGTGATACGATTCGGTTTATGAAACTAGAAAACTAAATACCGTAAGTATTTATGTAGTAAATACCGGCCAAACAAAAATCTTTTCTCTCCTATTCACTGTCTGCATTCGTTATTGGATTTTCTTCGTAGCTCAAGACTGTGGAAAAACGAGGCACATATGCTTGACGGTCTTTTAAGAAACTTTCTTCATCGTACAATTATCATAATTGTTAATTAAATACCAAAGAATGATTTGCCATATTTTATCATCGGTTTTTAAAATAATATATAATGTATCCAAGCGCGAACCCATTGATCAATTTTTTGCTTTTGAACGTTTTAAGGAATTTAAAAATATTGCAAAGAATTTACGGTAGTCCAGTTGCATATTAGAGGATTTTCGAGATTAACAAACATTTGAAAGTATTTTGAAGGAATTTCATATGATTTCATTCAATTTACCAGGATCTCAAATGATTTCATATAGAACTTCATACGTTTCAAGAACATTTCAGGAATATTGGCAAATTTCATGTAAGTTCATGGGATTTCAACGGATATTATAATGTTTTAATAGATTTCAAATAATTTATTCCTAAGAATTGAGGGATTAGAAAGAATTTGAAATATTTGAAAATATTTTCAATAGATTTCACGAATTTTAAGGGATTTCAAAGGATTTTAGGGTATCTTAAAAGATTCCTAGGAATTTTCAAGCGCTTAAAAAATGTCAAGGTATTTTAATAGATTGCAAAGGATTTGAAGTATTCAAGGGTTTTTCAAGGGATTTCAACGGATTTTAAAGCTTTAAAGTGATTTTTCAATAATTCAATGATATCGAAAGGAATTTCATACGATTTAAGAAATTGTCATCGGATTCCCAAGATTTGAAGGAGTTTTCATTGAAGTTAATTTTACGGACTACATTTTTTTAAATTGATACTAAAAGGATCATAAATCGTGGAAGATCATAGTATCCGCAAAAGCTTACAGAATTCTCATTTTTGCATAGTCAATATCAATTCAAATAAGCTTTATCTGTCTTCAAGGCATGAAAAATTAAACTATTTTATCATTTCGAATTAAGAACTATAAATTTAAATAGAAACTATAGAAATTTTAAAGATAATTAAAATTATTAGAAGATGACATATCATGGAGTATCAAGTGACATTCAAAGTGATTGAATTGATTGTATAAATTAAGAATCAGATTCCTGTACCAAAGTAAAACATTCGCTGTCAGTTTCACCGTTTAAAAGTGAAGACTTTTAAATATTGTTAATTTTGAAATTTATACATTCTAAAAACGTTGAAAATTATATTATTTCCAAATGAAAGCTTTACAAATAATGATAGAGACAAGCTTAATTGCGCAGTTAAAAATCGAACAGCTTCAAACTTTATTTAAAAGCAAGGTGTTCTTAAATTAAGATCGTGAAACTAAGTCGTAAAAAATTAATCATTTTGAAATTGTGCATCACGCTTTTCAAAATTTACTATTATAATCTAAAGTACAAAAGTTATAAGTTTGAAGTCGATTATGAAGCGTTTGCATGCAAGCGGAAGAACTTCAGTTGATGTCAAACTGACTTTTGCTATAATAAATTGTCAAATTTATAAGATTTAAAGTTGAAAGGTTGCAGTACAGAACTAGATAATCAATACTTTTGCCGAAATGGGGGTTTTGCATGAAAAATTCTTCAGAAATCAAATACATGTTGAGCTCAAGCTATAAAGCCTATTGCGCCACACCCTTACCTATTAGCTCTCAGCAGTCGACCCCAGACCTCTTGATAAAGCCTAATATATCGACAACTGATCGCGTTGTAATTTCTTTTGGCTCCATAAAATGGCCCCCGAGGTTTTGTTGCCTGAGCCTAGCTAATGCCGGGCACTTGCAAAATACATGCAGGGATGTTTCTTCATCCTTGCCGCATTACCTGAACTCTGTCGTGGGATTATGCCCAATTTTGTGCATATGATAATTTAAGTGGTTGTGCCCGGTTAGGATCCGTACCACTGTCCTTATATCTTTCTTGGGGAAACGCAAGATTTCCCTGGCTCTGCCCATCCTATAGGTATAACCTAGGATGGATGTGGCCTGACGGCAATCTTGGATTTGTTTCCACTACTACCGGTGCTTTGTTCGGATCAAGCTATCGATGGCCATCCCAACACAGCAAGACGATATTCCCAGTACCGGTTCCGGTCCTATGTATTCACTCGCTGCGCCGCATTTTGCCAACTGGTTCGTTCCTTCGACGCCCTTGATCCCTGTGTAACTAGAGACCCATATAAGAGTTGCATTGTGTCTTTCTGCAAGTTGGTTTAATGCCTTCTTACATTTCCAAACCAGTTCTGAATTCACGTCTGGTTTCCCTATTGCAGTTAGTGTCGCTTGACTGTCCGAACAGAACGTAATTTGTCTGCCGGGAACGTTTTCTTCTATCATTGTTCCAGCCCAGCGAAGTACGGCCAGGAACTCCGCCTGAAAGACAGTCGCATGTCGCGCGAGTGGGATCTCTATCCCCTTCCTGTCCTTGCTGTCCTGGAATCCTGCTTCTCACCCTCCCACTCCCAATGTTGTTATCACTTGGGAGCCTAGTGTGCCTAGTTCCCTGAGTCTATCTGTTTGCTCTTGCCAGGCGGCCCATTGCGTGTGACCCTCTAGCTGTTATCGCAGCATGTAGGGGTTCTTCACAGAGTATGAATCCTATCACCGTTATGAGCGTAGTCCTCATTGCTGCAGTCAAACCCCTAAGTGCTAGCGTTTCTAATCTTCGCAGCCTGTCCTGCATTGTTTTAAGCTTCGCCCGTGGCCACCAGACCACCGCCGTATGTAGGAGCCTTGGTTTTCGGACAGCAGAGTAGAGCCATGTAAGCATTCCAGGCCCTAGAATCCACGTTAACCCAAAGGCTCTCCTGCACATCCAAAAAGTCATGAAAAATTTCCTGCATTGAGTCTCCAGGTGCTTCGCCCAGTTCAGCTTGCTATCTAGGATTACTCCCAGATATATAACTGAATCTGAAAACGTCAGCTTCCCACCAGAAAATACTCGTCCCTATACAGGGTCTATAATCTAGAGCCTCGAGAGCTCTGACTGGTCGCCGGACTCTTGGGGGTACCAGAAATCTGTACGGTCGCTCTACGTATCTTTGCAAACACACTGTCCCTTTGACTTCCAAATTTAGACCTTCTTTAAGCCTAAGCGTTGCAGTTTTTTCCACTATCCAGTCTCGCGACCATATGTCCGCGACCTTCACTACGATGGCCCCCGACATGATGAAGATGTCATTTGAATCTGGGAGCGCGTTCCTCGCGTGGTGACGCGTCAATCGCTTTAGAGATTTCATCCCACAGCCTGTCCAACTCGTCGAGATTTAATAGTTCTCAGGTTAACCCAATCCAACGCAACGACAACGCTCATTAGGGCGTTGTTACCGATCTCCGCGAAAGTAAGACCCTGTGTTTTCAGAGCCTTCTGCTGTTTCAACGTCCTGTTTGGGAGAGTTTTTTTGGAGCCCTGCTTCCTCTTACCTATAGGATAAGCCGGAGGAGTTACTTCAGGAGAGTTCCCTTAGCTGTACTTCCCGAGAAGCTAGAGAAATAATAAACACCCTTGCAGAGCCCCGCTTGCAGAGGGCGGGCCTACATACTATGGGATTCGACCTGGTGTCCCAACGTCTCTGTTAAAGTACCTCCTTTGAGACCCCAGCCTGTACGCCTCTACTAAGGGTGACAGGCCGGGGTGTTCAAGGATTTTTGTACCCTTGTGCCATTCAGTTCTTGACACGGCGAGCACATCGTATCTTGGGAGCATGAGAACTCGCGCTCTCGATATTCCAGGAGGCTTTGCCATTACCTCCTGGAAAGATCGCTCCTCAGTTTAAGTCCCACTGACTAGAGTCCGTCAGTTCCCTAGAGTAGCTACACCTCGCGATGCAGTCCCTCAGGTTCACCTATTTCAGATCTATAGTCTAATGATACCCGTAAGCCCTCCCACCAGATACAAGGTCCCGCGATTCCAAGTGAGGGTTTTAAATACAATATAATTATGAAATAATATTGTTTGCAAAGAAAAAGACCTTGAATAGAACTATTTTTCAATTTTTCTAGCACTAAAGTACCCATCAAATTCCAACCTAAAATTTTAAGTCTTCATTTTCTACAAAAAGCCACTTTTATAAAAAAAATTTCACTACTCAATTATTTGCCTTGCGATCAGGAACAGTATTTACGTCTCAGCGAAAAATCGTCCGTTACGATGCGATACCATTACACTGAATTATTATCTTCCCGGAACAGAAGTGAGTTTTATTTATTCTTTCAAATTAAGAAATAGATTTTTAGTCGCTATCCAAAGACGTTTTTCAGAAGCCATGAAATTTAGACCGCCAAATTCTTGAATGATCTACTTGGAATTGGTTAATTTTTTCTAATCGAACTCATTTTCTCGAAATTAAGCAATTAAATATAACGGGAATCAGATTAAGATTGTCAACTTTTACATTCTATTTCTCGGCACTGGATAATTTTTTTCCTCTAAAATTTTTCAGCCTCAATTCAGAAACACTTTAGCTCCAGAGTATGATTTTGTTTTATCTGTAAATCATGATTTCGCTTTTATAGAGCAATCTTTCGCCCTTCAGTTGTAGAATTTTAAATTTAAAGCTCAAATTACATTGCGCAGCTTTAAGTTTATCGGATTTGAAATAGAAAGAAGTTAAATAATTTCAGTATTGAGCATTTAAAACTGAAAATTATTGAATTTCGATCATTTACATAAAATTGGCCAATTACAAACGCAAAACTTTCAAAATTGAATAATTTGGAATTTGAAAAGATTGTTCGTGTGTGTGTGTATTTATATGTCACACTCTTTCGTGATCACAATAACTTGAATACGACGTGTGCTTGAAAGGGGTCTTAATCAAAAGTTTAATAACCTAGGGGTTTCTTGATGGATTTGATTCCTAGGTATCTCAGGATTATTTTAAGCTCAAACACAAATTCGGCGAAGAGGGGTTTTTTTAAAAAAAATCAATTTTGGTATTTAGATTTGCAGAACTGGAGGTTTGCGTTTTAAATCTATTGAAGTTTGCATTTTTCTAGTATCTAAAATTCTATAAGAGTAGGTGTGTATAGGGGTTTTTAGGGTTGCGGATTACGAATTTATTGTTAGATCTTCAAACTTCAAGATGGCGTATCCAATATGGCATACCAATTTGGTGAAATTGTTGCTAATGTAGTAATGAAATGCTAGGCCGTGTGGATATTTGTATTCTGTGGTTTTTAGGACTGCTGATTACGAATATGTTGTCAGTCTTCCATATGAATGATTTGCGAGACTGGGATATTCTTGAAGGGTTGGATTTTTTGGCATCCCCGGAAAACACAGATGATGACGTCATCCAACGTATGTACCAATTTTTCGTATTTATTCATGACTTTTATAATTTCAGTTTCATTTATTGCATTGAAACTAGGAGATGGAAGTAGTGTTATGGTACATGTTTCTTTTAACGTAAATATAAAGAACGTTCAATTCACAGACAGCTCATAACAGGTGTATTTCATACTCTGAAAGATTAACACGCACTTTGTTCTTTTCCCACACTTCTTTGAAATCAAAGTGCACTGATTTCCCTGTCTTTTCACTATTCACACCTAAGCCTACCTTAACATATTCGAAAAATTCTTTAACATTATAAAATATGGTATGAACATTCGCTGTAACGGGAATCTCTAAATTCATGTAGCTAACTTTGAATTTATCAATAAATTTTTTATAGTGTGGTTTTGAATCTATACCAAAACATGCATGCACAACATCTCTAAAATCAGTCAAAGCTCGAACATATTTCAATCATTCAATTGGACATTGTGCGCGTAAATCATCTAGTTTCTCCAACAGTTTTTTGAACGAATTACGGTTGAAATTAGATCCTCCATGCGACACGTCGCGTTCCACGTTACACAATTTTGCCCAACTCAGCGCTGTTGATTCGAATTCTATTAACATTCGATTGAACAAACCATTAACTACTTCTAACCAATAAACATAATTTTGCTTGATATTGCCTATGCATCTCATTGTTCCAAGCTCTTGAAGGTCATCTTTTGAAACATTGCACCACGTGCAAGGATACGTACTACTAGAAGACATGATTCTTGTCAGAATGTTTGCTAATTTTATGTCGGTTGCTATAATTCCATGAAAATCGTTAATTTTAATTTCAGAACACATTTGAGATACATTTCCGAAATTTTCTTGAGTATTTTGAGCTAAGCCTAGTATGAAAAGCCTTTTCACCCCAGAATCTTGAAATGTTTTGCAGCCACACCTTGATTGTGAATCTGAAGGGTAATCTGTTTTAATCTTTCATATCCAGTGGATTGAATCACCATGCAAATTTTCAAAAATCCACACCCACCATCAATACCAAACTTCAAGCGCACGTCAGAAACTCCTCGCTTCGATTTAACGTATTCAATTAAACCTCCTAAGTCAATGCAGTATACAAAAGCTTGTTTAACAGCTGACGCGGTGTTACTTTTGATGCTGGTAAATTCAAAAGACTTTACTACAACAAATTTATCTAAACAGTGGATATCAGTCTAACTTTCAAGTTTCAAATTAGGTCCAATTACATTTATCTTTTTAGTCGCCACACGAGTCATAGATGCAATACCGACAGTTTGATTTTAACTAAAATTGTAGTTTGATTGGATTTTCTCATGTCATCTGTAGTTACTAGTGGTTCTGCTGAAGTTTTCTTACCTGAAACCTTCGTAGCTATTTTCAAATGTTTGCCATGTGATTGAGAAAACGACGCTCTAGATTCTTTCTTCTTTTTTTATTTTTCCATTTACCAAAGATGAAATTGTGTGGTCCTGCTTGTTTCGAGCACACTTTGATACAAGTTCTTTTAAATTATCTAGATGATTCGAATTATTGCACTTACGACGTTTACCCTCTCCGATCAATGGAAGACAAATTTTGCATTGCTTTTCTGAATCAAGTTCTTCGCAACGTTTTTTAGAAACACCTGTAATATACCTATTTTAAGAAATCAAACAAACATAAGGACAGAAAAAATGATCATTTTGAATAAATGTAGAACTAATTAATACAAAAATTGAGAGAATTATTCATTTCAAAAATATATAATACATTGAGTAGTTAAATCAATTTTCTAATCCTTTTTTATATCTGTTTTTCTGCTATAATTTTTATAAAAAGTTTTCATTGCTGTGCATCTGGATTTGAGAATAAAACAAATTAATCTGAGCTAAGAAAAACAAAGATTCTAGAACATCACAACTATTATGTCGAGCCTATTTTATACTTTGTTGAATTTTAGTACAAGTATCATAACGACTTGAAAGAAAGAAGTAAAATGTCACCTTTCGGAAAGTGTGTGCACGGCTTCTGTCGAGCGAGAGTACAAATTCTACATTCACTTTTCATCTAATTGGAAGATCTTGTATTGATTCTTTTTTTGAATTGTGGTAAATCTGGTTCCACTGTTTCACGATCACGTGAACCATTCTTAATTTGATTTAAGTGGCCATTGCACGTATTACACAAAAGCATTTGGTAACCGATCGTCCTCAGCACTATATTTGAAGACACCATTCATAAAAGCCTCTAGTTTTTCTATCGCTACTATTTTTCTTATTTTTGCACTGTGACGACCCTTTTTTTGCAACAAATTGAACAAATTTTCCCATGATTTTCTTTGTGCGCTGCGGTAACGTTTGGCAACGTGTAACGTGTATGAACGAAAACACCTGAATTGAAACAAGTGCGAATCGCGCAAAACCAACACATAGATTGATATATTTGTAGGTATTTAATGGCGCATGAGAAAACTAAGGAAACGAAAAACGTTCACGTCAAAATTTTCATCTGTAGTTTGAATGTTTCATAGAATACAAAATCTCAGTTCTGAGAGTTCAAATATGGATTTCATAGAATCAAGCCCTTCCAGAAAATCCCAGGCTCCATTATTATCCATATGGAAAACTGCGACAACATATTCGTTATCAGCGGTCCTAAAAACCACAGGATACAAATATCCACAGGGACAAGCATTTAATTACTTCATTCAAGCCATCATTGTTGATCCGCCATTTGGAATTCTGAAAATCTGGTAACAAGTATGTAATCAGCGACCCCAAAAACCTTCTTGTACTAATTTTTACCAGAATCAGCATTCACTTCACCAAATGAGTCCGCCATATTGGATACGCCATCTTGAATTTTCAAGATCAAACAATGTATTCCTAATCAGCGACCCCAAAACCGTTATATACACCTACTCTCATAGAAGTTTAGCCACCAAGAAAATGCGAACATCAAAAGTTTAAAACGCGAACCCTAACTTCTGCAAATTTAAATACTAAAATCAATTTTTTTCAAAAAGCACCTGTTCGCCGAATTTGTTTTTGAGCCTAAAATAATCCTGAGATGCCTAGGAATCAAATCCATCAAGAAAACTCCAGGTTGGCAGACTTCCGATCATACTCTTTCAAGCAAACCGTGTACGATGAGCTTCATGCTTCCGTGAAAATTGGAAAACCGTGTCTCCGAAAGAGTATATTTTCCATTCTTCCATAACCATGCTCACCTTATATTCGATGAGGTCATGGAATTTTTGCAAAGTTGAAACAGGATCATTTAATAATTGGTGACTCGAATCCGATCAATGGAAATATTCACGACTTCAGCCAAACGATGGATTACATGATACATCTTTTAATTATTATTGTAGAATTTTATATTTCAGTGATTGTATTTAAAAATGAGATAATTTTACATTATATATTCACTTACTTTCAAAAAGATAAATTAGGTGGTTTTTAAGTATCTCATACCAAAAAGAAAGCCCTTTTAAAAAAGTCATTGTAATCTGAGCATGCGGCATTATATTCACAATTCTTTCAGTTTTAGAGTGAATACAATCGAAGACCATAAAAATAATTTTGTACATTATGAAACTTCTGTCGAAAAAATATATCATCTTCTCTTTTCTGGCCAGACAATCAGATCATTAGTTTCGAAAAATATTTTTTGTAAAAGGTCCGATAACGCTTCATAATAATTTATCATACTAAAAATGAGAGTATGTTTTGAAACGCTGACTTTTGTACATTGAAATAGACTTGGAAAATGTGACAGTAGTTAAAATCGGAACTATCTCTATGAGGCGATATTGAGAGTTCTGTTGTCGGAAATCGAATAATACTATGATCGAAGTACAGAGATGGAGGGATAAATTCGGAAAGACTTAGTGGGAACGTTGGAGAGTGGAGACAACGTGGTAGTCTAGACGGTTGGAGAACATGCTCGTGCTCGACGAGATAATATTAAATCAATAAAGGAGCATCAATGGTCAATATAAATTTCGAAAGTCGGGATCCAAACAGTTTAAGGGAAACAGACCGACATAGAGCAAACAGTAGGTTCATGTGTCTATATTTTGGCATTACCTCCATAAAGAGTTTGGGATCGGAAATTTCTCCACTTTGGGGTTTTCCCAAGACATGGTTCAGATAACAGCTGAATATCAAAATAGACATGTAAAAAAAATTGTTATCTCGTAACACTAATAAATCGTGGAAATAGTCTTTTTTGTCATATTTTCAAATATATATTTTTTTATTTCATCATAGTCGCATGTCATGTCACGCGACCTTGAACTATAGCTCAGGTTCCAAAGCGTTTCAAGTTGTGATAATCCTACGTAAAGGTATCAGTGGTAAGAAAGCATTCTTAACAAATGAAATAGTTACTAAGTTTGAGGCAGTCTTCCTGATAAGGTTATCGATTTAAGTAAACCGTGAAAAACATTTTAAATAAACTAACACAAAAGAAAAGTCGACCGAAGTTTTAAGTGATTTTTCTGTCGCAGGAAAAAATATCTAGCATTGTAAAGTTTCTACAGAGCTTATAGTTAACTAGTTTTCTAAATTTCACCCAATAGGCACAATACATTCTGAAGACGTCCTTAGAACTTATCTCTATCTCATGTAACTTGACACCTTCAAAACATCCTTTGAATTTGTTCAGGTCTTTGAAGGGTCCTCAGGACATCTGGTAAAATACGTCTATAGAACAACTTTAGTAAATGTGTAAATTTGTACCCACTGCGTATTATCCTCGAACTTTTTGAAAAAAAATTCGCAAAAAAGAATTGGTTCATGATTGATTAGCGATATCTAGCGACGGTGCATCAATTATGTCCATCCACAAAAATCTACACCAAGAACAACTTTTCAGCAAAAACTTATTTTTTCCATGACAAGCTTAAGGATTTAAACAGATATGAATCTGTGAAAAGATTGTCGCGGCCGACCCGACTTTGAGCCAGTATCCTCTAGAATTGATCAGCGCAAAAAAAATTATTGCTCTAAATTTCTGTATGGAATTTTCCGAATTTTATGCAAATAGGAATTTATTGTATGAGTAGTGATGATTCTTTTTAGGAAAATTATTTTTGTTTCGTCTCCAAATACTATTCTTGAATGCTTTTTCATACGAGATATCATTAAGTTTTTCCAGAAAGTGAATATCTTATACTCGGCACGACATGGCTCATTCTATTAAATTATCATCAAATACTTTATGGAGACAATAAACTCGATGTAACGCAAAAATATATTTAAAAAAACTGGTAATTAAAATAGCGCGAAACCGTTCATCAATTAGTTTATTAAGCATTTGCAATAATTAGCAATTTTCTACTAATTCGAGGGCAAATTTTATACTAATTCAATAAGTACACTAGTTTCATTTCAACTACTTATACTATAAAAATGCTAATTTTTAGTAAAAATAATTACTTAAGCAATTAGAAAACAACTTCGAACTATTTCAATTATAATTTATCATTTATAGGAAGCTCAATTTCCTCCCCGCTACTAACAAACAATAATTTCTTCAGACATCAATTTAGGTCACTCTGTAAAACCCAGTACAGAATAAAATCAATAAGCTGCAAAGTGAGGTTGAAGTTTTTTTTTTATTGAAAGAAAACGATGGAAAAAGTCAATAATTTGCAAGATTAACATATTACGATAAGTTTTATGCAACAGAAGCGATATCTACAATCTTTTAGAATTTGCTATATTAAGAAAAGCCTTTTCGAAGAGAATATGCCTTATGTTCGATTAACAAACAGTCGACTCACATCACTGAAGTAAAACACATCGGTTCACAAATTCCGTTAAAAATTCTTAAAATGGAATTTAAAAGTACATGGATCGCTTATTTGTGTCTTGTTCACTGTGCTAATTTGAACGTATCATCTAAGACGCAGACAGAAGAATGCATAGGCCATTTGATGAAGTACGTCAAAGAAAATGTGAAAAATTATCAAGTTCTCTTACTATCAAGCATGAAATCGCCAGACATCATTGTTGAAAACGTCCTTCAAAATATATTACAATTCATACCGTCCATTCTGGTTGATTCAGGAATTAGCTCCGATAAAAAGCGAAAAGTTTTAAATGAAGCGACAGGATTTGGACAACCGAGAGACACGACATTCTTCATTACAATTGGATCTTCTGCGTACAACACCTACTCTCCAGAAGTATCAGATTCCCTAGATTTTTTGTCCGGACTCTCACCTGTACGAATGCGCCCCAAATGCCTATTCATCCTCTTGAGCAGAACAACATCCAATTACGAAGAATTACTTCGCAGAATGTGGTCTCAACGGTTTTTAGACGCAACTGTTCTTCAACTGAGACTGCCTGACATCAATCAGAGTGCTACAAGTCAAGATCATATTGAGGCAACGATTCATAATTTCAATCCGTTTACCGATAAGTATGCATCAGAAAAGTGCTCTCCTGAAAGCAACTGGTTTCCTGACAAGCTTAAGAACATGAATGGCTATCCACTTAAGGCAGCATTCATGAAATCATCGCCAGACAGCAACACACTTCTTCACCGCACGCAAAAATCGGATATATATGCTGAACCAGACGAATTGATGTTTAAAACCCTGTCGATGAGAATGAACTTTTCAGTCTCAATTGTTCCACCTGTCAAAGCAGGAATTGGAGTCTACAATCCGATAAATAAGTCTTGCAGTGGCATGTTGGGTAAGCTTGAGAACAACGAAATCAACATCTATGTTGCTACACTTGTGTTTTCCCTTCCATCTTACGATTTCTTGTTTGAGTACACAGAGGTAATCGAATTGAAATCTTTGTTCGCAATCGTACCATTTTTACCTGGTCAAGTTACAGTGGAACATCCAAGCACGCTTTATGGTACGATACTGGCCTTCGTCTTTATCACTGGTTTGATATGGATCGTATCAAGATTACTCAAGTTTCATCCTCACTTCTGGGATCCAATAGATATTGTTCAAGTTCTACTGGGAATGGGCATACCTCAGGAACCATCAGCAACTCCTGAAAGATTATTTTTCAGCTCCATCCTGATTCTGTCTCTGTTTTACTTAACCATTTTGTTCGCTGGTCTAACGTCTCTAAAAGTGAATGGTGCATTTGAGATTAAGATTGATGATTTAGAAGCCCTCGACAAATCAGGTTTAAAACTCATGATTCATCCCAATTTCGTTCCCATAACATTTGCATCCGCTGATTCAACTCTCCTGAACCTACAAAAGAAAACATTAATCGACAAGAAAGCCGAGACGATTTGCCCGAAACAGTTGATCAAACATAATAATGTTTCTTGCCTGGTAGCAGAGTCGTCTGCATCCTTATTGACCTACTTGACGAGAAAGAGTTCAGGTATTCCCTTTTCGAGGGTGATGAAACAAACCTTCTGGACCACTACATCAAGAATGGCTTTAGAGAGGGGATCGCCTTACAAGGAGCGTTTTGATCGAGTAATACTTTTTATCATTCAGTCAGGTCTGAAAAATGAGTGGAACACTCTTTATTTGCGGAATGTTACTGCCACAAAAGACATGGAGAATTTGAAACCTTCAAAAACGGAAGATGCTGGTGCAGTAATGTATCTTCGTCAACGGCTAATCTTTATAGCTATTCATGGTTACATCATCTCCATCGTAGTATTTCTTGCAGAAAATTTACTCCATCAGTGTTACAACTCGCAAGTTTAAGCGCACCTAGGGCGCGCGGCTGTTGGATCTCGCGCTTTACGCTCGATTTCTCTAGGTTTTTGCACTTCGTGCTCGACATAGATGAAAACAAAAAGTTTATTTGCAAATATTATAAAATTATCAAAACCTCTACATATGAAGTGATTGTTAAATTTGTTTTCATTTCAGACTGCAAAGAAACCTCATTTACTTAAGGTTCTATTGACCTCAAGTAACACCTTCTCATTACAATCCTCTAAATTGCTCTAAATTGCTCTAAATTGCTGTTGCGCGCTTCGCGAGCTAATGCTCGCTCAGTAGGCTTCATTGCTGTGACATCCATTTGGATAAAATGCTTTAGTTTGACATAAAGAGGAGATCTAATTTACTTAAGGTTCTATCGACCTTAAGGAACACATTCTCATCCAGACACTCGCGCTTCGCCTTCGATATTTGAATTAAAAATATGAAAATATTATAATATAATATCTAATAATTTTTTTCGTGGTTTGTGTCGTTTGTTCAAAAATTTAATTTATTTTATTCTTAAATCAGTTTTTTACAAATGAAACAAAAACTATGCGTCCCGTCGAAAAGTGATTAATAATAAATTTGTAGATCTTTTGAAAGCACAATTTTTGTCTATTCATCTTTTTGCGTATCTTGTATAGTTTGATGGCAAAATTGAATTTTTGAGTATACCACAATCCAATCTGTCAATTCGTTAGAAAGTTATCGTGCTAACAAAATAAAAATCTACATACATATACACATACAGGCAGACAGACACATTTGCGAAAACCTGTTTTTTGGGTTCAGAATGTCTCAAAACATGGGCATTTGACAAAAGCGGAGGGGTAAAATTTTACACAAATGTAATACCTTCTCTGATTAGAATGTAATAATACAAGGTATTCTACATAATATTATGCCTAAAATCCAATCAAAAATGTTAAAACCATTAAGTCTAAAACTATTATCGTGTTCTGTAATCCTTGAAAATTAGATGCTTTCTAATTGGAAACTTTCAAAATTATTCAACTGAAACTTGCGATAAAAGTGAAACGATTCCAAATTTCGTTTAAAAATGGAAGCATTCTTAAATGAGACTCTTGAAACTAAGTCGTTAAAAATGATTAATTTTCAAATTGTGCATGATGATTTTTTTAAATTCAATCATTTTAATCTAATGCATAATTGATTTTCGAAAAGTAGGACAAAAAGTTTTGAAAAATGAGGACAAGTTAGGACAAAAATTTATTTAAAAAAGAGGACAAGCTAGGACAGAAAATTTTGAAAAAAGAGTATATATATATATATAATTAGAAATCCGGCCAATATTATTAAAAAATATTGGACATCGATGTTCACCACATCGACATATAGTACTGTACCGCTAGCTACGGCCATCGGAAGTGGAATAGGGAATAGAAAGAGAGGGAAATCGAGAAAGTCGACCTGTCCTTCTCTAAACCCACGTGAAAAAATTCTACGGAAAACGTTCTACGGAAAGCGTTCTACGGAAATTCCATGTGGAAATTCCACATGTAAATTCCATACGGAAATCTAAAAACATTTCTACAAACTAATTTTGCACTCAGTTTGACTTCCGGTGATGAGCTACGCTCTCGAAAATCACACTCCGGACATCACACCCTGCACCAGGTATACGAACATCTTCTTCGAGACAATTATGCTACCCACGTCAAAACCTTGCACCAACTGTGGGTTCCTCGAGGACACGAGATTGAACAAATGCCTCAGGTGTAAAAACCACATCTTCTCCGGGAAAGTCTGGGTTTTACAGTACTTTAAGGTAACTAGAGTGGGTTCCTCGAGGACACGAGATTGAACCGTTCCCCCAGATGTAAAAAACACATCTTCTCCGAAAAAGTCTGGTTTTTACAGTGCTTAAGGGTCCCTGAAGTAATTTCCTCGAGCACACGAGATTGAATGAATGCCCCAGGTGTATTAAACACACCTACTCCGGGGAAGTCTGGTTTTTGCAGTACTTTGAGGTGCCTGAAGTGGATTTCTCGAGGACACGAGATTGAAACAATGCCCCAGGTGTAAAAAATATATCTCCAGGGAAGTCTGGGTTTTACAGTACTTTAGGATAATTAGAGTGCGTTCCTCGAGGTCACGAGATCCAGCTAATGCTCCAGGTGTAAAAAACACATATACTACGGGTAAGTCTGATTTTTAAAGTGCTTCAGGGTGCCTGGAGTAGGTTCCTCGAGAACACGAGATTGATCCAATGCTCCAGGTGTGAAAAATGCATCTTCTTCAGGAAAATCTAGTTCAATCTCGTGTCCTTGAGGAACTTACATCAGGCACCCTGAAGACTGTAAAAACCAGACTCTCCTGAAGAAGATGTGTTTTTTACATCTGGGGCATTGATTCAATCTCGCATGTTCGAGAATCTTACTCCAAGGACCCTAAATTACTGTAAAAAATAGACTTCCCCGGAGAAGATGTGTTTTTTACACCTGGGGCATTGGTGCAATCTCGTGTCCTCGAGGAACCCACTCTAGGTACCTTAAAGTACTGTAAAAAACAGACTTCCCGAAGATGTGTTTTTTATACCTGCGGCATCGGTTCAATCTCGTGTCCTCGAGGAACCCACTCCAGGCACCCTAAAGTACTGCAAAAATCAGACTCTCCCTAAGAAGATGTGTTTTTTACACCTGGGGCCTTGATTGAATCTCGCATATTCTAAAATATTACTCCAGGGACCCTAAAGTACTGCAAAAATCAGACTCTCCCGAAAAAGATGTGTTTTTTACACCTGGGGCATTGATTCAATATCGCATCTTCGAGAATCTTACTCCAGGGACCCTAAAGTACTGTAAAAACCAGACTTCCCCGGAGAAGATGTGTTTTTTACACCTGGGGCATTGGTGCAATCTCTTGTCCTCGAGGAAGCTACTCTAGGTAACTTAAAGTACTGTAAGAAACAGACTTCCCGAAGATGTGTTTCTTATACCTGCGGCATCGGTTCAATCTCGTGTCTTCGAGGAACCCACTCCAGGCACCCTAAAGTACTGCAAAAATCAGACGCTCCCGAAGAAGATGTGTTTTTTACACCTGGGGCATTGATTCAATCTCGCATCTTCGAGAATCTTACTCCAGTGACCCTAAAGTACTGTAAAAACCAGACTTCCCCGAAGTAGATGTGTTTTTTAAACCTAGGGCATTGGTGCAATCACATGTCTCCTAGGAACTTACTTCAGGTACCCTAAGGTACTGTAACAACCAGACTTTCCCGAAGAGCATAATTTTGTCGAAGATGTTGTTCGCACACATGGAGCAAGGGTTTGATGTCCGGAATGTGATTTCCGAGAGCACAACTCATCACCGGAAGTCAAACTTAGTCTAAAATTAGTTTGTAGAATTTCCGTATGGAATTTACATGTGGAATTTCCGTAGAACGCTTTCCGTAGAATTTTTCACGTGGGAAAGATGGCGATTGGTGGATTGATCCTTTTCGATGAAAGGAGATGGAAGATGAGTAGAACCAATAATTTTCCTTGGAAAAAGACAGGTCAACTTTCTCGATATTCCCTCTCTTTCTATTCCCTATTCCACTTCTGATGGCCGCAGCTAGGGGTCCAGTACTATTATGTCGATGGTTAGATGGCATTGAATAATAAAATTTTGTACAAAAAAAGGTCCAAAAGATGATTAAAAAATAAAAATTTATCATTTGAAAGATCCGGACAAAAACCCGAACAAAGTAAAAAATCCTGTAGGACATCTCACACAAGCCCTAAAATGAGGACATGTCCGGGGAAATCCGGACGGATGGTCACCCTACACTTCATGTTGAAGTATCTGACCTTGTGCTCTAACATTGTACCTCGTTGAGCTATTGTCAAAACCTGCTATTTAACATTTAGGGGAACCTCGTTGTGACCACCTACTAAATGACACGGACCTACGAATTTTTAGACGACTAGTGTACGCAGTTGCGTAAACGTCCAAGCTTGTATTAAATTTTCCCAAAAACTTGGCGATTCATGTTCGGCAACCATCGTAATGGTCGGCTTTAAATCGACGAGCGGAAGGTTAGTTTCACGCGCGTTGTTGGTGGGAGAGAAACTTTCGCCTCGGAGAGCGCGTGAATGAAGGGTGGCCAACTTATAAAATTCATGTACTCCAGCCGATAAAAACTGTCGGTAACGTAGGTCGTCAAAGGTAATGATGCACAGTTACCGGCAGTTTCGATCAGCTGGAATATATGAATTTTATCAGTTGGCAACCCTTCTTTCAAACGCTTTCCGAAGCGAAAGTTTCTCTCCCCCCAACCGTTCTACGCACGTGAAACTAACCTTCCGCTCGTCGGTGTAAAGACTGTAAAGCCGACCAGTGATTCAGAAAGTGTCTGGTGATGAGTCTCTGAGTGATACTCGAATTAAATAATGGTTTAGGCGACTTTAAAGTAGCCGTACATCAGTGGAAAGTGACCATCGCTCTAGCAGTCTAGCAGACCCGCAACGGCGAGAACACCTCAAAATGTGGAACGAGTGCACGCGTTAATTAATGGAAATCCTCGTTTTAAAGTTAGAAAGATAGAAAAAGACCTCGGGATTCCATAAACTATTTTTTCAGAACTTTTGAGCCAAGATTTGGGGAATAGTGGCGTCTAGGTCCTTCACCACGAGAACGCACCTGTCCGTTCATCCAGCTTATTCAGCAATTTCTGGTGAAACACGGCCTTGCACAACCTCGGCAGCCCCCATACAGTCCTGAACTGACTCCCTGTGATTTCTGGCTGATTCTCAAATTGAAGTATCCTCTAAAAGGAAAACCATTTCAACACGTTGAAGAAATAAAACAGAATGCGACGAAACAGCTGTTAGCTATTCCGAAAGGAGACTTTCAGGAGTGCTTCCGAAAGTGGGATTATCGCTGGAAGAAGGTTGTGGCTTCCAAAGGAGAGTACTTTGAAGGGGATATCATCGCCATTGACAAAAATTAACTCTTAATGCTGGTAAACCACGAAGGCGGATACTTTTCGGACATGCCTAGTATGGACTAATAAACTGTCTCATTGATATCGTAGAAATGTGGCTTCAATGTGGACAGAATAAATTAATCGTAGATTATTATATATATATATATATAATAATAATAATAATAATTGCAAATACTCTCAATAAAATAAATTAGATAATGAAATAAAATTGATAAAATTAGAGATAAAATCGATACTACGATAGTCAACTTCAACATGATCAATTCCAAGTCTCCCGCAGACATTGCGTAAACCGTAAATATGCATCTGCACGAGGCTTGGCACGTTTTTCTATAATCTATAAGGTACCTTGCCTCTGACGCTGTATATTCACCATAGGACGTTTATGGAACTTGAAGTTAAGGTGCGTAACGTAATTGGAAAAATAAACAGCGGGAAGAGACTCATTTTATTCCAGCCAAGATAATTACATCCCTATAAACTAGTAATCTTGAGTAGTAAAAGAATGATAAACTACTCAAAGTTCCACGCTAAAGTTTATTTAATTTATCTGTCAAGATGTAAATAAAAGTGATTCAGAAGTTTAATTACAAATAATCTATCATCACGTTTTGGAAATTCAGGGTGTCAAAAGACTTGAAAGAGTTCAAAAGATTTTTATTATTATTATTATATCATTAAGCCGTTTCCCTTTCGGGGTAGGCGTGAATTGCTCGGTTAGAAAGTAGTGATGTGTGGATGGGTATATAGGTGAAGGGTAGATATATATAATATATATATATATATATATTGTTTAATATTTTCAATGTATCACATTTTATTATGGATTACTTTTTTCCCAGATTCATTGAAATTCCATAATCCTTTTTTTGCAATTATTGCTCATAATCTTTTACTTTCGTCACCCGATTAATTACATGAATATTTTCATTTTTTCTTCTTTTTTAGAAACTTTTTAATTTTGTATTTCTGTTTCTAGTTAAATTTGTACATAATTTGCTCAATATTGACCCTATGAGTTTACAAATAGGTTTTCCACATTTTTGAGAATTTTTTGATCCCGCATGTTGGTTTTGAGCCAAATTTGAGGCAATTGGAAAAATTTGTGTGCCAAAAAAGGCCTGAATTTTTATGTCTTTTGCATAGTAGCATACCTGTTGCTGTGATCTAGTTTTTGCGCTACGTGTGTTTACGGTTTAATATTAATTTGTTAACTAAGAATTCAACTATTTTATTTTTAATTTTGAATATGCCTTTTCAGTAAGAAAATTTAACAAATCGCTTCATTATTTCTGTACTTTGTTAAAATTAAACATAAAGCTTTTCAGACAGACTTTGAAGTGATTTTTAAAATACTCAACCCTAAAGTATTAATGTGTTGATTTTGATCTTTCTCAGCTCAATATAAGAGATATATGTAAATTTGTAAACTTTAGTAAATTTTGCTTTATTATAGTAGTTAGCTGAAATATCGTGATAGAAAATTGATTTTTCAAATGACAAGTTGTCTAATTTTTGGCAGTCACCCAGCAACTTATTAATATAATTGTTTAATCCTTATCTTGGAATCTGGAAAAAGCTGAAGTGGGTTGAAGTTGAAACGAAAAATTTGAAAAAATGTTAATATTTTTCCTGCTACGAGGAAATCGGTGAACTATATCATTTGGGTTTTATTATTATTTCCCTATAAATGAGATAAAGTTTAAACACCTGCAAGGAAAGCATTGTCAATCAATACTTTTGGACCTAGTATTTCAGATAAGCTCCAAAAATGTGCATACTAAAATTATTTATTTTTTGGTCCACAGAAAGCCTAAATTTGTAAATAAATGAAAGTATTATATTATATGGAAAAAAATGAGGTATTAAATTCATCTTTCGAGTTATGACAAAATATTTTGTAGAATTTTTATTAGTTTTTCAAAGTGGATCTAAATAGATCGCTATTATAGATACCATATGAATTTACTGTGTAAGCACCGAATTTTTGTTGAAATCGTAAAAGATTATATAATTATGATGTTAGTTTTAGCCAGTATAAGAACTCAAATTCTTCTTCAAACCGGTTCTGATAAAATCTAAATATCTCACAAGGACAAGTTGCACGCCTAAAATATATGAGATAACGACAATATTATATATGATATTATCTAAGAAAGCACCAGAATATTCTTTAGTTACAGTTCTCATCAAATTCTTCATTAACACTTCAGGAAGTTCGTACTGTAATTAGAGAAGATGAGGATTTTTCATACTCTTGTCATATTTTTGGCAGTTATCCTTAATTTAATTGGTAAATATAATCATATAATACATCTATAATTTTAAGTACATTTTTCTAAGATACACAAATCAGAATTTGTGCAATTTAGTTAGCTTTTTATCCCAATTGCTAGTTTCTTCCAATCTTCATTTGAGTTCCTCAGAAATAAGGTTTCAATTTGAATTTGTTCAGGGGAAATCCAGAACGTGTGTATAACAAAAAATGGAAATCGAATTGAGCCCCTATTAATATGGAATTTTTACGAATTTCAAAACCGCCTAAGTCCAAATCGGATACTGACATTTTCTCGTACGCTCTCTAAGAGTCACAATTTGTAAGTTATTCGCGATTTTTTTTTATATACTGCTTATCATTGGTACAGAAAAAAGAAATTATTGAGGTCCGTATGAAATAATTAAAGAAAGTAATACAAATATACAATAAGAGGGCCATATTGAAAAATTGTTAACGAGACCTAGTCTGCTTCCATTTTGCAAATATTCCCTACTGATATTTAGGGTCCTCATGAGCTGTTTTTCAACAGAGTTCTGTTTTCGATTTTCAACATTTTTTTTCTGTTTTATATTTTCCTCATTTTCCATAGTAAACTGTAATTCTCTAGCAAACTTCGTAAACATTAGTTGCTTTGAATAAGCATCAGCTTGAATAAGTATGAATTGAGTGCCTGAAGGAGGTTATAAGGAATACTAGTGAAATTATCCATATTCAACTAGCGGAAAGTGAGCCACTAAAGATTAGTGGAAAATTACTAAATGGATGAGTCGAGATATTTCTGAATTCAATAGTGGAAAGCAACTAATTGCTTGACTCAAATAAATAAACTTACTCAGGACTGTATATAATAATTAAAAATAGTTATAAGAACGAAAAACGTGAAAAATAGATAAGTTTATTCAAATAATGCGATGACGTAATATTCTCATCTCTGCTGAAACAATAAGAAGGTTATATTATGAAATTGTCAAAGTCACGTAGCCTGTCTCCAATTTAAAACCATTGCCTTCTGATTGTTTGAACAAAATTAAGGAAAATAAGAATCTTTACAATCTTAAAATGACATTAAATTAATGGAATCCAAATAAGGTATACCAATGACGTAGTTATTCTTCATAATAATGATTAAATAATTAAAATTCTTAATAATAATTATACCAATTCAGAATCTACATGCCCTACTTTGAAACATAGTTCTGTTTTCGACTTTCACAATTCGTTTTGGTTGTACCTTTTCCTAATCTTGAATAGAAAATTGCAATTATTTATCAAACTTTGTAAAATTGATTAACCTTGAATAAGGATCAACTTGTGTCTAAAGGAGGTTATTTTTATTTACAGTTTTTTTCTCATGCAAAAGATACTTTTTTGCCTTTCTAAATCAAAAATGCTTAAACACAACCTATTTCTTGTGAAATTTTAACATGTATTAGCGAAACGTGGGCCACAAAAGATCGATTAAAAATTACTAATTCAATTAGTCAAGATGTTTTCTAATTCAATATTGAAGAACAACTTATTGCTTTTAAAAAAGAATAAGCTCATTCAGGTCTGTATGTAGCCCTGTTTTGAAATCGTAAGCGTAGCCTAGCCTGTTTATATTTTTAAAATATTGACTTCTGATTTCTTACACAAAGTTACGAAACAAAAGAATTTTTTTGTTGAGTTACAATGGATCAATGCACAATAAACTAATTATTCATATTCAGGCGCCTAATGCACTACTATTTTTTTCAAGATTGTACATTTTTCTACTTTTGAATAGAAAATTTCAATGATTCAAGAAAGCACAGATTCATAAGAAATCTATTGTTTGAGAGTCTGTGAATAAATAATGGCTCCGTATACAAAAACAGGTTTTGCAGTAGTTTTTGCGGAAATTATGAGAGCGTTTGGCCACGATGATTTTCTATTAACAAATGAAAGTCTTAACGATTTTATCTCAAACTAACAATATTTTAATAACAATTCACGGATAGAAGTTTTATGTTTGTTCAGAGATGTGTAAAACGATTCTATATATATTTTTTTAAATAAATAATGAAGTTTCTTAAGAATTGTTTTAAAAAAATCAGAAGAATGAATCAGTTGACTTCTTTCTACTTTTTGAGCAACAGGTATCTTGGAGACCTCGGTATTATTTTTGTAGCATATCAAAGTGATCTTGATATCCTTACATTTTACATATTATTTGTGATCGTTAAATTATTAGAATTGTCGGAAATTTCGCGCCCCAGTTTTGCAATGGATCTCCACGTTTGCAGAACCCCTGAAGCCGAAAATGAAATTTCGGCGATGGAGTCTGTATGTCTTTCTGTCTGTCGGCATGTCTGTCGGTTTGTCCCTAATACGATAACTCTCGAAAAATGAACGGATTAAACGACGACACATACAACGCAAAATATGGGAAGAATTCTAAAGAAGTAATTACAGCTTTGTAAAATTTCTGTGAAATTTTGCAAAATTATTTTCTACAGGCCTTGTTGTTTCGTTTTTAGACATTAAAAATACTATGTAACAACAATTCAAATTTTGAGCCAAGCGACGCGAGAGACGTAAAAAAGTTTTAACGAGAAATTGCCGTTTTTATAAAGTCCTACAACATTTTTTCAAACTATTTTTTGATAGTGTTTTCTATTTTAGTTTCATTTATTGAAAATAATGTGAGAAAATCCAAAATCAAAATTTTGAAAGAAACGACGCAAAATATGATTTTTTGATAGGACTTGTTATTATGGTTTTATTAATGGAAAATACTATACAAAAAAAATTAAAATTTTGAGCTAAACGACGCGAAATATGGGAAAAAGTTTTTGTAGTAATTTCAGTGTTTGAACATTCCTAAAACATTTCTTTGAATCATTTTTCGACAAAACGCCAAAAGACGCGAGATACGTAAAAAGTCTATGATAAGAATTCTAGAATACTTCGTCTTATCCATAAAAAATAATATGAGAACAAAACTCCTATTTTTAACATAACAACGCGAGATAGAGAAGAATGTCTGAAGAAAATATTGCAGCTTTTTATTGTAAGATAATATGTTTATATTGGAAACATATTGGAGCATAAAAATGACAAGTGCAAAGAATAAATAACAGAGCGCGAAGACTAAATATGTGGGAGCGCAACGCGCGCCACTAAAAAATCAATTCTAGAAGGCGACATACGCCTAAAAAAAAATTTCCTAGACTATTCAATTGTATCATCTCAAATATTTAACTTTTATATTCTTATTTAATTAAAAAGCGTAGTGATTACAATAGATTAATAATAAAACAAATATTAAACGTTGAGGTTTCAAATTATATTACATATGTCTCTTAGGCTATTTCTTAGGAGATTTTAAATTAAAAATAGATCAGTTAGGTGCATATTTATCTGCTATCATAACATTTACGTGTTATATCATTGAAATAGAAAATATAGAATAAAGTGATAATGTCGGAATATAATTAGAACATGAAAATTAGTGAGTATATAATATATGGGTGAAAAAAAATCTCGCCCCGAGAACACAACTGGCTACTTGTCATATAGATAGAATTTTGGGTGCGCACCCGGAAATCACATTCCTCCGATTAATTTGAAACTCTGTGTATATATGTATTTAGACGCGCTGATTACGAATATGATAGTGAAAATACCCGCAAATTTGTTTTTTATGGCGAATGCCATGAAGAACTTATAAAACATACTGGTCACAAAAATAATGTTGTTCAAATCCCTATCCCTTTCAAACCAATCAAGCCTGTTGCACTGACTAAACATTAACAGCGATTTTTTCAGAAACTATCAATCTACAACTTTCGTCTAAAAACTTTTTCAAAATCGTTGGTATTTATCGAGATAAATTCTAGAAAACATGACTTTCGTGGGTTCTCAATGTTTTTCACCATTGAAATCAAATTCGCGGATATTTTGACTGTCACTTTTGTAATTAGCGCGTAAAAACACATGGAAACGCAGAGTTTCAAGTAAATAGGAGGTATGCGCTTTTTGGAAGTTTATTCAAAATTGTCAACTATAGGATCTGATAATGCGTGACTCATAACCTGATACATTGTGCACTTATTATTTACAACTTACCTGGTAAGCAAGAAAAATAATTTAAATATGCGAAATGGTCACCCGAGCACACTTCTCTAAATATATTTTTCCAAGGTGGAATGCGTTTGTTTCTTTACTTATCCTACATTTAGAATTTTTTCAAACGTGTATATGTTTTCATAACAGAACAAACAATTGAAAACAAAGGTTTATAATAAGATTGATTCTTACAACTGAACGTGTACCTACAAGATACACACGTTATCATTTCTTGAATATCATTCATAATGAATTAGGAAAATAAAATTATGTGCGCGGTACATCAACAAGCCTACGAATGCAAGTATTGCTTTCCGTACTTACTTTTTTATGACGTACTCTGCTCCAAATTATACGCGTCCAAACACTTTCTGTTATTTATAAATTGATAGTTGGGAATAGGACACAGTCCTAACTTCTGGATGAATTAAAGAAAATGTAATCCTCTGTTTTTTGTTTCAGAGTGGAGTTCAGAGTTTGAGTGTTTGCCTAATGGCGACCCTATCCCTGGTGTACCTCGAACTAGACCTTCTCATTCTCCTGACAGACATAATTCTCCTGTCAGGTCTGCTTCTGCCAAGCTTCCTCCTGCCGAGCTTCCTCTTCGTGTTAGGTCGAGGTCTCCTCCTAGAAGATACGCTTCTTCCCTCCCTTCCATCTTACTAGGATATAAACTTAAAGATATACTGCTTATTCCCCTCAGCAATCCGCGTCAGCTATTCGCAATTCGCAGTTACACTTTTCCCCCGGATAAACCAATTATGTTGAAGGTAGGACGTAGTGCCTCTGCACCCATGCCAACCGAAGAGCAACTTGTTTTAACAACATCCACTGGTGACGTCTTTGCGATAGTGGAGCATAAAAATAACGTCCTTCGTGGAATATATACAATGACTTATACTCTCAAGCGAGCAAAAATAAACATGTACACCGGTGCGGTTGTTGAATTAAACGGAAATGAAATCAAAGAAACTCCGTTAGGCAACGGTTTTCCAATCGGAAAGAATTTTAGAATAGAAAATGTACGTGAAAATTATCCGCGCCATTGATTTAGTTTTAAAAAAATGCAAAACTATCATATAATATTATTCGTGATCCCAAGTGAGAATGGAATAGAACAGGTCATTATTAATGACATCAGTTTGCAACAATGAAGAAACATTTTCGAATTCGAATAAAGCCGGTATATTTATTTAGCTATTGCTGCAGAAAAAAAAACATTCATATGCAACACGAGTATGTTTTCCTTGCTTTTTGGGGCGTAGATTGGAGCAGCAGAGTAGGTCATTTTTCATGTTGGCGTACTGTATTGTAAGTGAAACATTCGCGCCCATGCGTTGTTTTTACTTTAACCCACGCGCACTGTTCTGTGCGGTACTTGTTTCTTTAAACTAACCTCAAACCTAGGAAGTGATTTAATCAGAAAAATTGGAAAACATACTCTTATTGCATTATTCATTATGTGGACCGAGGCAGCAAAGTCTTTTTACGATCTTGTGTGTTTGCAGAAACTCACGCAAGGCCGTACAAAAGAATACTTCGCTGCCTTGGTGCACAATACACTATTATTAAACGCCGTCAGAATTTTAGTCTTAGTTTCCTAAATTATCAATTATCAAGATTCACCATTAGTGTACTTGCAATTAGAAGTCGCTTTATAAGTATAACTGTTCCAAATGCATCAATTTTGTATACAAAACGTGAACTTGCAAGCATTCTTAGTCGAATTAATAAAGCGAGGACTTTAAAATGAGATATAAATGCAATGCATGAAATGTATATATTTTCTGATATTCTTAAAGTTTTTACAGCATAAATTTTCTCTTTAGATTGTAACTTGCTTATTAGAGTGAAATTATATATTTAGTTGTGTTTTTTAAGTGACAGATCCAAACAATTATCAGTTAAATGAAAATTTCTTTTGGAATCTCTAAATATGTGTATCTGAATATAAACTATAATTTGTTAAATAATAAATAATTAAAATATATCAAAATATTAATTCTGATTTTCAACTTTGTAAATTACACTATTTCATCTTGAATCTTAGTCATAGTCCATACACACTTCCTAAAAAAATAATTATAGTATGCAGGATTACTGATGCACATATTGTACAAGATAGTTCTTTTCACCTCATTTATCAATTAATCAAATTAAAGTGAAATATAAAAATGATGTAATACCTATGGCGGTAAGTGTATAACGATCGTGACAAACTGTGATAGAACGCTAACTCTTATTCGTTTTTGCATATTTCCTAATGGTGGCGCTACTAGCTTGTTAAGATATTTAGATTTGAACAATCGTATATTCAATAAAAATTATCCTACAACTCGGCCAACCTAAAACGCCATTCGTCTCGGATGACTATTTACCTGAAACCCACGGATTTGTATATTCTGCGCAAGTGCTTGTCGTCAAAGGACTTTCGCCATCACCTACTTGCTTAACATTATATGTATTGTTGGGCTTAATTTAAACCATTTTATCAAATTCTTTATCTTTGTTGTTTAACTGTGTCCTGACAACATAGGCGCTTTTGTCTTTCCTACGCTCATGGTCATCACCGTCATCGCCTTTTAGAGACTCGTCATCCCTATCGTCTTACTCATCATCTGTGTCACTTTCGTTATTTACATTAGCTAAGGAATTAATGTCCATCAAAAACCAAATCATATTCTGCCTCAACTGTTCCTTATCACCACTATAGCTCAATCCTCAAACATTACATATTGAGTTTAAGTCACCAATTGGAAGAAAACCCAAATACTCTAGCTTAGAGCGATATTCCGTTAAATCGTAACTGAACGTCAAATTTTATGCAACTTGCTACGGTTTGTACAGTCTCCCTCTTCCTCAAATATTAATTCATACAAAGTTCATATGGAACTACGAGGGACAGTTTTTAACTGATTCTTAATTCTTCCGATATGAACTAATTTCTCCACATTTCCTTTTTTTCCACCAAAATTCAAAATTACGTGATTAAAACAAAAAAGTTAAATGATCATTACAATCAAGATCGACAAGTGAATAAAAATGACATCGAAATATACTTATCATCTACTTATTCAAAAATAGCTGCCCTAGAATCTCGTATTCCTCCTTTACCGTCTTTGTCCGGATAAAAAATGGCCATCTACTAATGATGTTTTTGGTGCTTCAAAAACGATCGTCTATCATTTACGTATTCAATGCTCCGCAAGTTCGTCTTTCCTTTTGAACATAGACTATTTCGTCCTCAATTTTCCAACTTATCAAAGTCTATTGTATTGTTTTTTTCTTATGCAATCACCTCTTCTTGCGACTTCAAGGTTATCAACTTTCACGACATTTTTGCCATCTTGTCTAACTACAAGCACTCTCTGGCATATCCTGGACGAGCAACTTGTCAAGTCCTACATTCATAGTGTAACTTAACAACATTTTTTCAAAATATTTAGTTATATTAATTTGATAATATTCTGTTTGTTTCTTCGAAATATTTACATTAATGCTTACTGAATTGATAGGTTTGACGTCTTGATAAAATCCTAACTTCGAATGCGTACAGGAGAGTGTCGACGTCATGACAATATTTATAACTCTTTTCTATCCTATCCTATCCTACCTAAATCCGAATGAAAATTCTTTTACAAGATTCCCTATCCATGTCAAAAATTACCCCAGTCAAGCCAAATTATAATTTTTCATGAAAATTCTCTGTCTTAAATTCAAAATTACATTTCATCATGGAAATTCCCTGTCCCAGAACCAAAATTATAATTCTTTACGAAATTCCCTATTAAAAAGACTAAATCAAAATTGTTCTCCCCAATTCCCGATCCATGTCAAAAATTACCTGCTTCAAGAAATTTCATGTCCTACAATGAAAAATTAGATATCTCAAATGAAACTTCCTGTCCAGAATCCAAAATTATATTTCTTTCAGAAAATTACCTTTTCAAAAGTCAAAATGATGATTCTTACGAAATTCTCTGTTCAAAAGTCAAAATTACAATTCTTTACGAGATTTCCCTGTTCAAAAGTTAAAATAAGAATTCCTGGTGAAATTTCTCAATCCTAAATTCAGAATTACATTTATTCACTAAAATTCCCTATCTTAAACTTGAAATTATAATTCTTTGAGAAAATTTCCTGCCTGAAGGTCCAAATTTCAATTCTTTACGGAATACCCTGTCGCTGTCCCAGACTCAAAATTTTAATTCTTAACTAAAACTTTCTCTTTCAAAATAAAAATTATAATGCCTTATGAAAATTTCCTGTTCTGAGTTTCAAATTACATTCCTTCACTGTAATTTCATATAGATTTCAGAAAATTTTATGGCTAAACTCAGAATGATAAATCTTTTAGAAAATTCTGTGTCTCAAAGCAGAAATTATAATTCGTTCCTGAAATCTTCTGCCCAGATCCAGAATTATATTTCTTTCGGGTAATTCACTATTGCAAGTGAGAATTCTGATTTTTCCAGCAATTCCCTGTTCCAACTTAGAGTAACTAAATATTGCTTGATGAGAATTTTCCTTTCTGATAGGTATTACATGAATCTGCTTTCTCATGAAAGGAAGTCTTTCCCTAACAAAAGAAGAAAAATGAATACTTCCAATATTTTTCGAGCTCATGCCTTTATCTTACCGAAAATCTTATTTTCAGAAAACTATAGAGCCCACCAAAATGTTATTCGATGTGTTCTTCTACAATAAACAACTTTTTCATTCACGGTAGTGTTAATTTCCAAATGCAAAAAATTTAATAAAATGCAGTGCTGTTACAATCCCAATATTAAAAAGGTTTTTCTCATATCAACAAGACGAACAATATATTTTTAAAGGCGGTATTGATAGAGCATGAGATGTCATATAATGTTCATCAATAGGCCATCAGACTCGTCTCAAAGAAGCGAACAAAAATGTCAGATATAGTGCAGTAGTATTCTTGATATGAAAGAAGTTGTTCTCATATCAGAATACAAAAACGTTTTTGAATTTTCATCAATCCGTACTAGTGGGTCATAAAACGTTCAACAATAGGTTAATCGATGATTCTTATAGATGCAAACACTTACGCTACATATTGTGTCATTGTATCTTGCATATCAAAAAAGTTTGTATTGTATAAAAAAGGTAAAAAATTGGCTGAACTAGCTCAAAATCCTATCAGACCTGGATGTCAGTCAGAGATACAATTCGAACAAATTTTATGATCAAAGCTCTTTCATTTTTCGAGATATGGTGAACTGGAAAAAGTTACACACGCAGACTTTTTGTAAAAACTGGATTTTTGAAATCCTGGGGTCGAATTATA
This sequence comes from Andricus grossulariae, assembly GCA_011634705.1. Taxonomy (NCBI): domain Eukaryota; kingdom Metazoa; phylum Arthropoda; class Insecta; order Hymenoptera; family Cynipidae; genus Andricus; species Andricus grossulariae. Next base: position 667,296 of record JAABKJ010001755.1, read on the forward strand.
TCGAAATATGTCATAAAAGTCTATTTGAAAATTTGTGTCATTACAAATCTCTCTCTGTGAGGAAGCAATATATATATATATAGATCCCCTTTAAATCTGCATATTTGTACATTTCAGAGAACAATGCCGGTCACTGAATCAGATTTCCGATCATTACCCGGGTTTTTCCTGATAAATGAATTTCCCAATTATTCCCGGGTTTCTTCGATTTCCTGGTCATGAAAACACCCTAGGATATAATAATTTTGAATAAGAGAAAGGATGCAAATTAGGAAGGGTTGAAAAAGCTAAACTATGGCAAGATAAATTGAAACTATATGAAAAAAGGTTTATTTGGACCCTGAAGAAGTAAAATTAATTTGGTGCCAATTAATAAATAATTTTTTTCATAATTTTGATATTTTCGTGCATATCAATTTTTTTATGTTTTTGAAAGTCTTAAATGTCTCTCAAATCTTTTTCAGCTTTTTTACTAACGTTCTCCAGGAGATGCGTTATGTTTGATAAACACCTTAAAAAAACCATGTAAACATCTAAAGGAATGATGAAATGATTTCTTCAGGGTTTGAGGCTTTTCTTCTAGTAAAAAAAAATCTAAAACATGTGGCTCCAGCTTTATGCTGTTACCGTTGCTGAAATTTCTGATCATGTTTAGGAAAATTTAGAAACGGTTTCTGCATAAAGCTTCAGTGCAGCCTCTCTGAAAATTCCTACTGTCATAATTATGAAGAAGATCCCGTGAAGGTAGATGCAAAAACTTCGAAGAGCATAAATCATTACTAGCATTTGTAATTCAAAACTATGATATCTACTCTCAACTTCTGTAGGTCTTTTTAATGAAAAAACTCAGGTGAAATTTCAAATCTTGTGTTTGTTTTTATAATTCTGCTCCTAACCCTATTGAACTATAATATCGCAAGGTAATTCAGTATTATTACTAGAATTTTAAATTGATTAAAAAGGCTCGGAAGAACATTTAATGGTGTAGCTAATGTAGCAAATCCCTCAATGAATTTGAGAAAATATTTAAAAATTATCAAACAGCGTTGTAGTTGTAGCACTATTCGTGAAATGAGAAATCTTTCAATCGACTGCAGACCGTTTCTCGAAGGACCTATTTCTTTTTCAGAATGTTTGTAACTCAGATTTTCTGCTTTCGTAGATAAAAAATCAGTTTGTGAAGGGGCAACAAGCACCCTCACTCAGGGGTTTCGTAGAAACAAGAATTATGACACCATTGGTATACAAATATGTTTCCTCCTTGAGTTGCCATTTACTTGTTAGATTTTCTCACATCGAGAGTTTTCGAATAAATATCCACCTCAATCATTATTTGCACCTGTGTAAAAAACTAGGCTGTGCCTAGTTGTCCCCAAAAATTAGCGGATTGGACAAGGGTTTGGACTTTTCGAGACGAATAGCCGAGCTAATAAAAAAAATTTCGCTACTCATCTCGAATTTCGGGACAACGAGGCACCTCGAAAAAGTTAATAATAATTCAAACATGTTATTAATTTAATACAGTTTAATGCAAATTGGTTTTTACAAAATTTATTGAAAAAATCACATTATATATTATATAATATTATGTAAATAAACGGTATATTTAATTTCAACAAGGAAACTCGGTATAATCTGCTTAATCTAGTTCTATCCTACCCTATTTTAATCCAGATAAATTAAGCTATAATCCAAAGCAATTAATTCGCTTGTAATTCAGATAATTCGAAAAAATTAGTAATTTAAGTAATTAGCTTGTAATCCAGAGTAATACAGATGATTTGAAGTAATTTAGATAGACAATACAAATAATACTCAACCATTTTTTGAAATTTTTTTACGCGAATTCATGGCTAGAACTAAAAACTTCATTACTTCATTTTTAGTTAAAAATCGATCTGTTTTAGTTGAAAATTTATGTATTTTGTTAAAATCTTATGATTTTTGCTCGAAAATTAACGTTTCACGTTTGAAATTTATGATTCTGGTTGAAAGTTTAACTATTTATTGAAAAATCAATCTACACTTAAAGAAAGTCAACTATTTTGTTAAAAAGTTATTTTTCTGTGATTCGAATATTTTGGTACAAAATTTACCTATATTGCTGAAAATTCGTTTTTTTCTGTATAAAATTATTCTCTTTCCTCAAAATTTCAAATACATTGTTGCAAATTCATGTATTACATTACATTTTTTATGGTAAATTTATCTCTTCTAGTTGAAAACACAACTATTTGGTTTACAAATCATGTAACAGACTTTAGAAGAATTTTTGGAATCCTCAACTCTAAAATTTTGAATTCTACTATTGACTTTTATCGTTTTCAGCTCAATATAAGAAGTATCTGTGAATTAATCAACATTGGTCAATTTTGCTTTAATATGAGTACTTTACTCAGATAATTTTGGTAAAAATTAATTGTCAAATTTTCATATTGTAAACTATATAATTTGGGTTTTATCATCATTTCCGTACAAATAAAATGACTTTCAAACACCAACAAGAAAAGTATTGCGGATAATTACTTCTAAACCTATTCATTCGAATGAGCGTCGGAAACGTGCATACCAAATTTTTTTTTTTTTGAGAAGTACTAAATTCACCACGCCTTTGAATAAATAAAGATTTATTCAGAATTGAAAATATTATATAATATAGTGGTTCAATTGAAAAATAACTCTATGACACACATTTTAGGTGGATACGATAAAACTTAGTTTTAGGTTTTAGGTCAAGATTTCATATTTCTGCCCTACTGTGGACTACTTAGACTTTAGGTTAGAGGATAATGCTTTTTGAGACAATTTATCTGCGAGCATTATCAAAAACATTGATTCAAACATGGAAAATTATTCAATGCATCCTTCCAGTTATTGTAATATTTTTGTGTAGAAATTATATCACGTTTTCAAAGTGGATCAAAATGGATTGCTGTAGTAGATACTATATTAATTTCCTATTTAAGAACTGGATTTTCCTGAATCATAAATGATTATATAATTGTGATACTAACTTTAACGAATTTAAGATCTAATCTCGCTTCTTGAAACTGACGATAATGAAATGTAAATATCCCAGAAGGAGAAGCTTAACGCTTATCTTTTATGAGATAATGATTATAGGATGTATTATATAATCTAAGAAATTACTAGAATATACTGTAGTCCCATTTTTAATTAAATTCTTCACTAATTATATTCGAAATTTTTTTCTGTAATTAGAAAAGATGAGGATATTCTATACTTTGCTCATATCCTTGACGATTTTCCTCACTTTAATTGGTAAATATAATCATATAACAGAATTATAATTTCAAGTACATTTTTCTAAGATGTAAGATTTCAATATGAATTTATTTCGAGAAAATCTAGAACGTGTTTGTAACAAAAAATAGAATTGAATAAGAGTCCTTAATAATATGGAGTTCGTATCGATTTTAAAACCGCCTTCGTCAGAATTGGGTACGGAACATCTTTGCAAAGTAAAAAAAAAGAATCATTTTGTTGTAAAGCATTTTGCTTCAGCGATATTTTGACTGTCCATTCGGATCAGTTTGATCCACTTTCAGGGTTACCCGTTATACTATCCAAAATGGTGGCCAGTTTTTGGGGCGAATATATTGTAGTATTGAGTACCGTTATTTTTTTTATTTGTATACACTGCGCGATGATAAATCATCAGTGTACAGACGTTATTACGTTCACTTTGCAATCACCTTGCAATCACTTGAAATTACTTATAATTCACGGTGGCCTTTAAAATAGTTAGATTCTATTTTTAGGTAACTCAAAGTTATAAATAGGAGATTGTTTTGAATGCTTCTGGGGAACCATTTTTGATGAAATTAAAATATTTCCCTGAGCGGATTTTTTTTGCCTGAAAAAACCTATTTGAAATACTAAAAAGTAGTCAAATACTATTTTCAAGGTAATAAGATCATATAATTACGTATATTTAACGGAGTTATATGTAAATTTGAATTATTAATAAAAAGTTCATCAATAAATAAACAAGAAAAACAATTGTTTGAAAATTTAAATCAATATATTTATGAATATTTTATAAAAAAATTCATATACATAATGTTCAAGTTTTTATATTAATTTCTTATACAAACTATAGTAAGTATAATATACATAATATTTCAATGTTATTGTACAATACATTATGTGTAATATACAATGTACAATAATATATATTAGCTACATAATAATTCTATTATAATTAAACGTGTCTACTGTCATATTTACGTACCGCCTTAAGTAAACGTTCTGCGTAGTTATAATTTGACTTTTTCACTTAATATTTTTTCCATATTTTTTGAAATCTGCATGAGAAGATTCTACGGCTTGTTCCGAGTGAAATCCTGAACCTTTATTGTTTTGTTTACAAAAATCTTCGATGCGAAAAAATACTGCGTGAACTTTCGGAGTTACTCTTATGCCTAAATCTAGATAATTCTCTCTGAATATCATTATCATTTCAAGATATCCTGGTTTCAACTCAATTGAAAAACAGGAATCGACAGCATTTTTAAATGCTCCAGAACATTCCACATATTTCATACAAACAAAATTACTCACAGATGAGCCAATTTCACGAAATACATCAACAGCAGTTCTCTACTGTCGTTACACTTTATGGCCCACATTTCACTAAGATTTTCAAATTTTGTATGCATTTTATCAAACAAAGTGTTTACTCCTCAAATTAATAAATGTCATTCAAGTAGCGGAAATAAAACGCTAATCGTTTTTTCCTTATTTGATGAAATTATAGGTAAATTGGAACAATTTTTTAATTTTTTGCAGTCCTCCTTCTTGCCCCGACTTCTCTTCCAAGCTTCTACATTCTCAATGCAATTTCCGATAGTTCCTAAAGTACTTGGAGTATTCAAATTTTCTTTATGTCATGTAGACTAAGTTCACGGATACAAAATACTATGGGACATGAGGCCAACCGATATATGTAATAGTTTCAAGTCCGCTGAAATTGTTTCTTCGAAATCCTTAAGATGTAATAAGTCCCATAAAAGAAATGTATTATAATGGCTTTCTTCTGAACATTCAGTTAAACCTATCAAAAATAATTTATTAACGCCAGAATCTTTGAATTTCTTAGAGACTACTTCTTTACTGTATTTTTGCCGCTTATTTTTATTTGAGTATATTAATTCAGAATCTAGCGATTGAATAGACAAAGTTATTTTCAAAAAATTTTCACCACAATCTGCACCAATTTTAATATGCGCATGATTTGTTTCACGGATTTCTTGAATGTCATCAATTAATTGTTGACTGCTCTTATAAAATACAAAATGTTCCTTTTTGTTCAATACTTGTTCTGATTCTTTACCTATCAATTCGAATTTTGTAATATCAAAATGAGAATCAAGAGAATGATTGAAATTTCGGAGTTTCATTTCCAAATTTGGCTCAAACAATGTTATTTTTTTTTTGCAATGCGAATTGATCGAACGACTCCTAAAGTAGTATTTTATGATAATTCAAAATTTGTGCTCAGTCTTGATACAATTTGTACCTAATCTTGGTACGTTTTTAGCAGAAATCACGGTTCCATCTTCTTTTTTAATTTCGAAAATTTGACTATCATTTCTTTACCATGAATTCTTGACAACGAAATCAAATCTTTGTTTTCATCTGCCTGATTTCCCAATTTTTCCGTTATTACCTGACTAGCAAATTGTTCTTTCTGTTTTCGATCTATTAGTAAGTAGTTTAAGTTTAAGTTTAGTAAGAACCGTTTTTTAGTACACTAATGTGGTTTACCTTGTCCAATCACTGATATTATATATACTCATAGTATACGCATCAGGAGATTTTTCGTTTACGTGAAGCTTTTTCCTACAATATCCACACATTGCTTTTGGCAACCGCTCATCGTTTATATGATACGTTACATATTTATTCATTAAATTTTCTAAAGTATCTGTTATTTCCTAAAAAACTTTTTTCTTTGGTTTACGTAAGAAACACAATTTCAAACGGCATTTACTGTGTAAAAAACTGCTCTCTATCACCTAAATTTATTGGCTTTATTTTTTAGCTATTACTTATTTAAATAAGGCAAACTTGAATTTCAACTTCATTAGATCGCGCAAAGCTTCGTCACAAATTAATTCTAACGTTTTAGAAGTGCAAAGGTTTCGCACAGACTAGAATGAAAAAAAAATAATATGTTGAATTCAAAAACTAATACGTCATTAAATTTTGTTTACATTTTTTAATACAGAAAGCAATATATTTATGCATGTGTTATTGCATACCAAGGCCTTAAGGGCATAATAAGTATAATAGTGGGCACGCTTATTTATGATACAATTATTATATAGCTATTATACATTATTATACATAGTATATTACACATTACGTATTCTACAATAACATTCAAATATTATGAATATTATACTTGCTATAGTTTTTATAAGGAATTAATACTGAAACTTAAACATTATGGATACGAATATTTTGATGAAATATTCATGAATACGTATATTGATTAAAATTTTCTAGTAATCGTTTCTTTTGTTTATTTATTGATTAACTTCTTATTATCAATTCTTATTTACATATAACTCCTTTACATAAACGTAATTATATGGTCTTATTGACTTGAAAATAGTATTTTACTGCTTTTTAGTATTTCAAATAGGTTTTTCCAGGCAGAAAAAAATCCGCTCAGGCAAATATTTTAATTTCATCAAACATGACTGCCCAGAAGCATTTGAAACAATCTCCCATCCATAAGTTTCGGGTAACTGAAAATAGCATAACAACTTTTTAAAGCACACCGTGAATCACTTGCAATCACTTACGATCACCTACAATGACTGCAGTCACCTGAATTTACCCTGCAATCACATCAATTTAAGTGCAGTCACTCTGGAATCACCTGAATTCACCCTGCGATCCCGTGAAATCGTTTTGCAATCACATGTCTATATTATGGATTGTCTGAATTTAATGCAAGGAATTGCAAGGAATTAGAAAAATAAAGTATCGCCCCCTTGCAATTGGTATTATTGCTTGACCCTCTGCGTGCAGACGTCTTGCCAGCTAACCCCAATGACCCAGTAACCAGAAAAAGTGGCCAAAAAGGAACCTGGAAATTTATCAACCCACAACTTTTCATCATAAATAGAACAGTTAGAAGTACACAAAAAGCAAAATATTCTATTATAATTGGTGAAATTTGTTTATATTTTTAGTTATTTATTGATGTTTATGATTTAAGAATACCGAAGATAACTTGACAATAAATTGTAGGGGTGTGCAAAATTATTGCGGGTCGGGTCGTGACGGGTTTGCGGGTTAGCCCGCAGACCCGCAATCAACCCGATAACCCGCATTCAGCCCGCCAACCCGCAAACGCGTAATAAATTCACACTCAACATAAAAACCTTAAAAGCTTTGCAAATATAAGATTGACCGTACTGAAACTGAAATTTTTTGAAAATTCAACAAAATTTTAGAAATGTATCAAAATTTTTAAAATTTATCAAAACTTTAAATTTTTTACAAAATTAGGGGATTGATCACAATTTTATAAATTTTTAAAATTTCCTAATATTTTGATCAATTTTTGGAAATGTCAAAATTTTCAAAACTAAAAAGTTTGATAAATTTGAAGGTCATTTATTGGACTATCTAACGAAAGGACTAAGATTCTCTAGCTATTCGATAGCCCAGGTAGCCCAGCCATAGATCAAGTGAGAAAAAGGTCGTAAAAATCGATTAAAAATGCTAACTAACTAATAATTATTGTAAAAATCGTAAAGAAGGTTTGATGGCAGGTTCGAGTATTGAATGCGGGTCTGCGAAAGAACCCGCTAACTCGACCCACACAAAACCCAACGCGACGTGCGCGGGCCGGGTTCATAGTTCCTTGAACTTCCACCTCTTACAGAAGAAGATAAGCCCTGTATGTGTCACGTGATATCTAAACTTCAAGCTAAACATTCTACTTTTGGCTACTTTTGTCATACAAATTAAATATACGTGCATAAACAAGAAAGCAGACTATACGCTTGCGCACTGGCCAGGAGCCTCAAAAACTGGCCAAAATTTAATTTTGCGTCAAATTTTTTTCGACATTTTGCATGAGGGGCGTGAAAAATTACGAAATTCAAAGTGATTGATCCAATATGGCAGCCAAAATACATTTTTTTATTTGTCGGAAACTTGGTATAAGGATGTTTTTGTGTCTTTGATTTCGAATTTAACGTCAAAAATCACAAATGCATAATCGCAGATCCAATATGGCGAATCTAATATGGCGGCCAAAATTGGAACATTTTTATATATTTGTCTAAAACTTGTTATAAGGAAGTTTTTTGGAGCGTTGATTTTTAATTTAACATCTAAAATAACCATGTTGAAGTAGCGGATCCAACATGGGACTCATATTATCAAAATTTCAATCCTATTTGTATAATACTCGGTAGAAGGATCTGCAATGTCTGTTTTCTAAGTAGCGTATAATTGATCACGCCTGTTTTCAAGAGAGATCAAGTGACATTTTTTTAAACAATTCTGTCTATAAATAATCTGTATTATTTTTATATATGATTAAAATCTGATACGCTTCTATTTGACAGAAAAAAATGCGAACATAAAATTTTGATTTTGAGTGTGCTATAATAGCTTCACAATATTGAAATGAATAGAAGGAATATATTGGGTGAGCGTATAACTAATTAGTTCAATCGCTTTATTGCATGCAATGATTTTAAATTGACTTACATTTTTTTAAATATCTTTGAATGAACGTAAAATTACTTCTCATTCACCTAAAATCACTTAAAATCTCTCATAAATCACCATGAAATTATTGCAGTCACTCAGAATTGACTTATAAGATGTACTTAGAACAATCCGGTTATCAAGACATTGGAGATATAGAAGTCCGCGTCCGCCTTGACGGCATGAGAAGTATAATCGCGGAACGGACAAACTCATATGCAAGCTCTTATGCATACGCATGATTTTACTCGTGGGGATATCAAGGACGTAAGCTCGTTCTTCGTCCATTGAGCTATCCCAAATGAGTAGAGTAGAACTAGGGCAACAAGCATATTAGTCGCAGATTCTTTGTTCAATGCCGATCGATTTGAAGACCAAATCTATCGTAGAAGATGCTTGTATCGGCTTCGGAGAGACTCTTTCACTAATGTTATGTTCTGAACGCGACTTTAAGGCACGCCCAGCTATGTATAGGTCTCTTAAATTTGAAGATGTCTAATAACACTTATATCCGCAATTTAAGGATCCTTGGAAACGCCATCAATTTTTCCTTTCTTCAGATAAATCTAGGCACATGAAAAAGTCACCCAACACGTACTCGGGTTGCGGATAGAGCGACAATGTACCACGGGATTATGCTGAATATGGTAACAATAATTAATAAGCATTTCCAAATAATCGTCCAAGGAGGGTCCCGTAGGAATAACCCATAAGCGAAGGCGTAACAGCCGTGCCGAAAGCTGAATAACATCTGAATGAGGTCTCTGAAACGGTGACTCTGGGATACAGGGCGACCTCTCAAAATATGCAGCCTCATCCTTACATGCGGGCTCTACATGGAATCCCTATCTACTCGTTGGGATAACAATGACACCACGAAAAGTTTTAGATGTGGTTCAAAACGACCAAACGCGCAGAACACCCGACAATGGGTCGGCAAACGTTGCCGATCACCCTAGAGTTTGGGGTGCTGAAAATAATGTAGAAGTCTGCCGAGAGAACCTGCTAATTGACAGGTGTGTCTGCAAAGACACAGCAGCTCTTCAGCGCGTCCTGTCAATGGCCTGTATTGACTACCGGAAAGCCTTGAAATTAACCCCTGATAGACTCATCATCTGCCTGTTGGAAAGTTCGAAGGTTCATCTAAAGAATGGAAAGACTTTTGGCGTTTCCAAGGACCCTGAGCTTGTGAATATAAGTGTTTTTGGGCATCGTGACTCTGCAGAAACCTATGCATACCTCGGCGTGCCTCAAAGATACATTCAGGACGTCCTACGCCACTAACCGGTTCTACCTTACTTGTTTGAAGTGGTTCAATGGACGAAAAATGAGCTTACGGCTATTGAAATCGCCACACGTAAGATCATGCATATGCATAAGACCTTGCATATCAATTCGTCCATTCCGCGATTATACATCTTACGCTTTCAAGGCGGGTGCGGACTTCTGAATCTCCAATGTCTTTATAATCAAAGTGTTCTAAGTACAGCCTACATCGTTACAAATTGCAGAGATCCTCTCCTAAAAATGGGTAGGAAACACGAAATGATTGGCTGAGAATCTATCATTTATAAAGCCGCGAAGCAGGCGGCCGAGACCTTCGGCCAGAATTTTGATATCAGAAGTTAGGAAAGTGTTAAACTCCATCTAGATGCTTCACTTATAAAAACCAAAGTAGAGAAAGCAGAGGTTGAAAAATTCCGCCAACAGATACTCGTCAAGAAAATGCACGACAACTTTCACAGAAATGTAGAAAAACAGTCCTTCTCGAGAGAGAAAACTTTTGCTTCCCTCAGATCATCAGGCCTCAATTCAGGTACAGCGGCTTTCATTTCTGCCTGCTGAAACGGGTTTAATTCCACCTTAGTATATCGTTACCGCATTTTATGTCAGGAAGTTCCCGGAGATAGTTGCAGAGCGTATCATGAACATGCGGAGTACCTAGAACACATACTATCTGGGTGCCCCAATCACGCTGAAACGACGTGTCTCTACAAACAAAATGCAGCTATAAGACTGCTTCATTACCATATTTTTTGCTCTTACGGTATTGGCCGCTAAATCGACCTGCCGGACGCTCCAAGGGAGATAGAGTCTATTGTTCAAAATGAGAAGTGCCAAAATTTCTGGAACTACGATTTTCGGACAGCAGTATCCGTCGCACACTCGAGGCTTGACATCGTTCTTCAAGACTTCGAAAGAGCAATTATATTCTTAATCGAATTCTCGGCCCCGATTGATTACAACATCAATGCGAAGAAGAAGGAACAGAAGGAGAGCCACCAAGTCCTTAAAAGGAAGCTGCAGCGACTGTACACAAAATATAAGGTTAAAGTAATTGTCCTTCGGACTGGTGCTTTTGGAAGTGCAAAACTGTCACTGGTTCGTCACCTTAAAGCCATACCTGCGTGCCAAAAATATGCCAAGGTCTTGCGAGACGGGTGCAGAAAGCTGTCATCCTTGGGTCGCTTTGTGTCCTCAAGACACATGAGGGTCTCGCCGGCCTATTGTTGTGATTTCATCGTGCCTCATGACCAACTTTTCATAATGCTCACACAGGAGATGGTTGTTCTGCCTATATTCAGACTACCCTTGTAACTCGCACAGTACAATATGTGGACAATTTACAAGTTCTGAAATTCTCTAAGCAATAGATTCTGAGTTGAACCTGTGCAACTATGTCAATTTGGTGGAGAAATAATTTTCTAGTAACGCTGCACATTCCAAACTGTTAATTTTTCAAATAAATATTGCAATTGTTAAAAAAAAGTTAAACGAAAATCAGGTGACCTAATCAGGTGGCTGAATCAGAGAACTGTATCAGGGTTCCTAATTAGTGGAATTTTCTGATCTTTTAAACAAAAGGTATCTCGGCGACCTTCAAGTGCATACATAAGTGATAGTGGCGATTCGACTAATTGTGATCTTAGAAATCGAGTATTCCTTTCGGCGAATCCAATATTCACATCTTCTTTAATGTGATGATGTAGAAATATAATAACAGCATGAAAATTAGTGCATATTTAATGTATAGGTGAAAAAAAAACTATAGCCCGACCCGAGAACTCACATAATTTCACAAAATCCTTTCTCGAATATCATTCATAATCAATTAGAAAAGTAAGATTATGCATGCCCTGACCTACGAATGGCTTTCAGCACCTACTTTTTGATTGCTTAATCTGCTCCAAATTATACGCGTCAACACACTGTCAGTTATTTCTAACTTTCTATTTAAGAATTGCACACAATTATTGCCAACATGTGACTGCATACTTTAAAGAAAATGTAATCCTCTGTTTTTTGTTGTAGAGTGGAGTTCGGAGTTTGAGTGTTTACCTAATGGTGACCCTATCCCTTATGTGCCTCGTTTTGGACCTCCTTATCCTCCTGAGAGATATAATTCTTCTGTCAGGTCTCCGTCTGCCGAGCTGCCTCTTCGTATTAGGTCGAGGTCTCCTCCTGCCAGACACACTTCATCCCTCTCTTCTACCATATTTGGATTTGAACTTCGATATGTTCGGCTTATTCCCCGCAGCAATCCGCATCAGCTATTTGAAGTTCGCAGTTACACTTTTCCTCCGGATAAACCTATTCAATTGAAGGCAGGACGTAGTGCCACTGCGCCAATGCCAAACGAAGAGCAAAATGTTTTATCGACATCCGCTGGTGACGTTATTGCTATATTGGCATATGGAAATTCCGTCCTACGTGGAATATATACTAAAACTTTCTTTAAAAAAAGAGCCAAAATAAACATGCACACTGGCGCGGTTGTTGAACTAAACGGAAATGAAATCAAAGAAACTCCATTAGGCAAGGGTCACCCAATCGCAAAGAGTTTTAAAATAGTATTTGTGAAGAACAATTCTTTACTCCATTAATTTAATTTGAAAAAATGTAAGACTAAAACGTGATATTATTTGCCACCCGAAGTAAGTTAAAAACTTTGGTCTTCTTAGTTACTTTATTCATCAATTATTACGATTCACTATGTGTATACTTTCGATTAAAATTTGCTTCATAAATTAAACTGTTGCAAATTAATAAATGTTAAATACAATAACTTGAACTTGCGAGCATTCTTAGTCGAACTATGAGTTAACAAGAACTTCACTATTAGATACTTCTTTAACATCAGTCAAAAACTCAATTCTGATTTGAATAAATGAAGTTGCGTTTGAAAAATGAAATAATTGCTTGTTCATTTACACAAAGTTTCAAAAAATTATTATTGAATGCAAAAAGTACTAAAATTCATAATTTTCCGTTCTTTCTTTACATAAAATATTGCGTGATATGAAAATATTTTCTAGTAATATACATTTAATTTTTCTCTATACAAATATAATTCCGCAATTTATATTTGACATAGATTTTATTTCAAGAGCCTAATTCCGTAAAAGTGGCTAATAGACTATGCATTTTTCAAAATAAATAATGGAAACTTATCATAAATCGTGGACCTTTTTTCATTCTATATATTCAGTTTGATTTAATTTTATTGTATGTGGCATTGCGAATGTTTTTTATACTGTCCCAAAAAGGTGCATTTTGATTAAATGTTTGAAATATGACAATTGTGTAAATTCTAATATTAATTATAAATGTTATCGTTACTATCCATTGAAATGTTTTATTCCCTTCCAGATATGCAATGAAAAGTCCCCTAATAATATAAACATTATTATTTGAATTTGAATATACTATATTGAGTATTATATACATTCTACTGGACGAAGCTTTTTGACCTCAGGATATTGACAAGTAACATTTTGAGACCATCAACCCTAATTCACTATTTAGCGACAGTTTTTTAACCTTTCTTGTGGGGTCTGTTTCGAGTCACATTTCACACTTATTTTATTGTTGGTATTATTACATTGGTCTAATTCGACATGAGAAATATTTGTCCACAATACTTTATTTTTATTCCTAATATTTTAAGCTTTTTAATAGATCTCCATTGTTTGTTGAGACATATAAAAAACATGAAAAGGACTAGATAAGATAATTATCTAAATGACTTTATAAGATGTTTAAAAATAACTTCTACAAATGAACGACAATCGAAGAGGTTTGACCTATTGGACAGTTCGACTGTACCGAAGAAAGTTATCTCAACAAAGATTTCCCAATACAGAATGTGTTAACTGTATTATGCTACGCTAGAGTGTCGTATCTTCATTTAGGAGCACATTTGGGCGTCCGCATGATAAGGGCCCATATGACCGATACTAGTTTAATAATATTCGCGTTTTTTTTCAAATCGAGGTCAAAATATTTATTTTTTTATTTGAGCGGGGAACGATACTAGAACTATATTGAATCATTTGGGATTATACTCATATCCAGATAGTAGCAGCAACTAGGTATATTTCATATTTGAAGACAAAATATAACATGTTTGCCCATGGAACTCTCCAAGATTAGATGCGTTTTTCTCAAAAAACGTTTTCTTCAAGTTCCAACTTCAGAAATGCCCCGGTGACTCATTTTTCATCCTAATAGGATTGTCTTGAATTCCAAATGTCGGTAACTTACCGAATGTCCAGCTAGATGACGCGATATGATACACCATATGAAGGCCCTTTTCATGAGGACTTCCACGCTATCTATAATTTCATTATTATGCTCAAAATTCGACTATTTGTGCATGAAAATTCAACTACTTTTGGTGACAAATTCTACTACTGTTAGTTGAACGTTTATTTGGCTACTTTGATTGTATTGTATAAAACTGCGACTAATTTGGTTAAAGTTTTCTCTAAACGCGTATACATCACATTTTAACATTTTAACATTTCAAATATTTCGAGGTTTTTCAATAGATTAAAAGGGATTTCAAAGGATATGTTGATACTATAATAGAATTTTAATTGTTTTCACATGATTTTGAGATATTTGATCAGATTCCGAAAATTGCATTGGATTCAAAAGATTTCAATGGATTTCTGAAGATTTTTACAGTATTTTAAGGATTTCAATACATATAAAGGGATTCAATGTGATTTTATGAAAAGTGCTCATCAGATTTCAAAAGTGATTGATTCCTCGTCTAAATTTAATTATTCAAATTATCATTATCTTGAAGTTGATATTTGTTTTAAAGTTTAAAAATAGGCTGAGCTCACGACGAAAATGATGCTGTTACTAATGCATATTACGAAACTGTAAAGGCAATAAACTTACGAAATTTGCTTGCCTATTGAATAAAAGTGTGATGACGAAACACTTTATACAATTTTAATCTAAAAAGTGTTTAGTCAGAAAATAATCTGAGATTCTCAAGGAAAAATAATATTGACAAAAGATGTATTATGAGTAACAAAATGTGCTTACTTCAATAAAAATAAAAAGGTTTTGAATCAAATAATAATTAAAAATTTAGCATATGGGGAAAAATGTTATGGAAAGGTAAATTTTTTTTATTTTTGTAGAGGTTGCAAAGCTTAAATTATTTCTGGAGTTTTCAGTTCAAAACTATGACATCTACTTCCTACTTCTGTAGTTCTTTCTCAACAAAAGAAGAAACAAAGTGAAATTCTAAATCTTGTTTTTGTTGTAATAATGCTGCATCAAATACTATCAATCTATGATATCGCAATTGAATTCAGTTTTATCTCGTGAATTATAGATTAATAACAAAAGCTTTTCCATAATTCGAAAGATTGTATAATGATGTAGCTGATACGGAAAATTCTTCAATATATTTAAGAAAATATTAACGAATTCCAAGAACTGGTTGTAGATAAAACACCGTTTGTAGAATGCGAAATCTTTCAATGGACTCAAGACCCTTTTTGTAGGGCGTATTCCTTCTTCAGAAAATTCATAACTGAGATATTCTCTTTCTGTATATAAAAAAGCAGTTGGTGAAGGAAACGGCGAGTGCCCTTACTTGAAGGGGTTTCATGAGAACAGGAAACACAACACTGATAGTGTATAACTATTCACCTTCCTAATTTACTACTTTGTTTTCAGCTTCTGTCGATTCGAAAGTTTAGGAATGAATGTCCACCATGAAAATTATTTTTACCTGTGTAAATAATTAGGCTCTGCCCAGTTGTCTCGAAAAGTTGAAAGAAAAAATTAAATTAATAATTATCTATTAGAATATGATATTAATTTGTTAATTTAAATACAGCTTAGTTTTCACAAGATTCATTCATAGCAATGCTATGATAAGCAACTAAATCAGGGTTCTGAATATTTTTCCTAACATTATTTATTGGAGACACAAACTTCATCCGAAAAATGAATTCGGTAGATCTATTTTCTGCGCTAGGCGTGTTCATGGACAGATAGCCATTTTACGGACAGCATGAGGATTTTCTACAAGACAATAAGAATAACTTTAGGACCCTTTCCATGCGTGTGCCTACATAATAAGTTTTTTAAGTGGATTGAATGGGATCGCTACAGTAGATACTACAGAATTTTTTATGTAAGCAGGGAAGTTTCCTAAATGATAGAAGGTTATATAATTCTGATATCAGCTTTAGCGAATTTAAGATCTTAACTTTTTTCCTCAAACTAACGGTAATGAAATGTAAATATTCCACAAGAAAAAGATAAACGCTTATCTTCTATGAGATAAAGAATATACGATATATTATATAGTCTGAGAAAACACCAAAATATTATTTAGTTACAGTTTCAATCAAATTCTTTAATAATATTGTCAATAATATTTTTCTGTTGTCACAAAAAATTAGAATGTTTTATACTTTCACTATCTCCTTGGCTTTTATCCTCAATTCAGTTGGTAAATATAATCATATATTAAATGTATAATTTGAAGAAAATTTTTCTGAGCTGTAACCATATCAGAATTTATGCAATTCAATTTGCCTTCTATGCCAATTGCTATTGTCTTTCCACCTTCATTTGAGTTTATCGGAAATGAGTAGATTTTGAATCTGAATTTATTCCGGTAAAATCCAAAAAGTCTGTGTAACGAAAAACATCATTCGAAAAGTTTTCCTAATAATATGGAATTCGTATGGATTTCAAAACCGCCTCAGTCCAAATTGGGTACGGAACAGCTTTGCAAAGCAAAAAAAATAATCATTTTTTTGTATTGCATTTTCCTTTAGCGATATTTTGACGTCATACTATACAAAATAATTGCCAGTCTTTGGTTCGGGTATCTCCTTTCATCAAGTATCGTCATTTTTTGGAAATTTGCATGTACGCCGTGCGATGATAAATCATATAAAGCACTCATATTACCGAGTCGGAGACCCTTGCTACTCTATTAAGCTGAACCAGTAAAATTGTTTCTAGTTCAATTGACATTTTAACTGTTACACCAGAACCCCAATTTTGTAACCTCTATTTTTGTAATTCCTCGAACTGTGGGCGGGTACTCAGTCGAGTATATTGCGGAATATTATGATACCGGTTCAGACGACCCTAAATGTGTACGATTCGATTCTTTCGACGTAGTAACAAGGCTATTTTCAGGCAACTCCCAACACTGTTACTAAGTCGGGGTTCTGGTGTACTGGTGAAACAGTGATTTTCCGACTTTCACTGGTTAACACACTAAGTGACTGAACTAAAACAGCATTACTGAATATACCAGTGATGTCAAATGACAGATTCAACCAGTAATATAGCGCTCCAAGTGGCCAAGACATAAACTTTCGGTCGTCTGCTATGAGCGTGTCGCCGATCAGCACATTGCATTACTCAAATGAAAATGAACTTTATTGTGCACTTTTGTTTGTGTTTGGAATATTCTAGGCCTGATTGCAATAAGTAGAATATATAATATTTTTGAATTACCTGTGGGTGAGATTTCACTGGTTCATTTTAAGAGACCATTCGATACATGAGCGCGAATCAGAAGATTTAATCAAATCGTAAGATGAACCATCGGCAATTTACGGTCTCACAAACGAACGAGTTTTTAACAAAACTGTCATATTCGCACAGTTGCACCTCAAAATCTATTGCTAAAAAAAAAATTGAAAATATACGCATTGTCTATTATCAAGGTTAGATTTCTTGAAAAGAAATCTTCCAATTACATAAAGGTTATTTAAATTGTATAGTTTCTATTCTTTTGCAAATGATACTTTGAGTTTCCTATAAATCAAAATTAGTAAAATTCAGCTAATTAAAAGTGAACTTTTCATGATTCAATCAGCGAAAATTAATAAGTCAAGATATTTCCTTATTTAACAGTAAAACATGCAGCTAGCCCATCAAAATGTCAATTGATGTGTACCGTAAAAATGAACAACTTTCTAACTCATGGTATTTTTATATTCCAAATTGAAACCAATCCTAGTGTAACCATTTTCATTTACTTATTCGATTATTACAAATTCAATCAATTTTGTAAGATTTGCATTGTAATCAGACATCTTTTTTGGATATTCGCTTTCAGTTTTCTAGGTATTTTTGATTGAGCCAAGGAATTTTTTTAAAACCGGTATACTTCAAAAGTTAATTTTTCTCATTTTTGTTATTAAATAAACAACAAAATGAAAAAATTAATCAAAAATCGACCAGGACTGTTCGACGCGAAATTTTATAAGCTTTCATTGAAGAAAGTTAAAATCGGATAATAATTGTCTTCCGAAAATCGATTTGTCCACGGACGTTTTTCTTATCCTACTGTGGCGTGAGAGGATGAGG
This sequence comes from Andricus grossulariae, assembly GCA_011634705.1. Classification (NCBI taxonomy): domain Eukaryota; kingdom Metazoa; phylum Arthropoda; class Insecta; order Hymenoptera; family Cynipidae; genus Andricus; species Andricus grossulariae. The sequence goes on from JAABKJ010001755.1 coordinate 685,710, forward strand.
GGGGGGGGAGGCGAAATGCTTCTAATTTCGGAATCATTTTTGTTGCATATCAGAATGATATTGATTTCTATATCATTTCAAACATTATTTTTTGCGTTAAGGGTTACAGAAATTGCACAGCCTATTTAAATATATTATCACCCATATTTAACTTTGTATTTTCATTTCATTGTCACACGGACACACTTCTCTGACTACATTCTTTCAGATTTGAATGCGTTTATTCATTTACTTATCCCACATTCAGCATTTTTGCAACATCTACATGTTTTTAAAATAGAACAGACAATTAGAAACGAAAGCTTGCAATAAGTTTAATACTTACAACTGCAATTATACCAATAAGATACGCACGTAATCATTTCTAGAATATGATTCATAATCAATTAGAGAAATAAAATTATGCGTGCGGCATATCAGCAAGCCCTGGATCTAAAAATCCAAGTATTGCATTAGGAACCTACTTCTTAATTACTCACTCTGCGATATATATATATATATATATTCATATTGTCTCTCCTTTTGATTATATTGAGATAATAATCAGTTCAAATTAAACAACGTCATTGTCTAAACAACGTGTTATTATTTGTAATAATATTATCTTTGAATAATGCGAGAAAGCTGCTGTTTGTTTAAAATATTCAACTTTTTGTTTATTTTTAACCAAAAGTAAGATAGAAATCAATCAAATTGAAAGATATGATTTTTTAAACAAATTATCATTGTTTATAATTGTCTTCTGCTATAGTTATGCTAAAAAGTTCCAGTTTTTTCTAAAATTTTCGAATTTCGGTCTACTTTTCGATCAAAGTGATGTAATAATTGTTTTAATTTATTGAACATAATTGTATGAACAATTCGTTATAACTTTTATTAGAATGAATTTAAATAATGTCAAAAAGTTGTTGTTTTTTCCTGAAATTTTTAACTTTTTGTCCACTTTTCAATTCAAGTGTGGTAATAACTAATTTTTATTGTTTAGAATTGTTGTTTAGTAACAAATAGTTATTATTTATACCTAACTAGTTAAAAGCTAACAATTATTTTCAGTTAGAAAACGCTATTGTTTAAAGAATTTGTTATAATTTTTCTTTTAATTTTCAACTTTTTGTACATTTTTTACTGAGAGCGAGGTAAAAATTAATGAAATTTACCAAACGAAATTGTTTAAACAAATTGTCATTGTTTATAACTATATTCTCCTATAGCTATCCTAAAAAATTGAAGTTTCTTTTGAAATTTGAACTTTGCCCTGGCGTTTTATTTGTAAAAGAATAGTGAATAAACAATGTGAAGAATAATTTTTTTAATTTCTTCCTTTTTGCCAATATGTTTTTCTGAAACAAAATGGATATTTAGAATATTCTTCAAATTTGTATGAATCATATTAAATATAATTTTTCCTTGAAGTAGACACTGACATCCTTTTTGTTAAAATCAATATTAATATTAATGTTTATTATTCCTTCCTAAACTAAAAATTTTAAGGAAAACTAAATATTTTATTAGAAATAATTACTATTTTACATTACTTTTTTGTTAAAAAGTTTAGTGTGATATATTTTTTTATAATGTATCTTTTTGTTTGAAAATATAATTATTTCGTACAAAATCTAATAATTAAAAAAAATTAATTAAGTTTTTCAAAAATTTTATTTTTGGGTTGAAAATTCAACTATTGTGCTAAAAATTCGCTTTTTTCGTGTGAAAATTTCACAATTTGGTTGAAATTTTTTTTCTCTTTTGATTTAAAATCTTTGCTTTAGTTGAAAATTCGTCTTTTTGGTTATCAAATATATCCGTTTTCGTAAAACCGATTTTTTGAAAATTTTAATTCATTTTTGTATGCAAATTAATTTCCCAAACTGAAAATGTAACTATTATTTTTTTGGTTGAATTTTTTTTTTAGATAAAAATTCCACTTTTTGTTTCAAAATTAACGTATTTGGTCGAAAACTCGCGTTTTTTGGTAAAAGATAATTTTTTTTATTGTTAAAAATTCAACTGTTTGGTTAAAAATTTATATGTTAAAATCCTTTGTTAAAAGTTGATTTTATTCGTTTACAATTCAACTATTTTGTTGAAAATTTGTGCTTTCTTTTGCACGAGACTATTTTTTTAAAATTAAAAATTCAAATATTTTTGGTTGCAAATTTATATCTTTTGCATAAAAGTTCAACTTTTTGATTAAAAATCAAAATCTATTCTGTATATTTCAGTATATTCTTTAATGTCGAAAATTCAATTTTTGTTATTGAATGTTCAACTATTCCATTTCTTGTTCAAAATTCATTCAAATGAATACACTTTTTCAGAGTCCTAATATACTACTTTTTCGACATATTTCCAATAACGATTTCAATCCTCTTGTTTTTTCAACCCCCTATAATGTACACTACCGACAGATAGTTGAACACACCTGCCCATTGATCGCAGCGCATTCAGCAATTTCTGGAGAACTGTCACGTGATGATTCACCAGAAATTGCTGAATAAGTTGCAATAATTTTATGATAGTGTAGAAAAATGCAATAATATTTAGGTAATGTTAGAAAAAAATCTAACATTGAAATACCTTAAAACCCTAGATCACCCAGGGTTTACCAACTGCAGGCACAGAAGATATTCCCAGTGCCAAAATGACAGTGAAAGAGCTCACAAAAAAATACCCGATTGTTCCCTGGAAGGAGTTCTTCAACACATACCTGAAACCGAATATACTAATCGGTGACAATGATGTCATAATAGTAAACCATCCCAATTTTTTCGAAAAATTCAACACTTTCATGAAGCAGCCAACACCAAAAAGGGTGCTAGCCAATTACATGTTTTTCGATGTGGTTCAAAAAGTTACACCCTATTTAAATAAAGAATTAATGAAACCCTTTAAGAAGTTTACAAGTACTCGCTGGGGTCCCAGTGCAGATAATACTGCACCTAGATGGAAGTATTGCTTCGAAACTACAATTCATTCGCTAGGAATTGGTATTGGTAATCTATATGTCCGGAAAAACTTTGACCAAAGATCTAGGAAAAATGTTGAAGAATTAGCAGTCGCTATTGAAGAACAATTTAAGAAAACTATAAAAGAGGTGAGATTTTTTCAATAACTATTTCAAACTCTACTTTATTATTTATTATTATTATTATTAAATTACGATCTGTTACGGAAGAGTCAGTGGGGGGGGGTATTTAATTATATACGTATTTTTTACAAATTCGTCAATGCAACAAATAACTTGCAGTAATTGTACAGAAAGTAGTTATGAATTCAAATTTACACGCCAAAGAAATCTGGTGAGTGAAAAGCGAACCTAGCCAACAAAATTTGAAAAAAAGTCACGGATTACAAAAAAAAAACTTGCAAAAGTCAAGGAATATCCTTATCTTTAGATAAATTTTAAGTAGAATAAATTTGAAATTTTTAAATTTTAAATTGAAATTGCTTTGTTCCGTTTATAAAAGATTCTAGAATCTAGGTTAAAAGTATTACAATTTTCAGATTTCGTTCTTTGAATATTAATGGTCAGAGACAATGAAAAATACGTTAAGAAAAAATTAGAGAATTATTATTATGCCAGATGGTACAAATAAAATTTTGGAAGGAATCTGTATTATCATTAGAGAATAACAGAAAATTTTCAACGTCTTTTCCAGATTAGATGGAGTTATGAATTAAAAATCATTTTCAATTGATTTTGTTTTTTTTTTTCTGAAAAAAAGATCTTCTTTCACTCCGCTGGGATACGAACCACAGAAGTACTGATTTCCGGTCAGGTGCTTCTCCCACTAAACTTCTAGAGATATCGAGAGAAGAAACTTTTTGTCAGAAAACATACGCATTATTATGCTAGATGGTACAAATCAAATTCTTAAAGGAATCTGTATTATCATCAGAGAATAACAGAACATTCTTAATGTCTTTTTTTTTAGACTAGATGGAGTTATGAATTGAAAATCATTTTTAATTAATTTTTTTTTCTGAAAAATGATCTTCTTTCACTCTGCTGGGATACGAACTACAGAACAGAATGATTTCCGGTCAGGTGCTTTCCCCATTAAGCTGTTAGTATGTTTGATGGTACAGATCAAATTTTCAAAGTGATCTGTATTATCATGAGAGAATGACAGAAAATTTTTAACGTCTCATTTAGACTAGGTGGAGTTATGAATTAACAATAATTTTCAATCTATTTTTTTTCTCTGAAAAAAAGATCTTCTTTCACTCCGCTGGGATACGAACAGCTGAACATGTGATTGCCGGTCAGGTGCTTTTCCCATTAAGCTACTAGTATGCTAGATGGTACAGATCAAGTTTTTAAAGGAATCTGTAATATCATCAGAGAACAAGAAAAAATTTTCAACGTCTTTTTCAGACTAGATGCAGTTATGAATTAAAAATCATTTTTATTTAATTTTTTTTTTTCTGAAAAAAAGATCTTCTTTCACTCCGCTGGGATACGAACAGCTGAACTTGTCATTGCCGGTCAGGTGCTTTTCCCATTAAGCTACTAGTATGCTAGATGGTACAGACCAAGTTTTTAAAGGAATCTGTAATATCATCAGAGAATAAGAAAAAAAATTTCAACGTCTTTTTCAGACTAAATAGAGTTATGAATTGAAACTACTTTTTTTTTCGATGAAAAAAGACCTTCCTTCAGTCCACTGGCTTACGAACCACAGAACTTCTGATTTCCGGTCAGGTGCTTTTCCCATTAAGCTACTAGAGAGATCGAGAGAAGAAACTTCATTTCAGAAAATATACGTATTATTGATATAGATGATAGATGATATTATTGATATAGATATATATAGATGGTACAAATCAAATTTTTAAAGGAACCTGTATTATCATTAGAAAATAACAGAAAATTTTAACTCTTAGAATATCTGTGGTTCGAATCCCACGGGAGTGAAAAGAGAAGATCTTTTTTCCAGAAAAAAAAATTAATTAAAAATTAGAGAGTTTTTAAAACGAAGATTTGCGGTAACCTTGATATAATATTTTCGTTGATAGTTTAATTGGCTTGTATTTATATTTATATTTCTTTTTCTTTGCACTTGCTTCCTTCTGAAGATTATTCTTTTGGTTCTGAATTTTTATATTTGTTTAAAAATTTAAAAATTTAATTTGAAACTCATCCTTTTTCGTTAAAAATTCAACCGTCTTGTTGTAAATTTGCCTTTTTGGGTCGGAAATTAAACTATTGAGGTAAAAAAATTTACTTTTTTATGAAAAATCATATTTTGATGTTCAAAATTCAACAACAATCTTTTCCGAATGAAAACGCAACTTTTTTTATTGAACATTTGTATTTGTAAGTTAAAAATTCATCTATTTTAGTAAAAATTGCATCTTTTTTGGATAAAAATGCAACTTTTTGGTCAAAAATTCAACAATTTTGTTAAAATTCATCCTTTTTGCTTGAAAATTTAAATATATATATATATTTTTTAATTTAAAAATTTATCCATATTTATAGAAATTGCTTCTTTTTTGGATAAAAATGCATCTGTTTGGTTAAAAATTCAACAATAATAATTAAAAAGTTGATCAGAAATTCATCTGTTTGGTTAAAAATTCAACTATTTCGTGGAAAATTTACTTTTTGTTAAAAATTCATATTTTGGTTGAAAAGTAACTGAAATATTTTTTGGTCGAAAATTCAAATTTTTTGTTTAAAGTTGTCTTTTTGATTTAAAAATTACTCTGTTTTACTAGAACTATTTGGTTTAAAAATTTTGGGTCAAACACTTTTTTCGAAAATCATTTTTAAGTTAAAGATTCAGATTTTTAGTTGAAAATTCATCTCTTTGCTTGAAAGTTCAACTATTTTATTGGAAACTGATATTTTTTTATTAAAAATTTAACTGCATGGGTGAAAGTTGAAGTACTTCTTGAAAGTTTATATTTTTGAATTAAGGTTTATCTCTTTGATTGAAAATTCATTTTTTTTTGCTGGAAATTCATATTTTTTGGTTTGTAATTCAGTCTTTGTTAAGAAAACTCGTGTTTTGGCTTGAAGGTTCAAAAATTCAGGTGAACAGTTTTTCTTTGATGGCCAAAAAATGTTTATGTCTTGAAAACCGAGAAAGATTTTTAACAAAAAGAGAAAAAAAATCTCATTGAAAATGTTGAGTTTCTAAGACATAAAGACGAATTTTTGCAAAAAAAAGTTGAATTTACAATCCTTTTCTACCAAAATGTAACTATCCCTTTTTTCTGATAATTTTTCTTTTATATAAAAATTCAAATTTTTGTTTGAAAATTAATTTATTTAGTTGAAAAAATTTTCTAGCAATAGTGAAATAGCTACATTTGTACGAAAAAATTCAGTTTTAACACACAAAAAAATTATTTTCATCGAAATTTGTTAAATTTTTAACCAAAGAAAATAACTCCTAACTAAAATGTTGCATTTTCAATCAGAAAAATAAATTTTTGATCAAATAGTTAAATTTTCAATCAAAAAGGTTATATTGCTACCAAACAAAAGAAAGAATGTTATCAATATAGATGAGGAAGGAAATAAAATTATTATATAATTAATAAAAAAAAATATTTTCAATCAACAAAATGAAATTTCAACCAATAAGAATAATTTTCTGACAAAAAATACAAAGCTTTAACGAAATACAGAAATTTTCTAACAAATAGTTGAATTTTCAATAGAAGAAGATTAATGTTCGAGCAAATATGATGTAGTTAAATGTTCAGTTAAAAATTTAATTTTCAATAAAAAAAAAATAATTTTGCACCAAAAAGATCAATTTCCTCCCAACAAAGAATAATTTTCAATAAAATACAGGAATTTTCAACCAAATAGTTGAATTTTCAACTGCCGAAAATGAATGTTCAACCAAACATGGAATAGATAAATTTTTAGTTAAAAAAATAATTATAAAAATATTCACGAAATCGTTAAGTTGTAACAAAGTAATTCGGAATCAGTGCAAATATTTTTAAATCATTTGAAATCATTTGAAATTTATTAATGAAGGCTCGCTAAAAACCAAACCTTCAAATTGTTAGAAGATTTTGAATTTTCCAAAAATCTTGTAATTTCTTAGAGATTCAATAACATCTTTTGATTCTTGTGACCTTTCTTGAAATACTTTCAAATCACTTGAAATTTTCTTCAATTTCAAATTTTTTTATAGAGTTCCTAAAATTTATCTTTAGTTAAAAATTATACTGTTTTGTTGAAAATTAGTTTCTTTTGTATTTGTATTAAAATGAAACAAGTTGGGATATCAAATTATGTTTTCGAAAATTAACTTTCTGTGTAAAAAATGATCTATTTGGTTGATGATTCAAGTATTTTATCAAAAATTTCTTTTTTTGGTTTGTTGAAACTTGAACTATTTTTTTGAGTTTAACTATTTGGTTGTCAATACAACTATTTTGTTTAAAAATATGTTGTTCTTGAATATTCGTCTTTAGGGTTCAAATTTCATTCCTTCTGGTAGAAAGCCATTTTTGGTTGAAAATGCTTTCAAACCTGAAGTTTTGAACATTTATTCTTTTTTTCTTCATATTGAATGTTAATGTTAAAATGGCTCAAATATAGGCTAATTACTCTTACCCTTATTTATTCTCAATTTTGTTCAAGGTCGACTGGATGGACGAAAAAACGAAAACGAGTGCTCTAGATAAAGTTAAGTCTATGCAAAACTCAATTGGATCTATTGATCAACTTTTAGACGACAAGACTATTGAAGAACTCTACAAGAACTTGGAAATAACCCCGAATGATTACTTTCAAGCATATTTAAGCCTGCAACGTTTCCAGTCGAATATGTTTTTCAGTCAATACAAGAAGCCTTACAAAAAATCAATTTGGGCATTGTTAATGGAATCTGATACTTTTGATACAAACACTGAATATGATAGAGCTTTAAACAGCATTGGTAGGTATATTTTATTCACAACTCATAAATTAGAACTCACCCAAAAGTTTATATCCAACCAGAAAAAGACAACTTTTCAACAAAATGCATAAATTTTCAACTAAAAACGACAATCAAAACATATTAGTTTCCTTGCAAGCAGTTACTCCTTTACCTATAAAAGATGAAATTTATAAGATAATGGTGGAATTTTCAACCCATAAGCAAGGATTTTTCACAAACAAGTTGAATTTGCAACTAAAAAGGATAACTTTCTATTAAAATTGGTGAATTTGCATCAAAATCATAAAAATTTCAACCAAATTGCTGCATTTTCAACAAAAAAGTTATTGGTTGATGAAGTATCATGAGAAAAGAATTTTTTCAATTTCTAGATACGTAGGATCGTATATAAGGAAAATATTTGAGTATAAACTTTGTTGTCAAATAAAAAGTTCAGATGAAAATTCGAAACCGCAGACTAATTTGTTCAGAAAAGACTTGTTTTGACTGCGTGACGAATATGATCGGACAAGTAACCAGCTGACCTTGTAAAGAATCAATTTTTAAGGAATTTTGTACTTCAGATTTGAGACTTGGCAAGAGCAAGGAAAATCAATTTATCAATTTGATATTTTATAGAAACATTCAGAAAACTCTACGAGTTTGTAATTATAATTTTTTCTTCTGTGAGCATGCCAAATTCAAATTACAGTATTGCACAAAATACCTAAATTATCGGAATTTTGCTTTTGTTTTCTTCACGTGATAATAAAACACCCATAATGCTATATGATCATGACCAGGTGTTATTTAACGCAGACTTTGATAAGCTTTCGAACAATGTTCCGAAAATGATTTCCTCTATATTCTGGATGGTGCTATCATCTTTCAAAGTCAAGACTAATGTTTCATAGTTCTGCATGTTAGTAGCATTTTTTAGATTTATTAATTCTTTTTATTTAGCAACAAAGTTGACAATTTATTGCATCAATTGAAACAAGATTAGTGTCTATATTAAGATAAATATTAATTTGTCAGTTATCAATGCCGGAATTCTACAAGACATATTCTTCAATGAGAATAGGCCTCAGTACCTGAACTTCGCTGCGTTTGGTGCATTTAATTTCGCAAATAAAATCACTAGAGCCATCGATTACGATGGTGGACAATATGATAAAGATGGATACCCTAAGGGATGGTGGACTCCCAAAACAAAAAAAAGATATCTTCAAAAATCCGCTTGCATTAATCAGCAGTATGCAAATTATACTTTCAAAGACGGTGGCTACAAAGTAAGTACATATGAGGATTCCTAAAGAAACATCTTTGGAGTCTTTTAAATCTTTTAAATCATTGGAAATATATACAATAAATCAGAAAATGAATTATTTGCTACAAGAAAATGGAAAATCAATTAATTATAATAACAAATGTTATAAAAATTTCAGGTAAATATAAACAAAACGCTGGAGAAAAACATTGCAGACAACGGAGGTGTAAAAATGGCGTATCTAGCCTATCAAGATTGGGTGAAGCTTCACGGCCCCGAACCAACATTGCCGGGACTAGAGTATTCTCAATCACAGCTTTTTTGGATTCAAGCAGCTGTCACACAATGTGGCAAATACACCCCAGAGTATCAGAAAAACACCGAGATGGATAACATACGGCAAGTCATCGGTGACTTCAATACTCCATCAGAATTCAGAGTCACAGGTCTGTTTGCTAACAGACCAGAATTTGCAAAAGACTTTAATTGTCCAGTGGGTTCCAACATGAATCCAGTTAAAAAGTGTTCCGAATGGTAAAGCTGAAAACAACGCAAAATGGTGTAAGATAATGAGACGGCTAGTACCGGATCATCAACCGGATGAGGTATTAAAAATTAGCTTCGATTTTAAAAAGAGATGACGCCATTTATATAAGTTTTTTTAACCGTTGAAGAGCCTATTGCATATTGCTTTCAATGACCCCTACTTGAAGTAATTTATCCTTCCGGATATCAAATTATCATGTAATCCGGAATATTATTTTTATCTTACGCACGTGATAATTTAATGCAAACAGGGCTAAATGACTTGAATCAGGGTTCGTTCAATGCCGAATTTGATGAGCTTTTAGGCAATTCTTTAAAAATATTTTATCTATATTCCGAAAGCACTCATATGTTTCAATGTCAAGGCTAATTTGTCATAGGTTACCTGGTATGTGGTTCAATACTATCCTTCAGGATGGACAGTATTCGACTGCATGGTATCGGATTTTGTTTTCACTGTACTATACACGGGTTTTGCTGCGATTTTCCTTGTGTTCTACAAATAAAAAACATTGTAGGTGAATACTAGTACAGATTTTTATTTTAAAAGTCGGGCGCAGCCGCCAAGATGTAGCATAAGTAAAAAATGTAAACTATCTTAATGTAATGTCTGATAATTCCTTTCTCGAAGTGAATATTTCACTGTTAAGTTAATCCACTAATCTAATATTTTCATTAAGTTACCGTTGTTGATATAAGCAAATAAAACTAATTTGGTGCTAAGATATCTGATAAATTCTTTGTTGTTTTTTAAATAAAGTCAGATTTTTACAGTACTTCAACAATGATTCGGTTGAAATGTCTTCAACTCAAAAGTGCGAACATCAAGAATGATTTTCTTACTTTCGTGATAGAATTTGATAGGAGTTGAATTCCAGCTACAAGCTTAATTGTATAAGTTTCTTGGGAAAAAATCAAAAACAAAACAGTCAGGGGAGTCGGAAACGACCCCTCTGGAAAAACCGTCTTCCCCTGCACTAAAAAATGGATTATACCCAATAATAACAAATATTTTACCGGATGTAATCTTGGACAATTCACTGTGAGACAGTGATCCAGATTATTAGAACTACAATCTATAGATGTTAAGAAATAAATATGATAGGATAATATCTTGGATTATAAAACTTTATAATCTGAGATAGCAAAATCTATAATCCAAGATTTTAAAATCTAATATCCATATCAGAATCCTGATCCATTAGATAACCTTCAATATATATATAATAATTTGTGCAAACGAATTTATAAACCTATACAAAATTTTGATAGACGAGCTCGGAAGTAGAACTGTAAACAATTAAATTTCAATTTTCTAAACACACAATAAGCAGGAAAGTGGCTATCATAAGACTACAAAAACGTAAGTAAAGGAGGCTAAGTCTCTGTACTTGTACAAGTGGCAGTGGTGTGTAATGAAAAGAAGTATAAACTTACTCTTTTACTCAATCTCAATCACGTGTAGTTCAGCATTGATAATTATTATATAACTGAATTATCACTTGTTTCAATGCAAACGGATGCATATCGTCGCCCTAAAGTTATAGTACGCCATGTCCCTCAACTGTCAAACTGAGAAAATGAAGTTCAAAGTTTAAGCATAATATACTTTGCAAAAACGTTGTCAAATGTCGAAATAAGTTTATCGGTCAAAAACAATGCATGATCAAGAAAATAGCAGCACAAATCTGAAAACTATTATAAATGTATTTTAGCTGATGTGGAAAATTGGTTTTGGACATGGCGTAATATGAGATTCAAAAAATTAATTTTTGCTCAGAATTATAGTACGCCATGTCCACTGTATATCCATGAATGAACTATTTATAATAAAATTTTTGAGTGAAAAGTTTAACAGAATGATAGTTTACATTATTCTGTTGTATTACATGCCGTAGTATAACTCTAGGGCGACGATATGACACGCGCCGCTATGCGACGTACCATCTGAGACTACACAGATGCCTGGATATTTTAAAATCTGAGATGTTACAATTTAATGCCTGAAGATTATAAGAGTTTGAAATCTAGAGATTATATTTGGTAACATCTTCATGTATTAGAAAAATATAATACATTATACGTGCTAATATACGTTTCTATACGGTGTATTATCCTATAATTCTATCATCCAGTTTGTACAATCCATTTTTCTCAGTGTGTGTATATGAAAATTACCAAAGTAATTTTAGAACATACTTCGGAAACTGTAAGTGGAGAACAATCTGGAGTAATCTTGGCGATACTAATGCCAAGGGGTCAAATCGAATGGAAACATCACGAAGAGCCTAATTTTTTAGATCTGCTAGAAATAAGTTGATGCTTCAATTATTGAATCAATCGGACTCCACAACTAGCCGGAGACTAGAGCGGGGACATTATGATAGAAGCACATTTAATGAAATCAGGAAACAGAAGACGATTCGGCAGAGAGATCTAACAGATTCCTATAGCCGGTCTCTCGAAAAACACCTGAAACTGGCCATACCAAAGGGTTTCAATAACCAAACTTGATGAAGGCCAGATAAAGGCAATTATGGCAGCATGAGAGAAAAATATATATGGGGCGCAAACTGGAACAATCATCCTAAGATTTAAAGATTGCCGTTTCGAAAATGGTACTTTTATCGTTATGTTTTCACACAAGGTGTCCCGAATTGGGCTCATAGAAGCTGTTGACGGATTATAACCGTGGGTGGGAGCTCAGATCAAAGTGATTGACAGCAAAGACTTTTAAAGCCCAGCGAAGCTGCTGGCTTCGATCCCTAGTGTATTTGTGGAACCAACCGCAGTACTTAAATGATAGCAATTAAAAATCGAACTATGAAAGAGGAAGGACGGAAGATTATTATTGATGTCAAGCTACCAAATTTGTAATAACTGCAGTGAGGAGTGGTCTCAAGTCTCAAAAAGATCGACCGCAGGCCACGCTATGTGTTGGAGATGATCAATATGAAGGTCTTATCAAAAACCAAAGTCACAACTGTAGACGGAACATCGGATTAGCCTTCGCAAAAGGTGGAGGGGACAACTAAAAGTTAAAATGGACACTATATGTCCTCCTGGATTTCATCTAGATAAACCTTCACTACGCTAAAGGAGCGTCTGATATCTTAAGCAGATGTTCGACATCAGTCATTTATGATAGTTTCGTAGAAAGAATCTATGGGGATTTCTTTAGCGTACCTATTATTTTACAACTAGGACCAACCATTTGAGGAATGGAGAAACCTAGTGGACTACTGCTGCGTTAAAGGATGGCCATTGCTCATCGGATGTGATGCTAACATACATCATTCTATTTGGGGTAGTAAGGACACCAACCACAGGGGTGATTCTCTATTAGATTACCTTTAAACTGTTGATTTAACTTTGTTGAATCAGGGTCATACAACTACATTTGTTACAACTAGATGTCGCAAGGTTGACCGTATGTTTAATAAGTATTAGCAAAGTGTTCAAGTGATGGTATGTATCGTCGGATACGTCATTCTCGAATCATAGACAGATATGCTTTTTCTGGACAGCTGATAGACAACTGATAGCTGGAAAAGCGGTATCAAGGCCCAGTTGGGGGAGAAAAAATGATGTGTCTCTAATTTTGCTGAAGGATCCTAGACTGAATCCCTAGGGTTAATGAAAAAGTCACGTTTTGCTAATAAATGCACAAGCCAGAGGTATGTTTAGAAAGTTACAAGATAGGACTCCAGGATGAAAATCATAAATTCGAAAATTTTGAAAAGAGCAGTAAACCGCTTCACGTCTATCTTCGGTTATACGATCGTCGAACATCTGCTCTTAGATACAGAATCTGAAATTATTTGCCCTTTTTTTAAACTTGAAGTTTTCTAAAAGAATATTGAATACAAAAATAAAAATGGCTTTTTGGGCCAGTAGATCCGCAATAAGAAAAATCTGGGCTTTAAAATCCAGGATTATTTACTGGTTATATACAATGATAATAATCAAACCCATAGTAGAATTGATAATTCATGTTTTTTTTAAAGTTAAGTTATTTTATTAAAAGTGACAAACAGGAAAGTTTAATAAAAGAACGCGATTGCTAAACAGCTTTAGCTTTATTGAAGCAATAAAAAGGAAATATTGTGAAACTTCTAAATATACTGCGTCACCTCAAGTCACATAGTGATATTGCTTTTTTAATTTTAAAACAGATCTTCGTTAGAAGAACATTCTTTAATTGAATTTGAATGGAAAAATAAAAAGAAGAAATCAAATTAAATCAGATAAACTTTACTTTGAGTGCATAGAATGCAAAATAATTCAAAATCGATAAATCGCTATTTTTGAAGATTTTTAGATTTGAAAAAACATTTTACTAAACTATTCAACTTGATCACTCTTAACAAATATATTTGATTGAAACTGGGTTGAAAATAAAATTAATTCGTTGAAAAATGGTCTTTTTCGATTAATTAAACTGTTTTTTAATGAAAATGAAAATATTTTTTAACGAAATATTAACTTATATATTTTTTGTTAAGAATTCATCTTTTTTAGTTAAATGTTTGACAGCTTCCTTGAAAAGGGAACCAATTTGCTAAAAAATCCTTTTTTAGGTTGAAAATTCATCATTTTGTTTTACAATTAAACTATTTTAATGAATATTCATATATTTTATTAAAAATGTAACTATTCAAATAAAAATAACTTTTTTGTTGAACATCAATATTTCTTGTTTAAAAATTCAGTTGATTTCTTGAAAATTCCTCTTTTTTGGCTTAAAATTCAATTGTTTGGTTAATTCTGTTTCGGTTGAGGATTCAACTATTTTTTCTGAAAATTCGACTTTTTTCATGCATTCAATTGGTTTTAATTTGATATAAAAATATCTTTTTTTAAATATCAACTATTACATTTTTTCAGGAACTCATATTCTTGGTTGAAAATTTAACTAATTGGTGAAGATTAGACTTACTTTTTTGAAAATTTATTTTTTTATCTGAAAATTAAATTATTTTGTTGAAAATTCGGTCTTTTTTTGTTGAAAAGTAATGGTTAGACTGCAAACTTTACTATTTTTTTCAAATTCTCTTTTTTAATTCAAATATCAACTGTTACATTTTTTGTTAAGAATTCACATTTTTTGGTTGAAAATTCTAATAATTGGTGAAAATAAGAACTACTTTCTTGACATTTTTTTTTCAGTCTCTTTGGTGTAAAGTGTAACTATTCTGTTGATGATTCTTCTTTTTGGTAAAAAAATATCTTTTTCGTTGAAAATTTAAGTTTTCGGATGAAAATTGAACTATTACATTGAAAAATCGTTGCTTTTTCGGTAAATATTTTTAAATAAAAATTTAATTATTCAAATTCTCATAAAAAATTTATTATTTATAAGGCAGAAATTAAACTATTTGGTAGAAAATTCATGTATTTTTTTTAATAATTCGTATATTTGTTTAAATTAAACTGCTAATTCCACGCTTGGTTGAAATTTTGGATTTTTTCAGTAGAAAATTTAACTATCTGGTTCAAAGTTCACGTGTTTTGTTGAAATTACATTTTCATTTGAATGATTTAAATTTTTCTTGATTTTATTTGAAAATATTTTGTGTTTAATTGAAAAATCACTTATTTGGTTTAAAGTTGAAATATTTTGTACAAATTCTTTTTTTTCCTTCAAATTCACTAGTTTTGTAGAAAATTTAACTGTTTGGTTGAAAATAAACTTTTTCGTTAAAAAATCATATTTTTGGATTTTTTTGTCGTTGAAAATTCAACCGTTTTGTTGAAAATTCATCTTTTCTGATAGAATATTAAGCTTATCGGTTGGAAATTCATTACTTAGGGTTCCTCTCTTTGGTTAAAAATTTCACTATTTCTTGAAGATTCGTTTTTTGGATATTATATCAATTTTTTTTGTATCAAAATTGTAAATTTTCTATTATTTTATGAAAATGTATCTTTTTTATTCTGAAATTGAATTATTTGATTGAAATCATGCCTTTTTCCGTAGAAAATTAATGTTCTTGGTTAAAAATGCATGTTTTTGGTTAAAAATTAAAAAAATTAGTAGAAAATTAAAGAATTCAAGAAAAAGGTATTTTACTTTTTCAACATTTATAATTTTATTTGCAAGTCTTTCAATGAATATTTAATTATTTTGATGAAAATATATTCTTTATTATTTTTTATTAATTTATTTATCATTCTGAAGGCATAAAATGCAGAATATTTGAAAATGAAGAATTCCCTAATTTTAATGATTTTTAGATTAAAGAAAATATATATACTGAACTACTCAACCGTCATTTTTCTTTAAGTTTGCATTTTTTATTTTAGTATTCATCTTTCTGTGTGGAAATTTCTTTTTTTGTTGTTGTTGAAAATTCAGAAATTTAGTTAAAACTTTTTTCTTTCTTCATTGAAAAATCTTTCATATTGAAAAATTGAACAATTTTATTGAAAACAGGTCTTTTTGTTTTGAAAATTTATCTCTTTTTGTAGAATTTTCTTGAAAATGTACATTTTTGGCATTGTGTAGATTGAAAATTCAACTATTTTGTGATTTTTTTTTTTTTATTATTATAAATACGAATGTTTGGTTAGAAATTAATCTGCTTTGGTTAACGATCCAACTATTTCGTTGCAAATTCGACTTTTTTTGATAAATTCAAGTGTTTTTAATGAAAATAAAATGTTTTTCTCATCAAACTATCAATTGCTTCATTTTTCGTTAAGAATTTCAATATTTGGTAGAAATTTGGTCTTTTTCGGTAGAAAATTAATCTTCTTGATTCGAAATTGCACTATTTTTTTCTAAATTTTTTTTTTCTTACAAAAAATTCGTTATTTTTATTGAAATTGTAACTTTTCCATTTTTCGTTTGAAAATTTATCGAATTTTTTTATCCAAGAAAACAAATTTTACTATTTTTTTTCAAATTTGTTATCTTGGATAAAAAATTCCTTTTTTTAATTCAAAATGTAACTTTTTTATTTCCCGTTAAAAATTTATCTGCTTTAGTTGAAAATTCGAATATTTGGTAAAAATGTTGTCTTTTTAGTTAGAAAATTAATCTCCTTCGTCAAAAATGTCACTATTTTCTTCTAAACTTGTTATTTGTTCTTGGTTAAAAAATTCGTTTACTTGATTGAAAATGTAACTTTTTCATTTTTCGTTGCAAATTTATCTTTTGTAGTTTGAAAATTCGACTATTTGGTGAAAATTTCGCATTTTTTCGATAGAAAATTAATCTTCTTGGTTAAAAATTTCACTTTTTTTCTAAATTTGTTTTTTTTTTAATTCCTTATTTTTATTGAAATTTTAACTTTTCCATTTTTCGTTGAAAATTTATTATTTTTTGTTGAAAAGTTATCATGTTTTGTTGAAAATGTATCATTTTTTGTTGAAACTTCGAATAGTTGGTAAAAATTTCGCCTTTTTCGATATAAAATAAATTTTCTTGGTTGAAAAGTTTACTATTTAAGCAAAATTTGTTTTCTTGGATAAAAAATTCGTTTTCTTAATTCAAAATGTATCTTTTTGATTTTTCGTTAAAAATTTAGCTTTTGTAGTTGAAAATTCGAATATTTGGTAAAAATGTTGTCTTTTTCGATAGAAAATGAATCTCCATCGTTAAAAATTGCACTATTTTTTTCTAAACTTGTTTTTTTTTTTGGTTAAAAAATTCCTTCTTTCTTATTGAAAATGTAACTTTTCCATTTTATGTTAAAAATTCATCTTTTTTAGTTGAAAATTCAACAGTTTAGTTAAAATATCGTCGTTTTCAATTTGAAATTCAACACTTAATTTTCTTATCTGAAAAGGGAACTATTGCATTTGTAGTTGAAAATTTACATTATTTAATTAACAATTCAACTACTTGCTTGGAAGTTGAACTACTCCGTTAAAATTTAGTTTTTCTCGTTGCAGATTCTTGATTAGAGTTCAATTAAATTAATTAAGGTTTAATTAAAAACGTAACTATTTTGTTGGAAATTATTATTTTTTTGGTTAAAAATTTAATCTTTCAGCTATTCCAATTTTTGTTTGATTATCTTTTTTAGTTAAAATTTCAACAATGGCATCAAATTTGTCATTTTGGTTTAAAAATGCATCTCTTTTTGTAGAAATGTCATCTTTTTCGGTTAAAAATGCAACTTTCTGGTTCAAACTTGAACAGTTTTCGTTCAGAAATTAACTTTTTTGTTGAAAATTCACTTTTTCGAGTCCAAATTTAACTATTACGTAGAAAATTCGTATTTTTGCATCGAAAATTCAACAATTTGGTAGAAAATTCAACTATATCTTTGAAATTTCAAAATACTTTGTTAAACATGAATTTTTTAGTCAAGATTCATAATTTGTATTAAAAATTAATTTCCTTGGTTAAAAATTATCTATTTTTTTAAATCTAGTTGTTTTTATAACTAATTCTTTTAACCATTCCATTTTTGTTTGAAAATTTACCTTTTTTAGTTAAAAATTCAACTTTTTAGTTGAAAGTTCATGTACTTTGTTCACAAATTTTTCCTTTTTGATAGCAAATTAATCCTCTCAGTTGAAAATTAAATTATTTTGTGGAAAATTGTCCCGTGTTTTCATCAGAGTAAAATTGACGAAAAATCACTGATAGGCATATACTAAATAATTCTTCGTAAGAATATATTGCAGATATTTTTATCTCTATAATAAATTCCATAAAATCTATTTTAATTTTATAAAATCCATGAGATCTTAATCATTCTTAATTTTAATGACTCTTAAATATTCGGAAAGATATTAAACAAAGAAGCAAAACGGACCCTTGAATGGACAAATAACCACATAAGAAATATATTTAAATGTCAATTTTAATTAATTTATTTCTGAAGAAAAGATCTTCTCCTTTCACTTTGCTGGGATTCGAACCACAGAACTTCTGATCCCCGGTCAGGTGCTTTTCTCATTAAGGTACTAGAGCGATTGAAAGAAGAAACTTTATTTCAGAAAATATACGCATTATTAATCAAAAATGATTTTTAATTTATAACTCCATTTAGTCTATAATAATGCGTATATTTTCTGAAATAAAGTTTCTTCTCTCGATCTCTCTAGTAGCTTAATGAGAAAAGCACTTGACCGAAAATCAGAAGTTCTGTCGTACGAATCTCAGCGGAGTGAAAGGAAAAGACCTCTTTTTAGAAAAAAATTATTTAAAAATAATTTGTAATTTATAGCTTCATCTAGTCTGAAAAAGAGGTTAAAATTTTTCTGGTATTCTCTAATGATAATAAAGATTCCTTTAAACTACTTAAGTAATAAAATTCAAGTTGATTACATCAAGCTTCTCAAACGACTACATAAAAAAAAGGGCAAGAATCGAAGGAGACGGAGTGAAGAAGATTGAACGGAAACAAGAGAAAGGGGCGACTATTTTTATGTCAAGCGGTAAGAACTCGTCTGGAGAGAGGAGCTGAAACCCCGACAGGTGTCAGGCGAAAATACGACAGTTCGATGTGGTCACTTGTCTCCAGTTGTCGTGTCGCGAAATAAAATGTTCTTCCCACCACGAAGGTGGCATGTATGGGGGTTGAGCGTCGTGGTAGGGGATCCGTGGCATCCAGAAACCTCTCGTTCTTCGCCGCGAAGACATCTTTCTCTCTCACTTTCTCCCATTCTCTCCATCTCTCTTTTCCTCCTCTCCTCTTTCCTCTCTCCTTCTCGGTATATTTACCGCTTCGTGTCGCCGAGTGGATCTTGTTTGTATCACACCGCTACTCACGGCCCGGCTCGGTTGTCGTTCGCCCTCCAAAACTGTCTCTCCTGGACGATTTATGTTTCCTCCACTCCGAGAGAACGGATTGATCCCTTTTTGTTTGGAGATGCGAGACTGGAGTGTGTTTTTGTCCACCTACGCTGAGGAACCTTGTATGTGAGATCTTCGGACACGCAACCTCTTGTCTCTTTTCTGCTTTTTTTTCTGTTTTGGCCCCGTTGCGAAACGCCACCGATCTCATTGGTGGTCCTTTTAAATGATGGGAATTTAATCCTATTAGTTTTATCTATCCTTTCAGAGGCTAGACAATTTTTAATTTTTGAGGATGTTCTAATGAATCAGGGAGTTGATTAGGCAAATTTCCCACGCTCCATTTCTCAAATCCCACAACCTATATCTCATAACCCATGTCCCACATCTCATAACCCACGTACCACATGTCATAACCCACGTACCACATCTCATAACCCACGTACCACATCTCATAACCCACGTACCACATCTCATAACCCACGTACCGAATCTCATAACCCACGTACCACATCTCATATGTGAGCGTCCACATATTACATAACACATGACCCTTTTCTGATCAGAAAATTAAATTTAAATTCACTTTGATACCCTAAGCACCGATATTATCTACACATAAAAATTTTGTAGTTGCATTTTCAACTAAATAGTTGAATTTTCAAACCAAAAAGACCAATTTTTCAGTAGGCAGTTGAATGTTTAATATACGTTTGCAAGACAAACAGACCAATTTTTTTGAAGAGTTGAATTCAAAGCCCAAAAAGTTGAATTTTCAGAAAAAGTTTATTTGTGGCCAAATAAGATGACTTTTCTAACAAGAATTTTTTTTTAAAGAAATTTCAATGCATCAACACTTCTTTTGGTATAAAATGAGGAACGTTCAACAAAGTAGTTCAAGTTTTGCCCAAAACTGATGAAAATGGAGAAAATTGTTGAATGTTAAACAAAAGGATTATAATTTCATCAAAATAATTTAATTTTCACCTAAATCGTTTAATTGCAACAAAGAAAGAAATGTTATATCCAATAAAGATGACTTTTCTACTAAAGAAAACAAATATTAAATCGCTAATAATCAATTTGCAACAAAAATAATTGAATTTTCAACCTTTGAAATAGTTAAATTTTGTAGTCACAATGAAGAATATTTTTGAAGAAAGTTGAATTTTTAATCCAAAAGGAGACATTTTCTATATAAAAAAACACACAAATCTTCAACTGAAAAAGTGAATCTTAAAAAAAAACGAATTTCCAATATAAAAGTTCAACTTTTAACCGAGCTGATGAATTTTCAATGAAAGAAAATTGATTCTTCACAAAAAATATAATAGTTGATACAAAAAAAAATTAATTTCAATTCAAAATTATTCTAATATAACCAAAAATATGAATTCTCAAGGATAAGTGTAAAAAAAACAACCCAACATTAAATTTCTTGATAAGAGTAACAGTTGACAATGAGAGAAAAAATATATTAATTTTAAATCAAAATCAGTTAAATTCTAACCAAAAATTTCCATTTTTAACCAAAGAAGATAAAATTTCTATAAAAAGAGATGAATTAAAAAAAAGACGAATTTCCAGTCCAGAAGATAATTTTTCTATAAAAAAGAGGGATTTACAACAAAATACATTAATTTTCAACCATTTTGTTAAATTTTTAATTTGAAAAATAATCAATTTCCAACAGCAACAACAAGAAAACAAATTAAAAACAAAATAAATAAATTTGTAACCAACGAGATAAATCTTCAATTAACCAAATAAATTTTTAACCAAGTTGGTCACCTTTCAGTTAAGAAATTGAATTTTCAATCTAGAAGATAAATTTTCTATCCGAAAAGATAAATGTACAACAAAATACATCATATTTCAACCTAACCGTTAAATTTTTGATTGGAAGAAATCAATTTTCAACTAATAATGGAAGGGTTAAATTTTCAGTTAAAAAAATTAATTTTCAACTGAAAAATAGATTTAACTATTTTTAAAAAAATACGAAAATCTAAAACCAATAAAATGAATGTTTTTTAACGTTGTTTTTTTTACCACTGATCTCAGCGATGGGCTTTTTATATTATGGGAATTGAATCCTATTAGTTGTATCTATCCTTTGAGAGGATAGACAATTTGGCAAATTTCCCATGCTCCATTTTTCAAATCCAAAACTATATCCCATAACCCAGGTACCACATCTCATGACCCACGTACCACATCTCATAACCCACGTACCACATCTCATAACTCACGTACCTCATCTCAAATGTGAGCGTCCTCATATTATTTAACACATTACCCTTTTCTGATCAAAAAATTAAATCTAAATCTACTTTGATACACCAAACACCAATATCATCTGCACGAAAAAAATTAATAATTACATTTTCAACCATATGGTTGTATATTCAAGCTAATAGACAAATTGTTCAGAAGCAGTTGACTGTTCAATATATTTTTGCAAGATAAACAGACAAATTTTTTTTAGGTGTTGAATTTAAGACACAAGAAGTTGAATTCTACAAAAAAACGTTTATTCTTAGCCAAATAAGATGACTTTTCTACCAAAAAGAATTTTTTAAAAAGAATGACCGATCTCATTGGTCGCCCTTTTAAATTATGGGAATTGAATCCTATTAGTTGTATCTATCATTTCAGAGGTTAGACAGTTTTTTATTCTATAGGATTTTTCTAATGAATCAGGGAGTTAATGAGGCAAATTTCCCACGCTCCATTTCTCAAACCCACGCCCCAAATCCCACGTCCCGAATCCCATACCCCATTTTCCATTTTCCAAATGCTGTTTCCAGTATTCCACATACCCATTTCACATAGCATATCCCACAACTCATAACCCACGTACCACATCTCGTATGTGAGCGTCAACATATTACATAACACATGACCCTTTTCTGATCAAAAAATTTAATTCAAATCTACTCTGATACATTAAACACCAATATTATTCACACACAAAATTTGGTAGTTGTTTTTAAACAAAATAGTTGAATTTTCAAGCCAAAAAGACGAATTTTTCAGAAGAATTTGAATGTTCTATATCCTTTTGCAAGACAAATAGACCTATTTTTTTTAAGTGTTGAATTTGAAACCCAAGAAGTTGATTTCTCAAAAAAAGTTTAGTTTCAGCCAAATAACATGACTTTTCTCCCAAAAAGAATTTTTTTTAAAGAAATAATTATCTCGTTGGTGGTCACAGAAGAGTGATCTTTCACATCTCGAACCCATTTTCCAAGTCTCCCTTAAAAAATACGAGGGTTATTCATTGATCTCAGAAGAGCGAACCCCTTTTCCAAGTATGGAACCTCTTTTCCAAGTCTCCCTTTACAAAATACGAGAGTTAGTGATTGGTCACTGCAGAGTGATCTGTCACATCTCGAACCCCTTTTCCGAGTCTCCCTCCAAATATACGAGTGTTAGTGACTGGTCACAGAAGAGTCATCTGTCAAATCTGGAACCCCTTTTCCAAGTCTCTCTTGAAAAATACGAGAGTTAGTAACTGGTCTCAGAAGAGTGAACCCCTTTTCCAAGTATGGAACCTCTTTTCCAAGTCACCCATTAAAAAATACGAGTGTTAGTGTTTGGCTACAGAACAGCGAACCCCTTCTCCAAGTCTAGAACCCCTTTCCTAAGTATGGAACCCCTTTCCCAAGTCTCCCTTAAAAAAAAACGTGTGTTAGTGATTGGTTACCGAAGACTGATCTGTCACATTTCGAACCCGTTTTCCAAGTCTCCCTTAAAAAAACACGAGTATTAGTGATTGGTCACCGAAGAGTGATCTGTCACATCTCGAACCTCTTTTTCAAGTCTCTGTTGAAAATTACGAGTGCTAGTGGCTGGTCTCACAAGAGTGAACCCCTTTTCCATGTATGAAACCCCTTTTCCAAGTCTCTGATTGAAAAATACAAGTGTTAGTGATTGGTCCCCGGAGAGTGATCTGTCACATCTCGAACTCCTTTTCCAAGTCTCTCTTAAAAAAATACGAATATTAGTGACTTGTTACAGAATATTGAACCCCTTCTCCATGTCTAGAACCTCTTTCCTAAGAATTGAAGCCTTTTTCCAAGTCTCCCTCTAAAAAATACGTGTTTTAGTGATTGGTCACCGAAGACTGATCTGTCACATCTCGAACCCCTTTTCCAAGTCTCCCTTAAAAAAATACGAGTATTAGTGATTGGTCACCGAAGAGTGATCTGTCACATCTCGAACCCCTTTTTCAAGTCTCTCTTGAAAAATACGAGAGTTAGTGGCTAGTCTCGGAAGAGTGAACCCCCTTTCCATGTCTGGAACCCCCTAGCTAAGTACGGAACCCCTTTTCCCATGCTTCCTTTAAAAAATACGAGCTTTAGTGACTGTCTACATAAGAGTGAATCCCTTTTTCAAGTATAGAACCCCTTTACTAAGTATGGAACCCCTTTTCCAATTCTGCTTTGAAAAAATATGTGTTTTAGTGATTGGTTCCCGAAGACTGATTGGTCACATTTCGAACCCCTTTTCCAAGTCTCCCTTTGAAAAATACGAGTATTAGTGATTGGTCACCGGAGAGTGAGCTGTCACATCTCGAACTCCTTTTCCGAGTCTCCGTTAAAAAGATACGAGTGTCAGGGACTGGATGCAGAAGAGTGAACCCCTTTTCCAAGTCTAGAACCCCTCCTCTAAGTATGGAACCCCCTTTCCAAGTCTCCCTTTGAAAAATACGAGTTACTGTGATTGGTTACAGAAGACTGAACCCCTTTCCCAAGTCTAGAACCCCTCTTCCAAGCCGGGAACCCCTTTTCCAAGTCTCCCTAAAAAATAAAAGTGTTAGTGACTGGTTACAGAAGACTGAACCCCTTTTCCAAGTCTAGAACCTCTTTTATAAGTATGGAACCCCTTTTCCAAGTCTCTATAAAAAAATACGAGTTTTAGTGACTGGTCTCAGAAGAATGAACTCCTTTTCCATGTATGAAACCCCTTTTCCAAGTCTACCATTCAAAAATACGAGTGTTAGTGATTGGTCATCGAAGATCGATCTGTCACATCTCAAACACCTTTTCCAAATCTCCTTTAAAAAGATACGAGTGTCCGGGACTGGTTACAGAAGAGTGAACCCTTTTTCCAAGTCTAGAACCCCTTTTCTGAGTATGGAACCCCTTTTGAAAGTCCTCCTTTGAAAAATATGAGTGTTAGTGATCAGTCACCGAAGAGTGATCTGTCACATCTCGAACCCCCTTTCCAAGTCTCCCTTTGAAAATACGAGTGTTAGTGACTGGTTACAGAAGACTGAACCCCTCTTCCAAGTCTAGAACCCCTTTTATAAGTATGGAACCCCTTTTCGAAGTCTCCCTTTGAAAAATACGAGTGTTAGCGGTTGTTTACCGAAGAGTAATCTGTCACATCTCGAACTACTTTTCCAAGTCTCGTTTAAAAAAATACGAGTGTTGGTGACTGGTAAGAGTGATCTGTCACATCATGAACCCCTTTTCCAAGTATCACTTAAAAAATACGAGTGCTAGTGACTGGTTACAGAAGAGTGATCTGCCACATTTCGAACCTCATGTGGATAATTTGAAGATCATAAAACAAGTGTTTAATTGTAAAATTTAAAACTAATTGTATCATTCTCAATTGTATAGATCACGAGACGTTAACCAATAAAGCTTTCAATATTTTTTAAAGCAGTGCTTACTGCCAAAAAAGTTGAAATGCGAAAAGAAATTTCGTTGATGTAAAAATTTTCCGTACTAGAAAATGGAAGTTCGTCAAAATTTGCTGTACTAGAAAATTTAAATCCGGCAAAAAAGGCCGGACTACAAAATTAGCATACGTCAAAAAATGCAATGGCAATTCTTTAGTGTGCTTTTAGTGAGTAATGTTCTTGATTATATAACGCTTTCTTAGTATTTATAACTTAATATTCCTCATTTTATGATAAAATAGTACAATATTGTACTATTTTTCTCAAGTAGAAAAAAATATTATTGGAACAAAAACTTCCTTATTGACACAAAAATTTGCCGGACTAAAAACTTTAAATATGACAAAATTTGCCGGAGCTCCATACTCGACCTGAAATAATATCAATTGGATTGCAATTATCCTTAAATTTACGCGAAGCTTTCGATTTCAATTCGAGCTCTGGAATTTTTCTTGATCCTACAGTTTATAATTTACACAGTAATTTTTATTTTTTTTTTTAACTGAACATTGTAGCGTAGGAGGCTTGCTTACTATATGAGCATCTCAACCTCGTTGGGTATCAAAATGACCTCGATAACGATTCACGTATCGATAGTCGTAATTCGAGACGATAGTGTGCCTCTTACAATTATGCGAGTGCACGCGTATTGCGGGCTCGCGTGGGACGAAATGAATAATTCATCGCTTACGCTTTGAGCGATTTGTGATTCCATTTGTCAGCGGAATCGCGAAGCGTTCAGGAACAGTCATCGTTATTTAGTGAGGATTAGCCACGGGTTGCACATGCCTGCAATCTCCGGATCCTCATTCCTCAATTGCATCTCTTCTTAACCAAATTAATTTCTTCACATATTTCATGTCAAAAAAATTAATGAGTCAAATTTCCAGTGAGTTATTATAACAAAGTGAGTACTTTTCAAATAAAGATTATATTGATAGTTGCCACAAATTCTCAATTCCGAATTCCATGAGTGAATTTAGTTGGAATGTTCCTTCAAATGATAAATTTTCCACAAAAGAATTGAATTTTCGAGAGAAAAAGACCTTTAAATAAAACAGATGAATTCCTAACCAATTGTTTTTTCAGAAGGTAGTTGAAGTTTCAATCAACTAGTTAATTTCTTAATACAAAAAACGAACTTTTTTAAAGATAGTTTAATTTTCAACATGAAGAGTTGAATTTAAGAAAAAAGAAGGTCATTTGTGATCAAAGAAGATTACTTTTCTACCAAAAAGTTGAATTTTCAGTCCATAAGGACAAATTTTCGGTTCAAAATGATAGGAATGTTCAATAAATTAGTTAAATTCTCGACCAAAAGTTCGAACAACCAGTTGAAATTTCAACGCACAAGGATGAATTTTCAACCAAATAGATGAATTTCAACCAAGAAAGAAAAATTTTATAGCAAAAAAGATGACTTTTATACATAAAAAAAAGGAATTTCTAATGCGAAAGGACGATTTTTTCACAAAAGAATTGAATTTTCCACCAAAGATGACTTTTAAAGAAAACAAGTCAATATTGAACCAAATTGTCGAATTTTTAAACAAAAGAGATTAAAATTTAACCACAAACAGTTGTTTTTTAACCAAATAGTTGAGATTTCAAGCCAAGAGAATAAAATTTTCAGAAGGCAGTTGATTTTCCACCAAAATGTTAATTTGAAACCAAAAAGATGAATTTTCAAACCAAAAGGACGAATTTTTAATCCAAAAATACGAGTTTTCAACACAATAGTTGAATTTTTTAGTAAAAAATATTACTCTTAAAGTAATTAGTGGAATTTTAATGAAATATTAGAAGTTTTAACTAAATTTTGATGAATTTTTCAACAAAAAAATATGATAGCAGACTTTTCAATCTAAAAGAATTGAGTTGGGACCAAAAATAGTTAGATTTTCTTATACAGTCCTATTAATTCAGTTCGAATCTGATTAGAAAAAAAATTCAAACAAAGAAGATTAATTTTTAACCAAAAGACGAATTTTTGACAAAAAACATGAATCTCAAACTAAATAGTTGAATTTTCAACTGAAGAAGAGAATTTTATAACCAGAAATGCGATAGTTAAATTTTCAGATGAAAAAAAATAATTTTCAAATCACAACATTTATTATCTACCCAATTAGAAGAATTTTCAACAATATAGTTAATTTTTAATAAAGGAAGATGAATTTACAAGGAAATAGTCAAATTTTCAACTATAAAAGTTAAATTTTAAATGAAAAATGGAATTGTTACATTTTCGACGTCAATAACTAATTTTAAACAAAAATAAAACGAATTTTCATCAAAAAAAAATAACTTATGACAAAAAGACTCATTTTCTAAAAAATACATAAATTTCTTACTTTATAACGAAAAATTCTCAACGGAAAATGAAATAGTTGAATTTTCGTATCAAAAAATTAATATTCAACAGAAAAAAATGAATTCCCAATAAATATTTAAACTTTCCAGTTAAATTTTCAGTTAAAAAAACAACTAATTTTCAACAGAAACAAAACGAATCCTCAGTCCTCTGAATGGTGAATTTTTAACAAACAAAATTAATTTTTCACTTAAATAGACGAATTTTCAACAAAATACATGAATTTTGTACCAAATAGTTGAATATTAAACTTTGGAAGAAAAAATGTTCAACCAAAAATGGAATAGCTACATTTCCAGATAATAAAATTAATTTTCAGAAAAAAAAACTAAAAAGTAATTTTGAATTTTGGACCAAAAATATGAATTTTCAACATAAAAATTAATATTCAACCAAGTATTAATTTTCTACCAAATTGTTGAATTTTCAAGCCTAAAAGACGGATTTTCTACAAAGCAGTTGAATTTTCAACCCGAAAATATGATTTTTCTCCAAAAAAGTTAATTTACGATCAAATAGTTGAACTTTTAACTAAATGATAAATCATGAACCAAGAATTTTTTTTTTAGAAATCAGTTAAATTTTAAACCAAATAGTTGATTTAAAAAAAAATGAATTTTAAACGAAGCATTTCAACCAAAAAAACATCAATTTTCAATTAAAAATATCAATTTTAAAGCAAAATGGAATCGTTACACTTTGAGTGAAGAAAATTAATTCTTAACAACAACAAAAAACGAATTGTTAGCAAAATAGTTAAATTTTCAACCAGAGAGATGAATTTTTATCTAAAATGATGAATCTTTATAAAAAATTGATTTTTTAACCAAGGTCAATAATTTTCAAAAAAAAAAAATAATTGTCAACAAAATAAATGAATTTTCATCGAGGAAATTTAATTTTCAACTAAAAATGAATAATTATAACTTGAAAAGGTATATTTTCAACCAAAAATGGAATAGTTCAATTTTGAATTAAAAAATTAACTTTGAACCGATTATTAGAATTTTTAACCAAACGAGATTAATTCCGTACCAAAATATAATGGTAAACTTTTCCAATAAAAAAAAATTAACTTTTAATTCTTTTTAATTGTAAAGTCTACTATTATATTTTTGTTTCAGACTGCATCTCTTTTGGTTTCTGATTTAAAAAAAAACTGTGTTAAAAATTAATTTTTTTGGCGAAGATTAATCTGTTTGGTTGAAAAATTCTCTATCATGTTACAAGTATGGGATTTTTGCTGCAAATGAATTTTTTTAATCGAAAATTTAGCTATTCCATTTTTTGTTGAAAATTGTTCTTTTTTAGTTGAAAATTCAATTATTTGGTTGAAAACTCGCTAATTTCGTTAAAAATTCTTATTTTTTGGTGAAAAATTATTCTTCTTGATTGAAAGTTAAACTACTTTGTTCAAAATTTATTTTATCAGTTGAAGATTCATCTCTTTGGTTGAAAATTTGACTATTTTTTTGAGAATTCGTTGTTTGTTTTGGTTAAAAATCTTTTTTTTTTCAACTGCAAATTTAGCTATTCCATTTCTGTTTAAAAATGCAATTTTTTTTGAAAATTCTATTATTTTTGTAGAAAATTCAACTATTTGGTAGAAAATGATTTTTTTTTTAAATTCATATTTTCGGGGTAAAGGCTCATCTGCTTTTTAGAATATTGCTCTATTTGGTTTAATAATTCAACAACGGGCTCGACTTTTTTTTCCTCTTGACTGAAAAATCTTTCTTAGTCGAAAATTCAACTCTTTTTGTTGAAAATTTATATTTTTGGGTTAAAAATCTAAATGATTTGCAGAAAATTTGTCTTTTTGGCTTGAAAATTCAACAATTAGGTTCAATTTTTTTCTTTATTGACTGAAAAATCTTTTTTGGTTGATAATTCAACTCTTTTGTGGAAAATTTAACTTTTTTTTTTAAATTCGTCGCTTTTGCTAGAAAGTTCGACTATTTGGCTGTAAAAGCAAGTGCTTGATTTAAAAATCAAGTTTTTCGCGTTTAAAAGTCAAATGTTTAAAAAAAATCGATTTTTAGCTTGAAAACTCAACTCTTTTGTTGAAAATTTGTCTTTTTGGATTTGAAATTCATCTCCCGTGTTGGGAAAATAATCTTTTTTGGTTAAAAATACAACTATATAGTTGAAAATGAAATCTATATTTCGACCTGAAATTTTAGGAATATGGTACCTACATTAATGAAAAATTAGTGAAAAATCACGCCATTTTCCTTGTTTTGAGGGCATTTTGGGCTGTGGAATCTTTATTTTTAATTCTCCTTTCCTTCCCTTAAATATATTTAGATCAATTATTGAAAAATATTTTTTATCGCTTTAATTTCTCCCATAATAAATGTCTATATTTTTTTAAAATAAATTGCTTTCTCTAACTTTGTCTGTATTTTTGACAGTGAGAGAACTCAGCGAAGAAGAGAAGCAAATGATTATTTTATCAGAAGATTTCCAACGTTTTCTGGACCGAACAAGCAGAATTGTGGAACGAGCTCTTGGAGAATCGGTTGATATTTACACCGATTATACGGGCACAATGGATGGAGAGGATGGAATGTGAGTAGAAAAAAATTTATTTTTATAAAAGCAGATAATAATACAAGATCAGGGTGGCCACTCAACCGGGAGAAAACCGGGAGAAAAATATTAAACCGGGACATTTCCCGTATCTCATAATTCGCGCGTTTTGTAAGTTTTGAGTAAAAATGATACTTATCAATAATGTATTTATCGTCTTTAAAATTTCTGAAATTTCACACTCCATCATCCGGCTGTGCTCTTCAAATTGGGAGCGCCTGTTTTCGGTTCATCGTGGCTACTTTCCCGGTGGCGGATTGCTCCTTTCCAGACGCATACATGAAGCACATGTTCGATTAATTAAACAAAACCAAAAACAAGACCATTTTTCAAGAAACGGAGGCTTTCTTTTTTTGTATTATGCCATTGAGATTATGTGTTAAAAATATTACATGGAACCATTCATTTGTGTAGGAGGAAACTGCTGTTATGTAATACATGGGCTAAAATTCAAGCCTGAGGAAGCGCCTTAAGGTCTCGCAATTATGTAATCGTTCCGTTCATGAGGTCCGCTAGGACGGTTCTTTATATAAAAGTAAAGAATTGAATTATTTAAATAAATTCAGTGTAAATCACTAATAAGATTATTTAAATATACTTCAAAAGGCAATTAAAACACTAATAAATGTTTTAATAATATGACAAAAATGCGAAGAGACAAAGAAAGTAGAAAATTTCTAATAGTTAAAATTCTTCTAGCAATAATCCTAAAAGAAGAGTTTCCGGAAGTTTCATGAAAATTCAAAATATATAAAAGAAGCTAACGGATAAATAAGAAATTAGTTATATGTAAAAAGTGTGTATAAAATTGATCAAATAGGTTCAGACAGCAAAAGCCTACTGGTTGATAAATGAAAGAATGAAATATTGATGAATGGAAAGCGATTTCGAATCATGCTTGTAATAATATTGAATATTTTACTATTATTAACGAAAATTTCAATTACAATCATATTTTTTGTTAAGCTAAGAACATTCTTAATAACATTTTATACACTTGTCATTTATAAGAAACGAATAATTTTCATTAAATGCTTAAAATAATCTGATTTGCTTAATGGATTGATTCATAAATATTTACAAGAAATGAATATTGTAAAAGCACTTTATATTTTTGTTCTTTTTATTTAGCTGAGAAATCAACTTCTACTTTATGGCCGTTTTGCTTTTTATTACACCAGCAGGCATCGTGAGGTGCGCATAAGTCGAGTAAATAAAATATAAATTGTTTTTGTTTTCATAGCTTTCGACGCCTTGAGCTTCTTCTTTTGACTTTTTTTACTTTCTTTATTTCACTGCCTTTATTTTTCCTCTATCACTATTGAAACGTGCCGAGAAAATGTCTCGGATGGAGTGAAACAAATTTTTATATTCAATCGGAATGGTTTATCGATCCAACAATATATTTTCTTTTTAGTATCAACTTTTTCAGCAGGCATTTTAAACTTTTATTGCTTTCACGAAATTTCACCAGAATACCTTTATTTAAAAATTCATTCAAAAACCTTTTGTCTCTAATTCTGGAGATATGATTTTCATTCAGTAAAACTTCATTTAAAAATTTGAATTTTTACAAGTTTGGAATTTGATTCATAAATGAGAAGTGTTGGGCTTTGAAAAAATTTTAATTAAATGATGTTGGACACATTTTTTACGAGCAAGTACAAAAGTATGAAATGCGGTTGGTTTTTATCGATTTTTTTTATCGCTGGCGAGATATGATGAGAGATGAACGAAGAATTCGTGCATGTGCAAAGTTGGTGATCTGTGAGTAAATTCCTATGCTTGCTTCATAACTCTCTCGTGTATGTACAGACTGGTGATTATTCCTAACGACTCACAAGATGGTGAAAAAAATAGTGACTGGCAATACGACTCCTCATTTTAAAAATAAAACCAATTTCCTCACATCACAATTCATGCGATAAATAAAATATCGAATCCAATTCTCATTAATGTTCGAACTAGAGAAACTTGAAATTTACGATCATAAATTGTTTTCAATATGATTTTTCAATATTAAACATTAGTTGCTATAATAAAAAATACAGTCATTTTTGTAACAAACCTATAATGGCAATCAAAAATAATATATTGAAATATAGAGTGTCCTTAGGGCCTTAAAAGTTCATCAGGCGAATCAGCTGCCCTGGTTGATCGCGGCCATATTTGTTGGATTTTTTTTTTCATATGTGAATAATATTAAAATTTGTAACCTGATGACTCGTACACTTCCTTACAAAATAATTTCTTTTAATTATAAAAAGTCGTTGAGATCTTATTAGGAACTACACTTTATTCAAATAATTAATTAAATATGAAGAAACAAATTTTTCATAAAGTATTATAAAGACGAAAGGTCAGAGCATGTATAAAATACTTAATCATAGCTTAAAGAATCTTGGAATGCTCCTGAAAACTAATTGTATTTTTGGAGAGGGAAAAGATGGTTGGTTATGAAATAATTTGAAAATATAAAAGTCGTGTAGTAATTTTCTTTTTTGTCCAAATTTTTTTCATGTTGCCTCTTACAAAAAATTCAAAAGTTATACGATTTCAATGTATGACTGCTGATATTTTTGGTAAAAAGCTTCTCTATGAGATGATCATATCCAACTTGAAAAAAATTAATTAATTTACTTCAGTCTAAATCATATTTTTTTTAATTAATTTTTTTTAATGCGTTTTCTCATAAATATTCTAACATTAATAACATTGCGTTTGTGTAAGTATAATTAATTAAACTTGTTTCTATATTTGTCCTTTCGTCCTTGTAATACCTACAAATGTTCTTTAAAAATAACCAGTTTATTGCGCCAATTGAGCTCTTAAGCTAACGGCGTTGGCCCTCGGGTTGTGAATGTATGAAACTTTCCAAATTCATCAAAATAATTATTTCTTGAAAATTAACTTATATAGAATAACAAGAAGGAATATTTTTCTATCTACATTTTTTTTGTCCATTGATTAATTTTAATAAATAAGTGATGAAAACATAAGTCGTTATAACTTGGTCAAATATTATTGAAAATATTTAAAATTTGGTACGCATACAAAGTATACTCTGGGAATGCTTGAAAAATAATTAATATTTATTTATATTTCCAACAATTTTTTAATAATCCATCTAAAACCTTCCAGAAATCTTCTTTCAACTATATAGAACGACTTTTTGCTGGAAGTTATTTCAAATCTGAAGTTCCTCGATACTTTTTGTCGACGAAACTAGAAAAACGTGGCAACCGACCGACCTTAATTTGCAGTCAAATATTATAAAACGGAAAGTAATTTCCAACTTTTGTATAATTTTGATGGCGTCCCTAAGGTATAAATTACATATGTACCAAATTTCAAACAATTTCAATGATATTTAGCCGAGTTATGACTTATTGATTTTCGGAAATTTTTGTCAGTTTTTAATTTTTATTAATAAAACTAATCATGGAGGGGGGGGGGGTGTTATTAGAAAACAAGCCCGTCTTACAATTCTATAGATGTCTATATATTTGAACAAATTAAGTTTGCGAAATTGAAAATTTT
Organism: Andricus grossulariae; assembly: GCA_011634705.1. Lineage (NCBI taxonomy): Eukaryota > Metazoa > Arthropoda > Insecta > Hymenoptera > Cynipidae > Andricus > Andricus grossulariae. The sequence goes on from JAABKJ010001755.1 coordinate 719,376, forward strand.
CATGTTTTGAGACCCAGGACCAACGCTTTTAGTGTTTGCGAGCATCGGGTGAGTGATTGAATCCAAGAGCTCAATTTTAACCGATAATCAAAATTAATTTTGCTGGATTCTCCAATTATAACTTTCAAAAAATTCATCATGAACGATTAAAAAAAGGATACTAGTTGATATGGCTGAAGCGATTGATCAGATTTTAAAAGTCTAAACACCCTCTATATGTTAATAAAACATTTTCAATTGATATTATTAGGTTATAAAAATCATTTTTGGAATTTTAATATTACAAGTAATGATCAAGGTTTGCAGCAGTTTTTAATTAATCAACTAAATATAAATCTGTAGTCTTTGGTTTAAAACGATGGCGCCGATGTCTAACATCTGATTGAACGAAGTTTGGCAAAGATGATATTATATTAAGAATCAAGAGAATTTGACAATCAAAAACAAGGTTTAATTTAAAAAGACAATTACACAATTATTTAATTAATAATAATTTATTACTAGTGGAAGACGCGAAACCTTCTACCATAATTCGAGCATGAGATTAAAATAACTTTCTGGGCGGTGTAAAAAAAATATATTTTTTAAATCGGTTATAGGACAATGTCACTTGCCAAAAAAATGTTTTTTTTTTCTATTCAAACAAAATTTTTTTTTGACCTTACATTATTTATGGAATTTGTTTGATTTAAATAAAATTAGTTTAAGTTGAACAATGGTGTGTTTGAATGAAATAAATCTTGTTTCAATCAATAAAATATGTTTTTGACCTTATATAAAAAAGTATTTGTTTGATTCAAATAGGCATTTTTCTGAAGGTTGAAAAAGTTGTGGTATACAATTTCTTTTTTATCAGAAAAAAATAATCGTGCGTTTCTCGAAATGAAAGTAAAGTAGTTATTTTTAACGTATTTTAAATAAATGTTCCACTTTTGCAACCACTGAAAAAAAAGTTTGAATTTCCTGACGCCTCCGTGGGGATTGAAACACATCCAACGAATTTAAAAAAATCACGGTTCATCCTGATCGGATACCAGAACCTTTTCACATTGCCCAAAAACAGATTTGAAAAAATAATGTTTTTCTCCAGCTTTTGTAATTGAATTGTTTCTTACTGTCACTTCTCATTAAATTTGGTAAAATAGTTAAATTTTAATAAATTATGGCCTATTTTCTTTGGGAAATCATTCCCTACAACCCTGCTGTTTTTAATTTTTAAAATAAGTAAATAATCTTCATATATAGTTTTTTAAAAGATGTTTTCTTTTCAAATAATTTTTCGACGATTTTAGATATAGAAAAATTTACTTCCAAAATTGGAAATAGTAAGGTGCTAGAAAATGTTTTCACCGAAAAAGTAAGTTATTTATTTAAATGCAAGCATTTTCAAAAAATGAGTGAAAAGCGATGGTGAGAAAAAATTAAAATGGAAGAAACATTGTTAAATTAAATGTTTTTGGTAAGTTTTAACATTTGTTCTATAAAAATAATGCTTTTTATTTAAAATGACATCATCAGTAATATTATTTCGACTCTTAGAATCATAGAAGAACTATTTTTTTCAGAAATTTGTTTTTGGCATGACATTTACCTTAAGGGGATTAAAACGACTTGGGTTTTTGCCATATACATAATACGCCTACGAGGATGCATTGTTCAATGTAATATTTAAACCACATAATCTAAAGGCAATTGTACTCGCGAGAGCAGAGCGATTGTTTCGAAAAATGTTGTTGTTTATTTTTGTAATTGAAAATTGAGTGTTTTCGCGCCTGTAAAATGCAACGCGACAGCCAACACTGTATAATTGATTAATATAATATAATACATTATTGAACAAAAAAAAATACATATAAGGATAATTTTTAAGTTGGTTTGATGGTAAGAAAAAAATAACTTCCTTACCGACGAAAAGGAGGATATTATATATATTTTCGAAAAATTATCATTATATGTTATTATTATTTATTTTTATTATTGTATTATAGTATATTATTATATTATACATTACTATAAGTTACGAAAACGCAGTAGTTGCAGATTTTATTCGACTTGAAACTAGATCGAGTGACTACAGCCCGGCATACGGTGTTAACTGGCACGGTGCATTGTACAGGCGCAGAATTTTCAATTACAAGAAAAAAAAACAACAATCAGAACATTTTTCGAAAAAATCGCTATGTTCCCTCCAGTATAATTGCCTTTGAATTATGTGCTTGAAATATTACGTTAAAAAATGCATTCTCGTAGATGTTTTATGTATGTGGCGAAAACCTGAGTCATTTTAATCCCCTTAATTGACCATGGTCGAACATTCGATGGGAGGTTTCACGTCTACTGATACCCGAGGCCTAGATTGTTTCAGTGAAGATCGGCGCCACTGATTAATAAAAGGTATTATTTCAAAAATTAAGTTCTAAAAAACTGAAATAGAATAATAGATTAAAAATAGAGGAGAATGTATGATGGTGCCAATGGAATTTGCTACGAGAGGTGAGTGTTGTCAGAGGGAAAGGGGATTGGTGCGCATCGCTTCTCGCTAAAAGCTAAAGTTCGCGTGAGTTAGCCAATCAGGTGCGTGTTAGTGATAACGGCCGGCCAATCAGCGAGCCAGGGAGCTATTCTCCGAGAGGGTGGCTCTCACTCGAGAAAGCTGTGGATACAGAGCTTACCAAGTGGGACTCTGGGCTGGTAAAGGTGACCACGGCGCCGTGAAGTCGCCTTGCGTTCACTGTCGCCGATGCCTGTGTTCAATTAATTTATTAATTCAGTCATTTTATTCCACTCTAATATCACTCTAAATCTCTAACATTATTTTAAAATACACTCTCAGTCAGAACTATCAACAAAAACATTTTTTTTATAGATAGAAATTTGTCTCCTTATTTGGCGAACAAAAAATGTATTTTTATAACACATGCATGATTTCAGCCTTTTTCAATGCCTCTGAAATGGGGCCAAAGTTCTACTTTTCAGTCCCTAGGGAGTGAAAAGTACTTTTCAATTGCTAGGGAGTAAAATGTGACGTCAGAGGTGAATAATGAAAATTATCAAACGATCAGGTGATCGTTTTGACAGATTGGACCAACTCGAAGCGATAAGTTACCATACAGATAGCCTGAATTTAACTAAATTTTCAAAATTTCTGAAATCTTCAAAAGGATCCCTAACTCAATGTACAGAAATGGCATTTTGCCCAAATGTCTAATTACAAACTTTTTCTTGTAATTTCAAAGCTTTCACCCTATGAACTAGATATAACTAAGATTTTTGTATGTAAGATATGTGGGGATTGTTTTCACACCCCTTTAAGATTCAAGCAAGACAATTTTTTTTTAATTCAGGACTTAATTTTTCAGAAAAAGGTAATATAAAATTTTTCTTATACTTCCCGTCACTTAAATTCAATGTAAAGAGGAATAAGAAAGAAAAAAATGGTCAACTTGTGAAGTTAATTGTTATAAACAAATTGTATTAACAAATAATCGACAATAGGAAATATTAATCTTGCAAGTATATTTCTTCTCTGAAATTGCTTGCTTTTATCCTTAGGATGATACGTGGCCATTGAAATTTAAGATTAAATGTTATTAGTTAATTAAATTACCAAATTATATAAATAAATGTACATCGAAGACAGAGGGCAAAAACAAATCGTTATTTCTTCTAGTCTTGTTGTAATTATATTATCAATGATATTTTCTGAAAAAATGTTACCACTTATCAATAATTGTTCATTTTATAAATAAATGATATAAACAAGCGCATATTTTAGGCGTTTTTAAGCGAAAAAAATAGTTTTTTCTTCCGACCTTGCTGAAATTATATTTCTAATGATGTTTTCTTAAAAAGTTTCGCTATGCATTAATGTTATGCATTAATTATCTTTAAAATTATATTGACAATAATGTTTTCAAAAAAAATTTTGTCATTTTTCGCTATTGGTTCATTTTATAAACAAATAAGTATACTGTTTTCGCATTTAGCTACTACATCATCTTCTCAGTGATATTTTCTGATGAATTTTGGTTGCAAAATAAAATCTATTAAATTTATAACAAATAATATAAGCGTATACAAATTTTAGTAATTTGTCAACAGAGAGAAATTATTCGACAAGAGTTCATGGAAAAAACATTGCCAACATAATTTCAACAAGACAAGGAAGAAAAATGTTTTTCTGCTTATGAATACCTACAATTTGTATTTTTTATATAATTTGTTTATAAATTTTATAAATTCCATTTTATCACAAAATTTTGTCAAAGCACATCATTCACAATATAATTTTAACAAGAATAGATGAAATAACGATTTTTTCTGCCTATAAACGCCTAGAATGTGCACTTGTTCACCTAATTTGTTCATAAAATGAAAATGAGTAGTGAGGCATAACAAAATTTTATATAGAAAATTCATTACACATATATAGTTTTAGAAATAATTAAAGAAAAAATGATTTATTTCTGCCTATAAATATCTACAATGTACATTTGTTTATATAGTTTGCTTATAAAATGAACGATTAGGGATGCTTGGCAACATTTTTCTATGGAACATCATTGTTCATATAATTTCAACATGATCAGAAGAAAAAAAATTTATTTTTGCCTAAAATCGCTTCATATGCTAATTTGTTTATATAATTTATTTATAAGAAAAATATTGATGCATAGTAAAATGTTATCAGAACACATCATTTGCAATATAATTTCCGCTAGGTCAGAAGTAAAAACAAGTTATTTTCGCTTGAAAGCGCCTTGTATGTGCATTTGCTTATATAATTTGTTTATGAAATGAATAAATATTCATGGCTGGTAACATTTGTTTAGAAAAAATCATTGGTGATATAATTACAACAATACTAGAAGAAATAACGATTTGTTTATGCCGATAAATGTCTGCGATGTATATTTGTTCATATAATTTGTTTATAGAATTAATTATTATTAACATATAATCTTCAATTTTAATGGCCGCGTATCATCCTAACGATGCAAGCAACCAATTTCAGAGCAAAAATGTACTTTGAAGACGAATATCCCTCAATGTCGATTGTTTGTTAATACAATTTGTTCATAACAATTTACTTCACAAGTTATCATTTTTTTGATTTTATATAACTCTGTGCATTTTATGCAAGTGAGGAAAAGAATAAAAAAATTTATACAGGAGATAAAAAATAAAATAAAAAAAAATTGACACTTTCTTCGCTATTTTGCATTAACATAAAAATTAAATTAACAAAAAAAATATAAACCCTTACCGTTTTCTGAAAAGTTTAGTTCTGAATTTAAAAAAAAGTTCTAAAATCAATGCATGATTGCGATCTGAGTGTCATTTTGAACCTAATTTTTTTATTTCATCTTTATTTTAATTTTCAGAAAATGTCAATTCACTTCTTTTAATTTTTAGAGGATGTGAAAGCAACCCTTGAAAAAAAATCAGCAAATTTCCCTGCTATAATATGTTCCCGAAATTTATTTTGAAGTGATTTTCTACCCCGATAGTATAATAAAAATCCCCTGTGATTTTTTTTGTTCGGAAATGTCGGGTTTCTTTCTTGAACTTTTAAGGGATGTTTGAACAACCCTCTTGAAAAATGTAACGACTTTTTCTGCTAAGATATGTTTTCCAAGTTTCTTGTTAATTGACTTCCGACTCTAGTAGTATAATAACAAATTTCCCGAGATTTTGATTGTTAGGGAATGTAGATTTCCTCGCCTGAATGCTTAGGGGATGCTGAAGCAACCCTTGAAATTAATTCAGCGATCTTTTCTGCTAGGGGATGATACTCACATTTCTTTTAAATCGAGTTTGGACGACAATCATTTAATTGAAAAATGTCCCGTGATTTTGATTTTTAGGAAATGTCGATTTCCTTGGTAGAATGCTTAAGGGATGTTAAAACAACCCTTAATATGGATCCAACCATTTTGTCTGCTAGGTCATATTTTCAAAATTTATCGTGAACTTATTTTCAAACCCAATAGTATAATGGACAAATTTCTTGTCGTTTTGGTTGCAGGAAAATGTCGATTTCCGGTCTTGAATATTTAAGGGATGTTAAAACAACCCTTAAAATAAATTCCAACACTTTACCTGGTAGAGAATGATTCCTGCACTTATTTTTAAGTAAATCGATTCCAATAGTTTAATAAAAAAACTCCCGTGGTTTTGGTTTATTGGAAATGTCTGACTAACAAAATATTAAGCATCTTACCAAATTTGAGAGAAAGTTTCGCAGAGGAATAAAATTTCAATAATAGACGAATTTTGTGTTAAAATACACAAAAAAATTAAAAGTTTAGAAGCTTGAGTAAAAACTGAAAAATTTTCTGATAATTTCTTTGGGAATTATTGATCTGAGGTTTGTAATTACAAATAAATGTAATAATTAGATGTTTTGATAAAAGCCATTTTCTGTACACTGAGGGCGAGGTCCTTTCCAACATTTTTCAAGTGTTTGGTAATTTATGAATTTACCAGTAATTTCTAAAATTTCCGTAACTTTCGAAAGTTTCCTAAATTCATAACAAAATGAAAATAGTTTTTTCAAAATTCCTCCATATGAGCAGAAATCTTGCCTGTGTTACAAAAAACGTTCGAAACCATGAATTTGTCATAAAAGATATCGTATGCACCAAGGAGGAGAGGACTTTTTACGACTCCTGTATTCTTTTAGTACTCATCTCCGGATCGCATTTACGCACTCGCCTGCCGCTCGTACTAAAAACATACACTCGTTGAAAAGTCTCATTTATCCCCCTTGGTGCATAATATAATATTTTATTTAACCAAGTTACCTGGAATATTTCAGAAAATTTTATCTTACGTTCCAGGATTAGGATCAAAAAAATAGCAGTGGAAATTGTTTATCTTGATAATTTTGAGCGGTAGTTTTGAGTATATACATTTATTTCTTTTCAGTTTTTTAAACAATTTTAAACTGGAATCATAATTTGCAAATTATAAAATTATTTTCTCAGAGTTGAATGATCTTCCACAAAACTTTTTTGATTTGTAACCCTTTTTTAAGTTAATAATACATGTGATTCGGAGTAGTAAAATTTTCTAAAATTTTATATTTTTAGGTTTTTTTTCTAGTGGAAAAAAATAATTCGCAATTAAGCATTATTTAAAAAAACTGAAATAAGAAAAAAACTCAATAAATCACGAATGTAATTGAAGGATTTCTCCCCTGTAAAATCAATTAGATTCGTTACTTGATACAGTTGAAATTTAAATTAAATGAATAATGCAACACAATAATGCAAATCTAAATAATCTGCACTTTTTAATATTCTCGTTGATTCTGAAAATAAAAATTAGATAAGTCATTGTGAAATAGTCTCTTAACACATAGTATAGATTCTACTTTATTTATTAATTAATTAATTCCTGTTGATTTCCAATTGTGGAAAAGCGTTATAATTTCAAAATCTCAGCTTAAATTCTAAATGTGGGTTGAAATTTGAAAGTAGCAAATTAATTCTAAAGATAATAAGATAAATTTCTAGAACTTCCCAATACGGCACATTTCTGGAAACTCAATTACGTTTGACAGTGGAACTTTTAATAATTGAAGATTGCAAATTTGGGGTGATTGTCTTCGCTTGAATTTCAACAATTGCCTGTATTCTGTTGACTTGTCGTGAGTCGAATAATACTGTCATTGTTGGTCGCAACAATGACGTATGTCGGCTAAAATTGTTATTTTATGGCCCGGCTTTATAGCTCTATTCAGTTGGAATTGCTGACTAAATGTGAGAAAGTATGAGAAAAAGTTTATATTTCATGTAAAACCATAGTTCCTTAAAAAAGCTATAACACATAGAAATATTTTTAAAATACAATCGGAAAGCGTATCAAATTCGATCTCTGAGAAGGCCAATTTGAATGAATTTCGTTAATTATTGCTAAAGTATCAGGTATGAGATAAATCAGTACTAAATTATAAACTTTTTTTGAAAATTTTTATTCTATTAGTTCTACGAAATAATTCGGGGCATTTATTTTGATGACTTGTAATTCTTGGTGGCGGCAATCATTCGTGAATACAATGGCGTCCGAGGAGAAATATTTGAGACACCGCATGCTTTTTTGAATTCCAACTGAAAAATTATCATTTTGAAATCTCTGATTGGAATGTAAAGAAAATGCAGTGTTTCAAATTTTCCTTGTCGGATGCTATTGTATGGATGAATGATTTTTGAGGTCAAGTCCGCAGGACCGCCACCTATTATATCGTGTTTTAGAGCTTAAGGTTCGCTTTTTGAAACTACTTTAGGGCGCAAAAAAATTCAAATTTGTCCAAGAGTTACAAAACATCAAAGTAAAGCCACCGAATTAATTTGTATACCTGATATTTTCTTTCATTTTTTTACAAATACTCACAGGACTTATGTTTTTAAAAAAGGTAATCTTGAAACAAGAAAAAATATCAAAAAACTTCAATATCCCTACTGTTTCAACAAGACTTGGAATAAAGTACAAGAAAAGTTTCTCCTAATTTCAAAAAAATGTTTACAAGTCCAAATTTATGTTTCAAGAAAGTTCAAAAACATTTTAAAAGAAATTATATAGAAATTTATAGTATATCTGTCCCAAACACCATTTTTAGTTAACAGAAAATTTTCCAGTACTTTTTTTCTTGAAAAAGTCCTGTCGAAACAGGGCATATCTATAATCATATTATACGGATTGTACAATTTTACCCAAAAATATTTGCAATAAAATAAAAAATAGAGTTAAAAATTTTGTAATTGTTTTCAATTGCGTTATATCAATTTGGGCAAAAGTTCTTAAATTCAAACACAAGTTTATTCCACTACAAATAAAACAGCAATAACTGAATAAAATTAAATTATACGAACAAAACTGTGGAATATAACTCTTCTTTATTGAAACATAACTCCTATTTTTATCCTAAACTTTGTCCTGATAAAAATACTTTTTTTTTCAATTTTTTACAATGTTATCTTTATATCAAAGAGCGTTGGCCAGGACGCCTCGTTTATGCTTGAGGGTAAATTAAGCCTTTTTTGCTGTCGAGTGTCGATCGTTGTCGGCATGAACTGACATTAACTCAAGCACCACTTGTGCTCGATTTCGTTGGGGGAAATGACAAAATCGTTCTTTCAACCCACCCACTCAATAAAAATGTAATTATTACATCAATCTATTATTATCGCTTATTGTTGATGAATAAATAAATTCACATATATTAAATGTACACAAATATCGATTGTTAAGACGTCAAGTATTCCCTTCCAGCAAGATATGCCGGATATAATCTTCTCTTTTGACATATTTTATCATAATCAAATTCTAAAGAACTATGATTAATTCCCAAAAATGTATGATAAATACCAAAGATGTTAAGGTTCATTCCGTAATTTTAGTTAAAAAATTCACCTCGGGCAAGATATGCCGGAATAGAAAAGTGGTCGAGTATTTCCTTTCGGACATATTTTATCGTTAGTAAATTTTGAAGAATTCCAACGAATTTACGATATATTCGAAAGATTTTAGGATAAGTTCTAAATAATTCAAGGTTAATTCCCTTAAGTTTAAAAATCCTGCGATTTCTGTGGACGAAATAAGATAAGGTACTCTTCTCTCCGGAAGAGAAAAATATTTTGGAAGAGACACTATAGTTGGTTTTAACCAATGCATAATGTAACAGAAAGTAGGAAAGTAGGAAAAAAGGGGAAAAAGATGGAGCATATTTCTAGAAATCTGAACGACTGCAGTGAGAAGAATATACATTTCTCTCATCTGTTTTTCGATATCGAATTTCTAAGACCATCCGAGATAGGAACTTAATTTTTAATTTATACCCACATCACTCTAATGATATACAATTTTGTTTAATTACTCATTGAATTATTGATGTCGAAGAGTTAATTACTAATTCACCTGTCTCTTTATATTAGTTAGAATATCAAATAAAGTGGGTCTCATTTTATTATATAATATAATCACGTCAGATAATAATTGATTAATTATTATGATTTATGGAAAATGAGTGATTAAGAAATGTGTTTCCAATTGTCTGAAAGTAAATATTAATTAATTAATCCATTCCAGTGGTCATTATGTAATGCAACTAAAACTCAAACAAATTCGAATTGTGAAAAATAGTCGAAATTGTAAAAGTGTCGAGTGCTTAAAAGAATTTATGTGTTCTAATTTCTAAATTCATTCTTCCACGCAATAAAAATAGAAATGTCGATTTTTTTTTTAGATTAAAGAAAATATTTGAGGTGTAGTTCTGCATTGAACCATTTAACTGGAAAAATGCAGCAAATCCGCCATTATTACATGAGATGTGATACTTTTTACTAAATATATCGACAATTTATCAATTATTTCCACTGTAAATGAGATTTCAAAAGATTTGAAACATTTTCAGTGGACTACAAGATATTCAATAGAATTAAAAACATTTACGGAATTTAATCAGATTTCCAAAGCTTGATATTTCAAAGAATTTTAAGCAATTATAAAAAATTTATAATTATATCTCTCATTTTTAATTGAAATTATATTATATTTATATATTATTTCAAATGACTTCAAAGGATTACAAAAGGTTTCACAGATTTCAAATGATTTGAAAATATTGCAAGAGTTTGAAGAAGTTGTCCAGTACAATTTCAGAGAGAATCTCAATTTTTAAGGGAATTTACAATATTTTAAGGGACTTCTATGACCTTTTTCTATTTTTAGAAATTAGGAACGATTTGCGTGGATTATAAAGGATTTTAAGGGATTTCAATGAATTTTATAAGATTTAGAAATATTTCAAAAGAGCTCACAGGATATCAAAGGATTTTAAAAGATTTTGAGAGATTTCGAAATATTTCAAAAAAATTCAAGGGATTTCAATGGAATTTAAAGGAATCTTCTAGAAATATCGAAGTATTTTCACAAATTTTATAGGAACTCAGGCAATTTTAATGAGATTTCCAAGATTTAAAGCGAGTTCAAAAGATTTCAAAAGATTTTAAGGGATATTAATGGATTTTTAGATATTTAAAAAAGTTTGGATGATTCCACGGAATTTCAACGGATTTTAAGAAATTTAAAAAAATTCCAAATTATATCAAGGAATTTTAAGAGATTGAAAGAGGTTTCACGAAATTTCAAAGAATTTTAAGAGATATCAAAAAATTTCGAAATAATTCAGGGGATCTCGTAATATTTTTGAATATTTCATGGAATTTTAAGGGTTTTTCGGAGGTTTTGAGGTATTTCCAACGATTTTAGAGGATTATAAGGTATTTTTGTAAGATTTTAAAGATTTTAAGCGATTTGAAGGATTTCAAAATACTTCACGGCATCTCAAAAAATTTTGAGGGATTTTTACAGTTTTTAAAGAATTTCAAAGGATTTCCAGGGACCTCAATCGTTGCAATGTACGCATGTAATATGAAGTATTACACAGTAAAAAATATATAATGTGTATAGTGGTATAAAAAGTAATTTTCACAGCTGAAACAAGTTTCAATTAGCATATTTTTTAAAAATAATAAGAAAGTATAATAATAATCAGGCCAATACGTAAAGAATCATTGACACATCAAAATCGACACATCAACAAAATTGTAAATAAGGGAAGCTTCCTGCGCAAAAAATAACAACCCTTAACAAAAAAATGGTTAAAATTGATCTCATCGATTTTAGAAATCGAAAATTGTCTTGAAATACGTGTTTCGACTTCCGAAAAATAATTTTAAAAATTAAAAAAAACTGTAGATAAGGAAACCACTTTGCGCAAAAAAAAACAAGCACCCTTAAAGAATAAAAAATCACCAAATATCCCTAATAGATTGTAGACATCCAAACTAGTCTTAAAATACGGCTTTGACTTCTCAAACAACATCTTAAACAAATTTTAATTTGTAGATAAGGAAACCTTTCTTCGCCAAGGAAACAAAAAAAACACCCTTAAAGACTATAAAATTGTTAAAGTTGCCCTAGTAGATAATTTTTTGATATTTTTTTTTGGATCAAACAACTATTAGGGCATTTTCGACTATTTGTTTCACCAAGAGTGGCTGGTTTTTTTTCTCGCAGGGACGTTTTCTTAAGTAGAATGAAAAAGTCAAGAATGCTTCATGTATTGACCTAATTATTCTTTTCAAAATCGATCATAACTAGTTTGGAACGTTTTAGATCGATAATAATTAAAAATTCATTCGCGCAAATTTAGCGCAGGATTTTAGCCAACTTCAACTTTTTACTTTGTTGAGGCTGTAATTTTTCAAGGTTGGTCAACAAGTTTCTTGATTAGGTGACAAAAATTCGAAAATTTATTGTTTTCGTAATATCAGCATGGCATTTAATTATCACCTGGATCACTTTTGAGGAAAATTACAACCCTCTACAATTTTGGTCACGTATTCCTTAAGTAAAATCTAAAACTATGAGGAAGTTGGGAAATCATCCCTTTACATCGAGTCTCATCTTCCAACACCTTTATGAATTAAGTTTCGCAATAAGGTGGACTCGTGCTTCTCATCTATTAGCAGAAAGTTTCACCGCACGTTATACAGGGCTAACGATATGCAGAAGTTTTACATTTTCAATCGCCCTTCCCTCTTTATTCATGGTACAACTTTAATGCCGGGACACGCGTCTACCTTGCGGAAGCTGCCAATTCGACGTCGTTCCTCATAAACGATGCTGACAGTTTCAATTAAGGAAGCAACTCCGTCATTTATTATTTCCAAACTTTGAACTATCGAATCACTCCTCTCTCGAAAAACTTCAAAACTTTTGAAAAATGATCGGAATCTCTCCGCCAAATTACTGCAGAAAACTTTCATTCTGTTTTGTCTTCGTATTTAATGATAGAGTCCATGTCAATTGATAACACGAATCTTTCTCTTGGAATAGAATTTGGCTGTAGCTTGGTTTATACAGTTCTATATTTGTGCATAAAATGCGTGTTCTTTAAATTTGATAATTTTGTTGCCAAAAGTAGCCATAACTGTGATTCACAAACCCTGTAAGTTTCATCATGGGACTGCCAGTGGTTATTAAGAAAAATAAATAAATCGTAGACACGTCGTTTTTAGAAAATGTATAATTAAACCAGGCTAGTAAGATTTTCTATAATACATTCAAAAATCTATTACGTTCGTAAATTTAATACTGGAAGGATTATTTTACTTATCCACCTTTCTTTACAAAAGATATAGTCTAAAACCAAAAACTACGCGTCCTATCAAACAGTGATCTGTAACAAATTTGTAGATCTTTTTTGAATACACAATTTTTGTTGGTTTATCTTTTTTCTTATCTTGTATAGTTTGATCGCAAAATGGAATTAGGCGCATTCTAAGAATCATGATACATGACATTGTTGAGATTCTCAATCCTATTGATATTGTAAATTCTTTCGCAGATTATATAATAAAAGTTTATATTCCATCTGATCTCCTAGAACCTGATAAGAATGGCAAATATCCTGTCCCTATTGAAAGAATATTATTGCTCGGCCATATTAACACAGTTCAACTTGAAGGGTTATATAATTATATTATAATAATACCTATATAACCTTAATGCAAATTAAGAATGTCATAAAAAGATCCCTTGTAAATAAATAACCGGTTCTGATCTGATTCCATTATCTCTTATTAAAAAATGTTCTGAATTCCTGCTTCCTCCACTAATTTTGTTTAGTTTTTCTATTCAAATTAGTTATTTTCCTCCTGTTCGGAGGACTATCATATCTGTCCTGTTCGGAAGAATGGTGACAAATCTCTTATTGTTATCTATAGACCCAAATCGGTTTCTTGTGGCTTCTGTTAATTATTCGAATTATGTATCTAAAATATTATCTCTCGGGTGGCTTTTCACGTTATTTCGTGTAATTAGCATGAATTTATCCCTAGCCGATCCACTGTTACCAACTTGCTGAGCTTTACTTAAAATATTCGTCAATTACTAACTGAACACAATCAGGTTCATGTCCTTAAAGAGCATTTGACAGAGTAGACCATAACACATTATTATCAAGAAAGCTACAAATATTTGATATACTGGATAATATCATTCGACTATTACATTCTTATGTATGCATATAAGCGATTTTTCGGCTTATCTCAATTGCTATCATTATTTTTATGCAGATGATCTTAAGTTATTCTATCCTATCTCTGATATTACTTCTCGAACTTATCTTCAGAGAATGACTATTCAGAATTGAAATTGAAGACACATTATTGCTTTCAATGTAACACATTGATTTACAAAATTTGGAAGTAAAGGTAAAGCGTTTCTTCTGCTTCGTATGCATCATTATTGCAGAATTCGACATGAATGTCTGTAGCGCCCGTACGACAATCGGATTACTAATGCTAGAGAAATATACGACTGGGCTAAAACATACTTCAAAGACATTCATGTCGAATTTTGGAATAATGATGATGAATACAAGGTAGAAGAAGCGCTTCAAGCAAAAGATTTAACAACTCTACCACAATTTGAGGGTACACAACAAATACACGTCATTCCAATTTCAAAGACAAAAGTAATGACAAAGATTTTTTCTAATTGCGATGACTATAATATAGTACCTGTATTTAAAAACCGGAATAAAATGCGTGAAATGAAAGGTGAATCGTATTAAAGAATGCTTTTTTTGATTCCATACTCACACTCATTGTTTATAGATCGCTCGTACTTATTAAATTGTTTGAAATTATGTTTAAAATATGTAAAAATTTTTCGAAAAAAGGTGCTTACCTTTACTTCGAAATTTTATTTATAGGTATGTTATATTAAAAGTATTAATGTGTCTGAAAATACAAAGGCTACGCTACACCATCCTCATTAAACACTTGCGTTCCCAAGATGAAACTGACAAGATTTGTAAAACACATTTATGGCTTCTCTTGACAAAAAAATTTAAAAAATGAAGTTAAGTGAAAGTGTAAACGGAGCCTAAAAGTTATTACTTTATATAATTTTGCTGATAATTACTATCGTGGTCTATAAAATATAGAAACTGCTTCATAAATGGAAACTGTTGATGGTTATTATTAAGAACTATCTCTATTTCTTCTATGTCACCCACACGAATGTCATGCAAATTAATTCTTTACATAGACTTTAAATAATTTTTTTTCAAATTAAAGGAATAATAACTATTAGGTTTTTTTAAATTTGTACCTAGAAGACTTTTTATATTCTTGAAATATGTATCTTTGTAAAACAAGTGAGTTACGACCTTCTGAAAGCTTAACCCTTTTTTTTGCCTGTCCTGTAAAATTTTACTTTTGTGGCTTACGACCTTATGAAAAAAAATAATCTTCAAATTCATTCATTTCACCCACTTTGTCCCAGTTTTGATCCAGTATACGTGTCAGATTAATATCTTATAAAATTCTGTTTCCACTTGAAGTTGTTGCGTTTGAATGCAAATTTTTTAGTTTGAATTGGAATATAAAATTCACATTATATTCGATCGACTTACTTTAACATTATTTAAAATTAGTTATTACAGATAATTACGTCGTGAAAATAAAAATTTATTACTTTTCGAGTCACTTATTCAATTAACTTGAAGTTCCTTTTTTATATACGCAAACATATGCTATAAACGTAAAAAATTATAAGCAATTACAAAAGAAAATCAACGCTGTCATTTTTACTGTTCACAATTGAAGAATTTACAATTGGAAATCTATAACATTAGCTAAATTTTAATTTAAAATATTAAAAATTTAACTATTCCAAAAGAATCGTTCAGAATTGTATTCAAAATATTGAAGAGCCTTCATATGTAAACATTCAGAATTAAGTAATTGAAAATTGAAAATCGTTGAAATTGAATAATTTTCAAAAACAAATATTGAAAATTAAACTATTGACAAAAAAACGTTGAAAATTACATACCTTTAAAACATAAATACTTGGAAATTAAATAATTTATAATTCTATCTTTTTAAAAACCGCGTATGTTCAATTTTACATTCACAAATTTGTAGAACTTTGAATAGGAAATCTTTAGAAATGAATAGTTTTTAATTTTGAAAATTCACAATAAAGAGTTATGCAAGTTTAAAGTTTTATAATTGAAATTTTTGGTAATTTTGATGATTTACATTTGCAATTTCATCAATATGGAAGATGAAGAATTGAAAACTCTGGACTTTTGATCTTAAAAATCATCATAATTTAGGAATTTTTATTTTTATACTAAGCATCCCGGAGCAGAAGGGCTTTAGTGCCAAAACTTAAATTTTACAGAAAAATCACCTTTTTTTGCTAAAAATTCATATTTTTGTATGAAAAATGTAACTTTTTTGTTGAAAATTTGTCTTTTTGGGTTGAAAATTCAAAAATTTAGAGGTAATTTATTTTCTTTCTTGGTTCAAAATCTAACTATTTTATCGAAGATTCATATGTTTTTCTTGAATTCAATTGTTTTTTATTCGAAATTGAAATATTTTTCATTGTTGTAATACCAACTATTGCATTTTTCGTTGATAGTTTACCTTTTTGGTTGATTTCAACAGTTTTTTATTTAAAATTTAGTTTTTTTTTGGTTGAAATATCAACTATTACATTTTGTGTTGAGAATTCATCTTTTTTGGTTAAATTGAACTATTTATATTGAAAATTAATATCTCTTTTGTTTGAAATATCAACTATTACATTTGTTGTTGAAAATTAATTTTTTTATTATTGAAAATTCAATTACTTGATTGAAAGTCGAATTCCTTTTTCAAAAATTTGTGTTAAAGATTTATCAATTCACCTCTTTGGTTGAAAATTTGACTATTTTGTTGAAAATTTGTTTTTTTTTTTCGGAAAATAAACTTTTTCATCTTAAAATTGAAATACTCATTTAGGGTTAAAAATTTATCTTTTTTGTTCAAATATTCAACTATTTGGTTGAAAATACATCTGTTTAGTATAAAAATAAAAATATTTTGATAAAAATGTAATTATTTTGTTGAAGTTTAATATTTTTGTTTGAAAATTTGACCACTTGGTAAAAACTCATATTTGTAGGTTAAAAATTCAATTATTCTATTGAAAGTTCGTCTCTTTTGCTTGGAAGATGAACTATTCGGTTGTAAATACAAATGTTTGGTCTAAAATTAATATTCTTCATTTATTGGAAATTCAATCACTTTGTTGAAAAATCATCTTGTTTTATTGAAGATGACCTTTTTTGTTGAAATCTATCTCATTTGGTAGAAAATTAATATTTTTTTATTTAAAATCTTAAGTGTTTCATATTAAATCCAATTTGCGACCTGTAGTTCAATTCTATTTAAAAGAATTTATTCCGCTCTTATTCTACTATTTTTGTGACAAGTCACCTTATTCTAGGGGAAAGAGTGTAAAGTCTGCTTTTATATTGCCCGCAGTGAATAATTTGTGGAAGATCTGTTTTGTGTAGGAAAAGTTTTACACATAATATGTGTGTAGAAAGTATTTTTTGAAATGTTTTTATTATTTTGTGTAGAATGTATATTGTGTGGGAAAATATTGGACCTAGCATTTTGGTGTACAATATCTTGAGAATATGGTGGACGGAGCGGTATAGGATATATTCTGTGTAGAAAATATTTTGTACAGAAAATACATAATACTATTAATTCTGTGTAGGATATATTCTATGAAAAAAATATTATTTTCAGGATAAATATAATTAATACTCTCTATGTAGAGTATATTTTTGTAGGAATGGGTGCTACAGCAAAAAATAGAATAAAATACTGCACCACTGGTAAATCACGTTGTTTTTCGCATAATAGTGATCGTTTCTCTTTTTCTGTGCTTGAATTTAGTGCGTAGAAAAAGTCGTGTTTCGGCCACGCTATATTTTATGCAAATTTATCGCGTTTTGCGAACTACCCGCAATGTCTAGCCCCATGAGCTGTTTCGTCGGGCAACAGCTGCTTGCTAATAATGAATATGAAATACACCAGACGAATTTTACGATGTTTCGTTACCTCTGAAAAATTTTTTATGTGAAGGACATAGCTTATTATTCTATGAATAAAAAATACATCAAATGAAAACTAATGGGGTTCCACTTAAATGATAATTAACTAACTTATTACTCTGCTGAATTTAGGTGCACATTCTTAAATTTTTCTATCAGCCTTAAATTAGATCTTTCAGAGAAATTAAAAAATTAAAGCAAAAATTACTGTTATAATTGGCTCCTTGGTCTTGTGGATGAGTCACTCGATTTATATTTATATAAGTTTATCATAAGTTTGAATCCTACGCGATACATTTCTTTTTCTTTTCTTTATGGTATTGATTTAAAAAAACGGACTGTTATATTTGGTTTTTAGAATATTTTTCCATGTTCTGGTATCGTATTTGTAGTCATTTTTTTCCTTATCTTCCTTTGAAACTGGTTAGTTTATATGTGTGAAGATATTTGCAGGTTAAAAGGGCGCCGTTAGTCAGAAAGATTAGTAGTTGTTCTTTGCGTCAGAGTTTTCATCCGTTTCAAACGAAGTAGATAGGAGAAGTCATGGCCCATAAAAATAAATAAATGTCTTTGGCCAGGAAATAAAAATAGTATTTGAGTCGATAAAGCCCGAAAAAGTAGTTTTCAAAAGTGTCTAATTGTAAATTATATTATTCGCTTTAATTTAATTTACTCCTGACAATAATGCTTCCAATTTAAATTTAATTTGCAAACAACCTCTTATTGAAATATTATATGCGACACAAGGAAATAAGGGAAGTAATAAAAAATAACTTTTTTTATGAGCTACGAGTTCTCGTTACGTAATACTCGAGGCTTGGGGCTGCGCAAGCTGAGGTAAAAGCAATATGCAAGCAATGCACGTTGCAGAACGATAACATTAAATGTCAAACGCCGAACACGAAACGTTTGATCCACGAGCAGGTGTGTGAGTACTGAAATGTACTGAAATCCTTAACGTTTATAACTTTTCAGATAAAAAAGTCAAATTTCAACTTCGAAGAATTTCCAAGTTGGAAAGTGCAAATATTCTTACAGTATATGTGTGGAAGCCATCACCAGAAGTAAAAATATAACAAATAAAGCTAAAGTAGCAACATTTTTGTACTTACACCCACTGTACTAAACGGTAGCGAGACTTAGAGCTACCAAGAAAAAAATAATAGTAAAATTGACGAGGTAGGCATGTTTGCGGTAAAACGCTAATGGACAAGGTCAGTAATGAGAGTATTCTTAAAGAATGTGGTGTAGAGGAAACACTGTTTGATAAAAATGAAAGAAACTTGTTGAGATGGTTTGGGCATCTTGAGAGAATGAAAGAAGAATGACTGGCAAAACAAATTTACTCAGGTAAGGTAAATGGTAGCGTGCCCAGAGGCAGACCGAGAAAAGAATGATGGGAATGTGTGAACGAGACCCTAAGTCGAAAAGACGTAAAAAAGCCATAAAAACACAAGAGCTTGCATGAAGAAATGTATGGACGTAAAGGAAGGTAAAGGGGTATGCCAGGACAGAAAAGCGTGGAGACAAATACTTTATAAGAAATGCATGATGAAGAGTGTCAGTGGAGTTAGAGACGCCTAATACAAAAGAGCTTTGGTCACATCGTGACTTCCTGAAGCTCTTCGCTTGGGGTGATTGCTAAAGTGATTGATCGGCCATTTCAGTCGGAGCAGTATTGCGGAACGAACGTGTTGTTCAAATGAGCAACATGATAATTCTAGATTAATCTAAAACTATATAACCCCCCCCCCCTCCCCATCCTTATCCCATCTTGTACACTGAATTCCTTGATACCCGACAGTAAAACGAGGCTAGAATCGAGTGAGTCACACTTACCCCGGAAGGGATTTGGCCTAATGGTATAATAATAATAAATAATATATGAAGTGACATAATGTTAGGGTGTTATTCGAGAATAGAAGACATGTTATTACGTTCGTGTAATAAGGGGCCGTCAATAAACTAAATTACTGATTTGAGAGGGGGGTACGCCTAAAACTACGATTGGTAAAGAGGGGGGGGGGGGTAAGTAACGTAACCGATTTAGATAACGTTTAGTACGTCTCCTTATGATAAATTTTAACAAGGTTTGAGTGTTTTGCCTAAGGGCCTTGGAACAAGGACCAACCTCAAAATTGAAATGCCTCATTTTACTCAATAAATATTAAAACCAAACATTCTTTGGATAATGAGGACCTATTCCTGTTTCGAATAAAATCTGTATTCAGAGTGAAATATTGGCTAATCTTAATAATGTTTGTGTCAAACGTTTTTCTTTTAATGGTCATCTTAGAAAAAAACGTTTTACACAAAAAGGATTGAAATTGGCCAATTTTTCCCTCTGAATACAGATTTTTACACAGGATTTGGTTGAAAATTTATCTTTTCTAGTTGAAGATTCAACTATTTTGGTAAATGTTGCACTCTTTTGAGTAAAATTCCTTTTTTTTAAGATTCATCATTTTATTTATTTGAAAATTCATCTCTTTGGTTGAAAATTCAACTATTTGGTTGAAATTCAACCATTTTATTGAAAAAATTTTTTTGGTTGAGAATTAAATTTTTGAACTGAATATGTAACTCACATTTTTTATTGAAAATTGATTTTTTTGCAATTGAAAATTTTTCCGTCTTTGTTAAAAACGTAATTGTTTAGTTAAAAATTAATCTGCTTTGGTTCAGGATTCATCTACTATCCTGTTGATTTTTTTTTGGTTCAGAATTAACCTTTTTAAACTGAATATATAACTATTACATTTTTTATTGAAAATTGATCTTTTATAGTAAGAAATTCAACTATGTGGTTGCAAATTCATGATTTTTGTTGAAAAGGTATGGGTAAAAAAGACAACTGTTTTGTAGATAATTCGTCTTTCTGACTTGAAAATTCATCAACTTCGTAGAAAATTCAACTGTTTGAATAAAAATGAACTTTTTTGTTGAAACTTCATGTTTTCTGCTGCTTACCAAACTATTATGCCAAAAAATTCAACTGTTAGTTTGAAAATTTAACTTTTTATTTGAAAATTTAACTGTTTGGTAGAAAATTAACTTTTTTGTTGAAAAATCACATTTTTAGGTTGAAAATTTAATTGCTTAAGATAGTTCGTCTTTTTGGTTTAAAAATTCAACAATTTTGTTTAAAAAGCATGTATTTCTTTTATCCGTCTTTTATGGTAGAAAATTACTTATTTTTGTGTGGAAAATTCATCTTTTTTATTGAAAATTCAACTATTTTGTTGAAAAGTCGTCCTTTTGGTGAAAATTATTTTTTTTTCTTCTGCTGATTCAACTATCTCATTTGGTTGGAAATTCAACTCGATTCTTAAAAATTATTCTTTCTTTATGGAAAACTAACTTTTTTGTTGAAAATATA
Organism: Andricus grossulariae; assembly: GCA_011634705.1. Taxonomy (NCBI): domain Eukaryota; kingdom Metazoa; phylum Arthropoda; class Insecta; order Hymenoptera; family Cynipidae; genus Andricus; species Andricus grossulariae. The sequence continues at coordinate 740,735 of JAABKJ010001755.1, forward strand.
TCATTTTCTGTTTAAAAATCGATTTGTTTTTCATTCATTCGACTTTTTTAGCTTAAAATCTGAACTTCTTAGTTGAAAATTCGTCTTTTTGAGCGGAAACTTAATTTCTTGATGAAAATCTAACTTTTTTGTTAAAAATGTATCTTTCCCTGCTAAAAAATCATCTTGTTTTTCAAACATTCGACTTTTTAGCTTGAAATCTGTACTCTTTAGTTGAAAATTCGTCCATTTGGGCGGGAAATTATTTTTCTTTGTTGAAACTGTATCTATTTCGGTGAAAATACTCATATTTTGTTAAAAATTGGTCTTCTTTCTATAAATTCAACTGGTTGAAATTTATTCTTTTTTTGTTGTTTTTCAAAAGTAATTTTTGAAACTGAAAATTTAACTATTTTAATTTTTGTTAAAAACTTAGCTTCTTTAGTTGAAAACGAAACTATCTGGTTGAAATTTCATGAATTTTGTTAAAAATTCTTCTTTTGGTAGAAAAGTAATCTTCTTCGCTGAAAATTGATCTTTGTAGGTTAAAAATTCAGCTAATTGGTTGAAATTTCAACTATTTTTTTGCATGTTTAACTATTTTGTTGAAAATTCAAATTTATAGTAAAAATGTCATACACTCTGTTTGAAAATGATTTTTATTGTTGAAAATTCAAATTTTCGGTCAAAAATTAAACTGTCTTCTAAAAAATCTATCTTTTTGGCCTAAAAATTCCACTATTTGGTTTTAAATGCAACTGCTTTTGGTTTAATTTCTTTTTGAAAAGTCAACTATTTGGTGGAAATTTCTTTTTTGTAAGTTGAAAATTTAACTATTCAGTTACAAACTAAACTTTTTCGTTAAAAATTCAATTATTCTTTTAAGATTCAACTATGTTATTGAATAAGGTTTTTTGGTCAAAAATTCAACTTTTTTGTTAAAAATTTGTCCTTTTGGATTGAAAATTCATCTCTTATGGTTGAAAAGTCATCCTTTCCAATTGGAAATTTATCTTTTTTTTATTGAAAATTTATCGTTTTTGGATGAAAATTAACTATTTGGTTCTCAATGCATCTGTCTGGCTAAAAATGAAGTTTTTTATAAATTAAGATTGAAAAGAAATCTATTTTATCATGAATAATTTTTGCAACAAATTGATTCACAATTTGAAAATAAATATAAATTTTTGCAAAAAGAATGTTTTGAATTTTAGAAATTTACTTAGAAATGCATTTCATATTTTGGATTGTTTTCTTTTCCTATTTGGAGAATTTGATAATCTGTACGGATTGGCTTCAGAATCACTCACAAAAAGAAATAAAAAAATAAAAATAAAGTTTTTTAAAATTGAAAATTCGTTTTTTTTCGGTTGAAAATTCATCTCTTTTGGTAGAAAATATTTTTTTGTGGAAAAATCATTATATTTTGACTAGAAATATTAAGAATTTAAAGCCTTTCATATTGAATTTAATATGTTGTCTACACTAATTTTATTAAAATGATTTATTTCCCTATTATTCAACTAGTTTCGTGAAAAATCCCGCTATTTTCCCTGGTTTGAGAGCATTTTGGGTTGTAAAGTCTGATATTTCAATATACCCTCAACTCCCGATATAAGAACCACCAGTTTTACGCTATTCCTAGAACTCATGGCCTCGCAGTTTCCTGATGAGAGAAGACGCGGGGCCGAAAGAAAAGATGTGCTCAGTCAAGCGTGACAAACAGCTGTAGAGCCGCATTATCAGCGCGTTAGTTGCATCAGGTTGCGTCATGCTTCCAAATCCAACAAAAATTATTCATGCGGCCCTGCCTACTTACATTTCGATTTCTTCGATTTAGGATCAAGGCCAATACAAGCCATTCCCGAAACCGTTCTTATATCGAGAGTTGAGTGTATTCAAATTATTCTTGGTTTATTACTGAAGCTTGTAATCCACTACACGGTCGCGTATAGGCACATTGGCATCGCAACAAAAAAGACAGAGTTCTTTCAAAGCTAAAGAATGAAAGTTGTAATAAAATACAGTTTAACATGAATTAAAGGAAAAAAAAGAAAGGAAAAGGCTATTTGGAAATAATTTGTATTTTATTTATTTATTTTTCTTTCAGCGTGACGCTAAGGGTGTCGTTGCACCTACCATTTCCCAAGGACTGTAAAGTTAACGACAGATGCACTGCTTAGTGCTTATTCGCTGCTTAACGGTTCACGTCGAGTTAACGGCTCCTGGACAAATCAAACGAGGTTTCTGATCGTCAGACAACACCGAGTTCCGAGTCGTAAAACTGCCACTCCATTGCCCGGAGATCGACCAAAATGAAATTCCAAGCGCTTATTTTATTTCCACTACCTGCCTTTTCAACATCCTTACAACTCCCTTTTTTCATCCTACATTTACTTGAAAAATTTCCATCTTAGCAGTTTTTTCTGTTTTATATAGTTTAAAACATTATACGGTTCATGTAAAATTCTTTACGAAAAGTAATTTTCCCTTTTAGAAGAAGTAAAAAACAGTTTACAGGAAATGTGTGATGTAGAGTATCAGCGGAGTGCGAGACGTCTAAAAGAAGAACAATCTTGGATACTAATGGGCCCGCGTGGAGAGCTTCACTGAGTGGGTGTGATTATAGTAGAGAGTATGAATCTTACTGCGGGATTGTTGGTCAGTTTGCGTATTTTTGCGTAATCTATGACGCCTCATGACTGTGTGATGCTCTGTACCTGGGGTGATTGCTAGAGAGAATAATCAGCGACCTATGTTGGAGCGGTGTTGCGGAATGAAAAGGACCCTCAGGGACCTTCCATGAAATACGTTCAAAATTTTAAGTTATCGCCCCTCCAAACGCCCCCTCGTTGAGGACTGATGACCTCTTATGCTTTACCACCCTCACGACCGCCCCCACCAAAAACTGACATAGCCAACAATTCTCTCAAAACAGGGAAAATAGTGTGCTTTTGCCAGAAAATAGGCAAATAATAAGGGGAATATGTTCTTTTAAATAAAATTAATGTAGATACCAAAAAAGATTCTTTACAAAAAAAAAATCAATTTTTAACAACAAATAAAAATAATTTTTACCCAAATTGTTGTATTATTAACCGAATATTTGAAATTTGAATCAAAAGAGACAAATTTTTGAACAAAATAGTTGAATTTTCAATCAGAAAAAATAACTTTATCAAAATAGTTAAATTTTCAACATATAAAGATACATTTTTAACCAAATCCTCGAATTTTCAAACAAAAAAGATATGAATTCAACTAAAAACAGTCGAGTTAAACAGATGAAAACAAGTTTCTAACAAAATAGTTGAATTCTCAATCAAAAAGATGAATTTTCAACAAACGAGATTAATGTTCTAACCAAAAAGACGAATTTTTAACAAAGTATGAATTTTCTACCAAACAGTTGATTTTTCAGCATACAAAGGAACAATTTTTAGATAACAAAATTGATTTTTGAACAGAAAAAAACAAACAAATTTCTCACAAATATTTAAAGTTTCAAGCAAAGAGGTGAATCTTAAAAAAATTAATTTTTAACAAAGTAGTTCAAATTTCAACCAAGTACTTGTATTTTCAACCATAAAATATGAATTTTCAACCACATAGTTCGATTTTCAACCGAAGATAAATACTCCTCGAAGAGAAAGAATATTCCACCAATAAAGACAAATTTTCAACAAAATACATAACTTTTCAACAAAATTTTTTTATTTTGAAGCCAAACAAAAAGAGTTTACTACAAAACAGTTAAATCATAAAACCGAAAATATGAATTGTTAACTGAAATGATGTGGATCAATTTTCAACCAAGAAATTCAAATTTCTATCAAAAAAGATGAATTTTTAATGAAATGCATCAATTTTTAACCAAATAGTTTAATTTTCATCTAGGAAAGATCAATTTTCAACCAAAATGAGAATAGTCACAAAATAAGTTGAGAAAATGAATTCTGAACCCAAAAGAATCACAAATTTTCAACAAAACAGTTAAATTGTCAACCAAACAGATAAATTTCCAACTAAACTGATAAATCTTTAACACAAATATGAATTTTCAAGAAAAGAGTTGAACATTCAACCTAAAAGATCAATTTTTAAACAAGAAGATTACTTTTTTGAAAATGGAATAGTTTTTTCGAACAAAGAGCTGAATCTTTAACCAAACAATTCAATTTTTAACGAAGTAGTTCAACTTTCAACTAAGTGATTCAATTTTTTACTAAAAAGATGACTTTTTACCAAAAGAGTTGCATTTTATCAAGAGAATTAAATTTCGAACCAAATAGTAGAATTTTAAAATAAACTCATATAATATAATTTTGTGGTTTAATAATTCAAAATTTATTATTTATTGATTAGAATTCAAATTATCAAGAATGAAGAAGAACCATTCCCTTTACTATTACAGAATTTGGGGATGAGCTAACTTAATTTTCCGGTTCTTTAATTTAGTTAAATTTCTATTTTAAATATGTTTTTTTTTCAACTGTATTGAAATTAATAACTAATCCAAGCAATATCTGGTACCCGCTTATGATTGAAGATAAGTATTTGTTTTTGATCATTTATAAAATTTTATTTATAGTTATAGGGTAAGGAGGGGCAAGGCCGACCAGTTAACAGTCAATGATTTTTTTAAAGTTAATAAGATGTAGAATTGATCCATTTTTTCCATTTCGAGTCCTACATTATTGTATATTATGTTTCTATAAGTATTAGTTACATGAATAAAACAATTGTTTAATAATTTAAATATTTCTAACAAGCTGTATTTCTTCGGCTTTGCCCCGCACCGGAGGGCAAAGCCGACCGCAGCTTTTTATAAAAAGCAAAACATTTGAAGATGAGAAAACATTATGGTTCGCGTCTGCGGTATTTTATCAACTAAAAAAATTACCTTTCAACATATCCGGCAAGAAGAATAAGTTATTTTAAATAAAAATAGTGATAGCTGTGATATAACCTCTTATTCGTTGACACTCCACTAGAGACGGACTACGGGCAAAGGTTTCTACCATACCGACCGGATTGATAATAATAATATTCAATAGTTTCTTGTATGTAGCCCAGAAGATAAGTGGCTGTTCTACATTATATATATATATTATATATTATACTATATTAATATTTTTCAATTTACGCAGTTAAACTAAGTATAACGTAAAATTGTACATAAAATGAAAATCACATTTTTTAAAACAAAATTAACTCTGCCCAAGTAAATTCTATACGAGAAAGTTCGGCACAAAAAATGCAAAACAATTGGAAAAATATTTTGTGCAGAGTTGTGGAACGTAGAATGTATTTTTGTATAGTTTTTTAAACTAAAATGATATTAAATCATTAAATTGGTTTACGTAGAGTATTTTTGTGTAGACTTTCATCGTTTCGAGTTAATTTTAGTAAAAAAATTATTATTTTCCCATCATGTAAAATTTTACGGTATAAAGTTTTACTAGGTATAGAGGTTGAAAAAAATTATTTTAATTTTGTGTAGAGTTTCCACCCACCAGGGTGTCTACTCAAATCCTGTAAAAAAATTCCCTGATAATTTCAGTTTTTTTGACCTAAATTTTCAATTCCCTAACCCCTATCACAAGTCAAAATTACCATTCTTCATGAAAATTCCCGGTTAGAAGTGAGAATTATAATTCTACTAAATAAATTTCAGTTCAAGGTCAAAATTTGTTAAAATTTGAAAATTCCCTGTTCCGAGTCAGAATTATAATTATTTAAAAAAATTCCCTGTTCAAACCCAGAATTAGGATTCTTTTGGAAAATTCTTCTTTTCAACTTAGAATTAGAAGTCTTTTGAAAATTTTCCTGTTCCAATACAGAATTATTATTATTGCCAGAAATTCTTCTTTGCAACTTAGAATTAGAATTTTTTTGAAAAATTTCCTGTTCAAAATCAGAATTTAAATTTTGTCCGCAAATTGTGCGTTTCAAATCAGAATTAGAATGCTTTGGTAAAATTCCCTGTTCAATCTAGCATTTTAGTTACTTTCGAAAATTTCCAGTTCTAGTTCAGAATTTATTTAAATTTGAACATTCCCTGTTGTAAGTCAAAATTATAATTCTTTTAAAAGATGTCCTGTTCCAATCCACAATTTTAATTATTTACGAAAAATTTTCGTTCAAACCCAGAATTATTTTGCAAAATTCCCTGCTCAAATCCAGAATTTTAATTCTTTTTAAAAATTCTCCGTTTCAAATCAGAATTAGAATTCTTTTGAAAAAGTCTCTGTTCCAATCCAGAATTGGAATTCTTTTAGAAAATTTCCAGTTCTACCTCAGAATTTATTAAAATTTGGAAATTTCCTGTTCCAAGTCAAAACTACAATTCTTTTGAAAATTCCCTGTTCCAATCCAGAATTTCAATTCTTTTCAAAAATTCTCTCAAATATTTAAAATCAGTTGAAATCTTTGTAAATTCGTTTAATCCTCTAAAATACCGTGAAATATTTTTAACATTCCAAAAGTGCATGGAAATCCTGTGATATCCTTGGAATCGCTTGCAGTCTTCGACATTTTTTAAGAAACTGTAAAATCTCATGAAATCCGTGGAATTCCTACGACATACCATTCAAATATTTTGAAATCCCATTACAGGGTATCAACTCAAATTCTGAAAGAAATTCTATTCAATTCTGACCCTGCACCTCGTAAAATCATTGCAGAAAACTTGAATTACCTCATTTATTACCCATCGATAGTTCAATTGTAATAAATTAAATTGATTAAAAAACTGTAACATTTATTCCAAAACTGGATTAATTATACAATGATTTGGCGAGTTTATTATAAATAATATTTTTTTCAGCCCTTATAAATATTAAAATGTGTAGAAATGTTACTTTTTATATATAAAATTGAAGTTTAATTTATATTTGATTCTGAAGCTCATAAATTTGATTAATAATTAAAACAAATTTCGATATTATGAAAATATTTAACACATTAATATTTTTAATAAAATATGTTTTTCCGAGATTAGTGAAAATAATAAAAAGAAGTTTGATTTAAATAAGTATAAATGCAGTACTATAAATTCATCTTTAAAAATAACAAACATCGTTATTAATTTAATATCACAATTATCCAAACAAATTTAAGCACGTTCGAAAAAGTTTTCTGATTTTACTCAAAATTCCCTGACTCTTCCCTGACTTTCCATGACCAAGAAAATTCCCTGACATTTCCAGGTTTTCCAGGTCAATATACACCCTGACCCACAAAATGTTATTGTGCAGAGTTCATTTAGATTTTCAAAATTAAATTCATTAGCAGCAATAAAATTTTGAATGGAGGGGTCAAACTTCTAGGTGTATCGTAGAATTGTATCTTGTATCTTACTATTTTCTAACAAAAAATTTCAAGTGCGTTTAAAAAAAAAAACTATATTTCTGCAAAAAGAATGGTAATTTTCAGTAAGAAGCAACCACTTCCGATCTCTGTTAAATGTTTCGTTCCTTGGTTTTCGCATTCTTCAATTATCTGACAACTCTATTTGTGTCGAAAAAGATTCATTGGAAAAGTGAATTAATCTTTTAAGTTAGTAAAGCTCGGTAATTCAAGAAAAGCTCACTGAAGGTAATAAAAGGCCATGCAATGCAATGTAAGCCAAGGGTCGTGTGTTTACGGAAACTGCAACCAGATACATGTTCTTGGATGCTATAGGCTATTGGGAAATCCCTGATACGCCCCTGGTAGGGGTTGAGCGTGGAAAAGGGGAAAGAGGGGTAGTTGTACTTTCGATCAGACGGGAGTCTACTGGAGAGACCGGAACGCGATAGGGTTGAGGCCATTTCGCTCGGTCGTTTCCGGTACGATTCGGCAGCTCCCGCTGGGTCATTGGGTCAAATCCACGGAGCATGGGGGTCAAGCCGACGTTACATGGGGTAGTCATACCCGTTATACTCGTTCACAATGCAAACTTTGCACAGACCACCCCTCCAGTCCCCCTCGCCCCCTGAACCCCCAGCCAGCTTGCATTCGTCGCGCGAGGAAAATTCTATTTTTAGATACCTCGCAGCGGGAGAGGCATGTTGCAGACTTGCAGCCCGCTCGACGCCTTCATTCAATTTTGAATTTGGCGGCGAAGCACAATAGGCTCGCGGCCAGTGACGAAACTCAATTTGTTTGCCCCATCTAAAAACATACTGCTCACTATTCCAGAATGATCTAATTTCTTGGATACCTAAACTAGCTGTCTTTGATACAATTTCCTCTCTCTGCTCTGTAAGATTATTTATTAGGGGTTAATTTCAAGAAATTGAGGAAATTCTTAAACTTAATCTTCCAGTTGTACTCTGTGACGTTTTTGGTTGGTTTATTGTCGAAAACTCTTTAACAATTGAACCGTTCTCTAGAAAAAACACCAAAGTCAACTTAGGTTTTGGCACAAAATTGATGAAGAATCTTTTCAAAATGTCTTTCGCAAACCAAAAAGGATATGTTATGGTTTTCAAAATGTGTACACAATCTAAAACATGTATTTTTTAGTTTGTAAACCTACATTTTAAAACGGTGCTTTGGCAATTTTGTTTCAAAACTTAAGTCGACTTTAGGTGGCTTTTCTAGAGAACGGCTCAATTTCAAATCTGGATGAATAATTTCTTTAGGATGTACTGTGTGCATTTGAAGCTTCAATAATTGATTTAAAATTGCAATCCGGTACAGAAAGATCGTCACATAAAGCTTGAGCCCCCCCCCCCCCCAGGTTACATCACAAATACGACCCCACCCTCCGCATTTTGACTAAAAAAATTTTCTTGAATTTCGTTTAATATACGCACAAAATAAAAAAAACTATTGTTACACATATCAGAAATCGTCACAAAATATGTTAAAGCCCCCTGCCCTAGCAGTGTGACGTAGTTTTAGAACAGCCCCTTTGGTGGAACATTCTGTTTGGTGATACATTATGTTTGGTGAAATATTATGTTTGTTTGAACATTACCTTTGGCGAAACATTATATGTTTAATGAAACATTAAGTTTGGTGAAGCATTATGTTTGGTGAAAAATTATGTTTGAGGCCGTTCAAAAATCTATGTTACGCTATTCTGAACACTTATTCCACCCCTCGCCTTCTTCGTCGCATATCATCACATAAAGCTTGAATCCTCCAGCATGACGACACAAATATTAACCCCCCCCCCCCCATGTTAACTAAAAAATTTTTTTCTTCGATTTCATTTGATAAACGTCCAAAACAAAATACGAAACTTAGTATTATACATATTAAAAATCGTCACAAAATATGTTAAAACCCCCTATCCCAGCAGTGTTACGAAGTTTTTGCACAGCCCCTTTGGTGAAACATTATGTTTGTTCATATATTATGTTTGGTGATATATTATATTTAGTGAAATATTATGTTTGGTGAAACATTATCTTTGGCGAAACATTATGTTTGGTGAAACAATACGTTTGATGAAATATTAAGTTTGGTGTAACATTACATTCGGTGAAACATTATATTTTGTGAAACATTATGTTCGGGGCCGTTCTGAAACTACGTCACGCTATTCTGAACACTTTTTCCGCACCTTGCCTTCTTCGTCACGTATGATCACATAAATCTTGAAACCCTCAGCGTGACGACACAAATACAAACCTCTTCCCACCATTTTGTATCAAAATTTTTTCTTTGATTTCACTTGATACACGCACAAATGAAACAAAAAACGTATAAGCATAATATTCAGATACTTCACTTGTAAAATAAAATCACAAATTTTCATTTTTTCAAGCGTTTCAAAAAATTTTTATACACATTTATGTTTACCATGTGTGAGGTCACATTCTGCATTAACCCCTCCGCCATAAAAAAACACCCTAGCAGTGCGACGCAGTTCTTAAACGAACCGTAATGTAATAATAATATTTTTTAGACTCTGCACAGAATTATACACAAGCTTAAAATCTAAATATCGTTACGCTGAAATTAATTTGACATGCCTAAATTCTAGGGAATAAGCACAAATCAATTTACTCACTTTTTACCATTTTGATTTTGAAAACTCTACAGAAGTCAACTATATGCAAGAAAATTTTACACACAAAAAATGGAAAAATTTTTGTTGTGTTAAAAGTTTTTCTGTCTAAGATTGATTTATGTAGAGTTTAGTTGTTTTTCAAAGGGAATATAAGAAGACATGCATCTTACCGATTCAAAATGTAGAAAATTTGACGAAGTATTTAAATTTTTAAAATTGAAAACGCAGATTATCAACAAATGGTCAATTTTTTCTAAAAAGTCGCATATTTTTAAGCTAAAATGGGTAGATAGATTTGTCTTTCTGGCGCTAATAGAATTTCTCGGCCTCTTTTGAAGTCCGCCGAAAAATTTTCAAAAGTCCAAAATTGAAAGAATGACTGTGGTTTTTCTGAAAATATTCAAAGCTAATTTACTTAAAAACATCAACGTTCTTTTTTTGCTCACGTCGTTATTTTCAAGATTTTCTCGAAAATATTTATAAAATCCTATAAGATTTTTTTTCTTTACAATAAAATTTCACAATGTCATAAAAAACCAAAAAGGATGTAATGTTACAGTTTTAACAACGTCTTTGTGTATGAATCACAAAGTAAGTTATGAAAAATGGAGAGTATCGATTCTTTAAAATACACGTTTTCGAATAAATCTCGAAAATAATGGGATAGAAAAAAGTACCAAGAGACATTTTTCTCGAATTCTTTCAGCGAAACAATTCTGTTAAGTTTTTTCTTTATTTTTTCGCACCTTGTGCCATGCTGGGAAAAAACGTGAATATTCATTTTACAGACAAAAAAAAATCTTTTCCCTCCAAAACGCGGGCGAAAACACAATATTATTGAATATACTCAAAAGTGTAGATTAAGAAAAATAAAAAGGAAAAAACAATAGAATCAAAAAGAAAGACATAATTACCTATATTATCTGCACAAATATCACACTTTTAACAAAAATATTGAACATTTTTTGATAATTCGCGTTTTAAATTAAAAATATTCAAATATATTTGAATAAAGGAGAGGAAACTTATTGTTTTAAAGTTATGAGTACACTCATAACTTCGCCAATACAATTTTTTCGTCAAATCGGTTAAATACGCGTTGTCTTATTCCATTTGAAAAAGAACATATTTGGCTGAAAAATGATACTGTGACTTGAGCATTTTCTACCTGTCTGATTTGAAATGAATTATGTCCATAGATCATTAAATTATTAATCGTGTCGAATTAATTTAGCATAAAAAAATGTTATTTTCTCTTTATGTAGAATTTTAGGGTTTCAATTTAACTATACAGGGGTCTTAAAAATTTATTTTAATGTTTTTATTTTTTACTTGTAGAAAATAAAATATTCAATTATATATCATGAAAAGTATCTTTGTGAAGAATTTTATTATGCAGAGTTTATCTAGATTCTCAAAATGTAATTCCTAACTTTGTATTGAACAAACAGATTATTTCCTTAGTCTCGAAACCCAGTGTGGTCTAATGGTCTAATTTTCGAAAGCTTGAAAAAATATGAGCTAAACAAAACGAGGTGAAAGAAGAATGTAAGAAATTATTAAATTACAAAGGAAAATAATTAGCCTTATAACCTCGCATTTGCGATGCAACATGCATGCTAAATAAAATTTGGTATATATTATTTATAAATAAAAAAAAGACTCGCAGGACCTTTAAGATTAAAACTCGATTTTTTATTTTTCGTATTTAAACATTAGTATGCTTAACAATCACAATTTGTAATTCATATTTGACGATCAAAAATAGCTAAAAAATTATAATTATTACCACATATGTAGATTTTTGAATTGATATATATTGATAATTCAAGTTCCGATCCGAGAGATCCTACTGTAGAACTGTAAATCTCTTAGATACCATTTGGTGAACACTATTGTAAATTTTTTGATCTTGTAATATCTATATAAAATCAAGAAGGGACAAAAGCTAATCCTTACTTTTCGCATTAATGCAACCACTTCAAATAATTACGTTTTGGCTGAATATTCTGTCAGGATTTGAAATTGTTAACTATTCGCAAATATAAGACTCTATAAATAAAATGTATGTCTTTCCTCCTACAGTTAGGATATATTTTAATAAATAATTACAATTATATAATTATAAAACAAATAATAATTTATTATTTCATTTTTCTTTAGTTTTATATTTCAAATATGCATTAAGAATACATATGCTGACAAAAGCAGAAGGAAATAGCAAACCACCTTGTTAGACAAATGAATATACATATTTTCTATGTGTCTTTCCCCTATTCCCTGATTCCCCTTTTTAAAATTCCCCTTCTTCCCTATTTTTGTTAAATTCCCATTTTCTCTCTAAACATACAATATTTCAATTACGTTAAAAATATTGTATTCAAAATTAGAACATGCTACACGCAGTGAAAGTTTTATACTTCTTTTAACTTCTCTGAAAACTTTAATATAATTAATATAACATTTTCAAATTAAAATATAAAATGTTAATAAATACTTTTTTAAATTGAAATAACATTTTTCATAAGGGCTATAACTGCAATAATAAAATGCATTCGTATAATATAAGGGTAATTGAATAAATTATATATAATATTTCTTTTAAAACAATTGTTTACTATTATATTTTTGGTTCAGAAATCACCTCCTTTGGTAGAAAATTAAACTATTTTGTTGAAATTCAGTTGCTAGGTTGAAATTTGAAGTACTTTGTAAAAAATTCATTTCTTTTTTAGTTGATAGTTTAACTATTTTATTGAAAATAATCTTTTATCTTGAAAATTCAAATTTATTTGGGTTGAAAATTCAGCTGTTTTGTAGAAAATTTTTGTTTTTGGAAATTTGGATTTTTGATTTGAAAATTATTCTCTTTTTATTGAGGATTTAACTATTTTTTGGAACATTCGTTTTTTTAGTTGAATTGAACTGTTTTCGATTGAAAATTGAAATCTTTTTTGGTTGTGGTCTCAACTATTAAATTTTCTGTTGAAAATTAATTATTTTCGTTGAGGATTCAACTATTTGGTTGAAAATCCATGTCTTTTGTTGAAAATTCGTCTTTTTGGTGAAAAAATATTCTTTTAGGTTGAAAATTCATGTTCTTTGGTAGAAGAGTCAACTATTTATTGACAATTCGTATTTTCGACATTTCGTAGAAATTTCAAATCGTGGTTTCACAGGAAAAACAAAATTTAATCTCTATAGCAATTTCAGAGTTATCTTCACCTGCAACAAAAATTACCTTCATGTGTTAAGATTTACCCATCACATGTGAAATGGTTACCATGTCAACTCTATTGAACTTTGTTTTGTTTCGATGCGAAAAAATTCAACTTTATCTAATTGAAAATTATCCGCAACAAAAATTCGCATCTGTTATTTCTGTGTTAATAATTAACTTACCTGATCACAATTCATATTTTTGTTTCAAAAATTCAACTGTTTTATAGAAAATTTTTCTTCTCAGCTTTAAAATTTAACACTTCAATAGAAACTTTAACTAAATTGTAAAAAATTAATTTTTTGGTAAAAATTTAAATTTTAGGGTTGAAAATCCAATAATTTTGGATAAAATTCGTCTTTCTGGTTTGAAAATTCAACAATTCTGTGGCTGTTTTTTCTTTATTGACTGAAAAATCTTTTTGGTTGAAAATTCAACACTTTTGTTGAAAATTCGTCCTTTTAGTTTGAACATTCATCTTTTTAAGGTTGAAAATTTAACTATTTGGTTAAAAGTTCATCTTCTTGTTAAAAATTCGTCACTTCTGCTTGAAATTTCAACTATTTGGTCCTAAAATCTTAGAACTTTGAATTGTTTCATGTTGAATTAAATATATCACCTACATGAATTTCATTATAAAGAATTTATTCCCCTATTATTCACCTATTTTCGTGAAAATCACCCTATTTCCCCTGTTTTGAAAGCATTTTAGGCTGCGAAGTCTGTAAAGATTTAAGTATGAATAAATGAAAGTATCTCTACAATACTGAGACTTCTATTAATTAAAATTTTTTTTCAAGTTGTAATTAAAGGCAGATTACCTTAGCCCTTAAAATGTCAGCCTTATTGTACCCTTATAAAGAAAACCCAATAATATATTTATGTGCATAAAATATTTTAAACCTTTGAAACAAAAAATTAAAACATAGTTTTAATACTTATGCGTATGATATTATATTCCAATTCTATTCATCCGAATTCAGAGATTTAATCAAGTTTCAAATAGTAATCTACGCAATAATGAGGAACCGAAACTTCTTTTTTCTCACAGAAAAACAATATAACAAAATATAAAATTTTCTTTTTTAATGATTGCTTCAGGTTCAGAGAGCACATACATACTTGTAATTTTATTCAACTGAATATTTTGCATTTGAAATGAAATACTGCATAATATAAATCTTAAGAAATGAAAGAAAAAAAAGGAAACAGAACATTTAAATAATGATTTCGCATAATTACTCGGTTTATATTCTTGGACGACATTTCTGCAACATCAAGTTTGTAAATAAAATTTTAAAATAACTAATTTTATGTCATAAAAATTTTTTCTCTGAATATTTCTAAACATTATTGATACATGAGAACATTTTAATTGTAAATGATTTTTTAATATTCGGAAAAAATTCTGTTCCTAAAGTTTTGGTACCACACTATAATTTGTAAACTTTTCCATACTTTCACAGAGATGAGGAGAAGGAAATTTTTGCAAAAAAGGTAGAATATCTTACTGATAAAAAAGAAATTGTCGGTATCGGTAACCAAAGCATTACCGGTACCGCAAATAATATTTCTGGGAACATTTTTAATGATTTTCACAGATTTTAAAAAAATAAGGTGTTTAAGACTTTTGAAAATGTTTCAAGAGAATAAAAAAATTTCCCAAGATTCCTGGAAAAATTTCAAACGATTTTCCATTAAAGAAAACTTAATTTGAAAAAAAAAATTAAAAAAGATATCAAAACATTTAAAATGATTTCCTAAAATTTTTACAAAGAATGTAGAAGATTTTAAAGCAACAATTTACAATAGATTTCACAATAGATTTCGACATATCTTAAATCAGCAAACATTTTTTCGAATTTTCTCAAGAATCTTAGGAAAATTATATATTATGCAATCTTAAAAACAAATTAGTAAATGGACTTAAAAATAAATATTGATTCGAAATTATTAATTTTCATTACAAATTACTTTTCTCCTGAAATTAAAATTTAATTGAATTTTTTTTTTCTTTTTTCACTGAAAAATATTTTTTGGTTGAAACTTTTACTATTTTGTTGAAATTTTGTCCTTTCGGCATGAACAATTGAACATTTATCTCTTTTGGTAGATTTTTCATCTTTTTTGCATGTTAAAAATGCAAATGCTTGGTTGAAAATAATCTGTTTTGTTTGAGGTTTGAGAACTAATTTATTAAAAATTAATTTTTTTTTTTTTTTTTTTTTTTGAAAATTCATTATTTTATTTAAACTTTATCTCTCTGGTTGAAAATGCAACTATTTTGTTGAAAATTCATATATTTTGTTAATAATTCGTCTTTTTTGACAAAAAGTTACTCTTCTGGCTCAAAAAATCATCTTCTTGCTTGAAAATGAATCTATTTTGGTTGAAGATTCATTAATTTGTTGAAAATGTACATTTTATGACGGAAAATTATTCTTTCTTGTGGGAAATTGATCTTTTTATGATGAGGATTCATTCATTTTGTTTAAAATTCGTTTTTTTTTCTGAATTCAACTGTTTGTGGTTAAAGCTTGATCATTGTAGTTAAAAATTCATCTATTTGGTTAACAATGTCACTATATCGTTGAAAATTAGTCTTTTTGGCAGAAAATATAATCTTCTTAGTAGAAAATTCAACTATTGCGTCAAAAAATGAACTATTTGCTTAAATAAAAGTTTTTGTTGATAATTCATATTTTGGGCGAAAAAATGTAACTATTTTTTATAAAAATCATTTCTGTTTTAAAACATTTAATCTTTTTTGGTTATCAATGCAAGCGGTTGAAAATTAACATTTTTTGACGAGGATTCAACTATTTTGTGAAAAATTCATCTTTTTTGGATAAGTTCAACTGTTTTTAATTTGAAAATAAACTCTTTCTTGGTTCAATTATCAATTATATATTAAATTTTTTATTGATAATTCACAGTTTTGGTTCAAAATTCAACTAATTAGTTGAAAATTAACTTTTTTGTTGATATTTTATTTGATTCATATAATCTTAAAAACAAAACAAGAACCTAAGAAACAAGTAGTTGTTCGAAATTTTTATTTTAAATTAAAAATTATTTTTCTCCTTAAATCGAAAAACTACATTTGCGCATAGTGCGCGATTGATAATACCATAGTTTCGGATAAAACATCAATTATACCTGCACTAGTATCTTACAGGGACTATTATTAAAATTTTTGTTTATACATTTGGTTTTTCGTATTTTTCTACTTGTTTTATAATCTTCCTATAGTTTACGAATATATTTGGAATATTCGTAAAAATATTCATTATTATCAGTTAATAAATGAATATATTATCAATTATTTAATCAATTATTTGAACTAAACTAATTTAATCAATATTCAATCAATTATTATCAGTAAAGTGGTCAAAACTCTATCCTCACGGAGTTTATATGCTATGGTCTTAGAAATTTCGAAACCTATCTAAAGTTTGAAATCGAATCGAGTACATTGAATAACAACTGATTGGCCTACAGGAAATATGAATGTATAGCTGATATACGGATATTTGAATAGTTACCTATCAGGGTGTCTCAAGTAATCAGAATCAGGGTTTTGGCACAATTTCAGGGTGGCCGAAAACCTTAATTTTTAAAATTCCCTAACTTTCCCCTGATTTTTTCCTAACCAATTTTTCATTTTCCCTTGCTATTAATATTCATAGAACAACATGATAACCTTGTCATATTTATTTCAACCAAAAAAGACGACTTTCTTACAATAAAAGATTAATTTTCAATCAACAAGGACGAATTTCCAACAAAACAGTAGATTTTTCGACCAAAACATTACTTTTTAACAGAATACCTAAATTTTCAACATAATAATCAAATTTCCAACAAAATAGTTGAATTTGTAATGAGATTGTTGAATTTTCAACTAAAAAAGATCAATATTCAACCAAAAATGAAAAAGCTAAATGTTCAGTAATATTATTTCATGTAATTTGTAATAATTCATCCCTAATTTATGGTATCTTATCACTTTATGTTGGTCCAATGGCTACCCACAATCACTCTTTTAAATTAAACGTCAACACGATAGTGAGTTTACCACTTCTGAAAACTACCCTGGGAAGATTAGCCATTTAATGATCCAATTTTCAACTAAAAGAACCAATTTTCCAACCAGAAAGACGAATTTTTAAGAAATAAAGATTTTCAGTCAAAAAAGAAAAAGCTTGATCTGAATTGTTAAACTTTCAAGCTTTTAAAAAACATTAATTTTCAACTAAACAGTTGCATTTTCAAACAAAAAAAAGGAAATTTCAAACCAAGAATATTAGTTCTCTACCAAAAGAAACGAATTTTCAACTAATAAAAATTTAACCAAAAATTGAAAAGTAAAATTTTCAATTTAAAAAATTAATTTAAAAAAAAACAAATCAATAAAATAGATAAATTTTCAACGAAATATATATACTATCAACCAAAAAATATGAATTTTTAACAAAGTAGCTCAACTTCCAACCAAAAAGATGAATTTGCATAAAAAATTATGAAACTTCTATTAAAATATTGGAATTTTTTGTATAAAAAATGAATTTACAACAACAAAACGTATTTTCAACCAGAGATGAATTTTCAACCAAAATGATGAATCTTAAACTGGACTATTTAAATTTTAAAAAAGATGAATTTTTCAATGAATAATGTAATAGTAGATATTTTGAACAAAAAAGATTTTACTTTTAAATAAATAATAGATTAATTCACCAAGGAAGAAGATTTTTCAATGAAATAGTTGAATCCTTAACCAATGAAAATTAATTTTGAGCCAAAAAGTTACATTTTCATCCAAAAAAGATTAAATTGTTACTAAGAAAGATTTCAGTTGAATTTTCAACACCAAAATATGAATTTTCACACAAACAAAAATAATTTTCTAACCAAATAGTTGAATTTTCAACCACAAAGGATGACTTTTTAACAAAATTGTTAAATCTTCATCATAAAATTCTGAACTATAAAAATAATCGTCAGGAGGAAGCGCATGCAAAGAAAAAGAAAAAGAAATATAGGAAAAAAAGTTAAATAAATTACTTACAAGAATATTATATCAGATTGGCCACGAAACTCCGT
This sequence comes from Andricus grossulariae, assembly GCA_011634705.1. NCBI lineage: Eukaryota > Metazoa > Arthropoda > Insecta > Hymenoptera > Cynipidae > Andricus > Andricus grossulariae. The sequence goes on from JAABKJ010001755.1 coordinate 759,049, forward strand.
TTTCAAAATTCTTGAATTTCTTCCTGACCAATTTTTTATTTGCCTGGACCATCAATATTCAAAGCCTAAAGTCATAATCTTGTAAAAGTTTCAAGATACAAATCTTTTATAAACAGAATGAAACAATTTCAAATTAAAATTAAAAAGTTTCAAATTTATTATCCTGACTTTTGCATAGATTTTCTTCAAAATCACTGTCTAATCCCCGACTGTTCCCTGATTTCCAAGTTTTCCCTGATCTACGACCACCTTGACTTTTCAAACAACTAAAGGTCATCAACAAAAATGATAAAGAATATAAATATGTCTGTTTGACAAAAAAAAATTTATTTTGAAAAAAAAATCTGATTATATGACGTTAATATATACAGAGGAGACCACCCTACAATAGATAATAAACTTAATGTAGATAAACATATATTTAAAATACTAATTTATGCAAAATAATTTAGTTGAATTAATAGCTAGGATACTATGTGTTAATAAATTAAAATACTACTTATATATTTTAGGTATATTTGAGCTTTTAATTAATGATTATCTACTGTGGGTTCATTATCTATTGTAGGGTGATCTCCCCAACTTTCATCTTTCAACAATAGCCTTTTATCCACTTTTCTCTGTATTATTAAATGTAACGCAATATTTCCCCCGTGTATTCAGTTTATGTAGAGAAAATCTGTTTTAATCTCTTGTACCAGAATTCATAACAGGAAAAATGGTAAACCGTACGCTGATATAAAATTAAAATAACGGAAATAATGGAAATATTATAAACGTGAAATTTTATAGTCGTGCGAGAGACTCGCACAAGCAAACTCATTTTGTTACATCCCGAAAGCGGAAGGAAAATGCAGTTTTAAAAAAGACCTTCTTGTGTACTTTTAGCTGATGAAAATAGTACCTTGTGCAAAGTAGAGTACGAGGCCATTATAAAAAGGTGGAATTTAGCTGACCTTGAAAATAATATTCCGTTATTAATGCGACTTGTACAATTATTCCCTTATCGAATTTAACACGCCCGCTTCGAGAAAATCGCTAAGAGTGTAGTTGTAGGTCAAGTACGCACATATTTGAGTAAGAAAATTCTTGTATAAGCTCTTTTGAGCCATAAAAAAAAGGATTTCGACGATCATTAACGTTTTTCCATATTTTCCAGGACACGGAAGAAAGAGTGTTGCAGTGCATGGCAAGGTTTAAAAAAGTAAAAAATGTCCGCAAACAGAATAAAAAATCTGGGTTTCTTTCATATGCTTCGCTCTTGTTTGCGAAACAATGCAGTATGTTGGGCTTGTATCATGCAAGGGTTGGCAGCTCACAACAGCAGCCCGCATTGTGTAAGATGATATAATCACAATGACCTCTGAGGCAAATGATTGGATGAGGGTGGCTCAAATTAAAACAATTTTTCAAAAGTGTATGTCATTCTTTATATTTTTTTCGCGAAATCCAAAATAATAAAATATAGGTCTAAAGCATGATCATGGGTCTAAGGTAAGTAGCGCACCCAAATTGAGCTAATGGTCAGCCAGCCACCCTTGCCTTTCTAGATCTTCTAGAACCAAAAACGGCCCAACCATGATACGTATGAAACTATGAATTTAGTAAAAGCAAAATTATCTTTTTGGATATGGTAAAAGAAAGAATTTCAAATTTAATATTTTTCAACCAAAAATAATTACTTTTCTACAATAAAAGATCAATTTTTAAGTCAAAAAGGCGAACTTTCAACGAAACAGTTCAATTTTCCACAGAAAGGATGACTTTTTAAGAAACTAGTGCAATTTTCTACAAAATAAATAAATTTTAAACAAAATAACTAAATTTTCAACCAAATAGTCAAATTTTTAATAAAAAAAAATATTAAACTTCAACCAAAAACAATTTCATTTGAAACTAAATAGCTAAATTTTGAAGCCAAAAGAGCACTTTTTTGAAAGACAGTCGAATTTTCAACAAGAAAAATTAAAATAAAAAAAAAATGAATTCTGAACGAAAAATGTACTAGTTCATATTTCATTAAAAAAAAGGAATTTTAAAAAAATAGTTAAATTTTCGACCAAAGAGTTGAATTCTCAGCAAAATATTACTATTTTTAACAAAATAGTTGAATTTTAAACCTACAAAGATGAAATTATCAACCAAAATGTTGAATTTTTTAACTCAATTTTAAAATTATTTTAAAACAAAGACTTATTTTCTTCCAAAAAAGACGACTTTTCAACGAAATACACATGAATTTTCAACCAATAAGTTAAATTCTCTACGAAATAATAAAATTTTTAACAATTCATTTGGATTTTTAACTAAATAGTTTAATTTTAAACCTGCAAAGATAAATTCGGAACAAAAAATGTAATAAGTCACATTTCAACCAAAAAAGATGACAATTTCTGCTGAAAGTGATCAATTTTAATAACAAAAATGGAAATGTTTAATTTTCAATAACAAAAATTAATTTGAAAAAAAATGAATTTTTTAAAAGGCTCATAAATTTTAAAACAAAAAGACGAATTTTCAACAAAATAGTTCAATTTTCAACCAAAGAGTTGAATTCTCGACAAAATAATAAAATTTTCAACAAAATAGTTGAATTTCAAACCTAAAAAAATTAATTCTCAACAAAAAAATGTAATGAGTGACATTTCGATCAAACAGGATAAAAAGAAGATGAATTTCAAAACCAAAAAGACGAATTTTCAACAAAATAAATGAATTTTCAACCGTACAGTTGAATCTGAACAAAATCATAAAATTGTCAACAAAGTAGTTGAATTTTTAACTAAATAATTTTCTTTTACACGCACACAACTGAATTTTCAACCAAATAGTCAAATTTTCAAAGAAAAAATATTAAACTTCAACCAAAAACAGTTACATTATAAACCAAATAGTTGAAATTTCAACAAATACAAATAATTTTAAACGAAACAGTTGAATTTACAACCAAACAGTTCAATCTCAATTTTTAACCAAAAATGGAAAAGATTAATTTTCAGTAAAAAAAAAACTAATTAAAAAAAAAAGAATTTCATCACAAAGTTTTTTCAGTCAAGAATGAAAAAGCGGTTCATTCAAATTGTTAAAATATCAAGCTAAACAAATTTTTTTCTGTAAAAGAGTTGAACGTTCAGCCAAAAAATATAAATTTTCAACAAAAAAGTTAATTTTCAACCAAAATGTTGCATTTTCAACAAAAAAAGAGGACATTTGAAACCAAAAAGACTAGTTTTAAACCAAGAAAGACAAATATTCAACTAAAAAGGATCAATTATGAACAAAAAATGGAAAATTTACATTATTAGTTAAAAAAGTTTATTTTAAACAAAAAGAACAAACTTTCAACAAAATAATTCAATTTTCAACCAATGAGATAAACCTTCCAACAAAAAAATACGTTTTTAACGAAGTAGTACCTTTTACCCAAGAAGTTAAATTTTAAAATAAAAAAAATCCATTTCCAGCGAGTAATTTAATAGTAGATATTTCAACCAAAAAAGATTTTCATTTTAGATTATAAACCATTGAATTCAACTAAAAAAGATGAATTTTCAACAAAATAATTGAATCGCCAATCCATGAAGATTAGTTTCTAACCAAACAGTTGCTTTTCATCCAAAAAAGATTGAATTTCTAATAAAACAGATGATTTTTTTAACCAAAAAGAACAATTTTCCACCCAGAAAGATTTCGGTTGAATTTTCAACATAAAAATATGAATCTTCAACAGAAAGTTAATTTTCTACAAAACAATTGAATTTTCAATAAAAAAGGATGACTTGATAAAAAAGTTGTTGAATTTTTAACAAAATAATAACAGTTTTAACTAAAAATATTATCGTCTGGAGGAAGCAGCTGCAAAAAACTATAAATACAAGGGAAGTAAATTACTAACAAGAATATTACATCAGAGTGGCCACATTTTCAAAAATCCATAATTTTCTCCTCAATAATTATTTATTTTCCCTGAGCATTATGATCCAAAGATCCAAATTTTTTCAGGTACTTGAAAAATTTCCAGTGACAAAGATGTACTAGACCCAGGAATCGAAATTAGAAATACAGAGAATTAAAAATTATTTTTTTTTGTATTTAAAGAAATTATCTTTGTAACTTGTAGCTTAGAACATTTCTGCACATGAATGGGTTTCTAAACATGAAAATACAGTACAAAACAATGATATTAAATACCAAATTCCAAATAATGCTAAACCAAAAAAATGATACGGAAAAACGTATTTCATAATATTCCTTTAAAAAATGAACGCAAAAACTCATTATTTGCAAAGATTTTTGCAGATCTTACTGTCTCATCAATGTTTGTTTATCAGTGGAAAAATGAGACTTTTGATAGTAGGAGTCTTATTTAAAAAATTAACATTTAAATATCCTGTATTCTTCATTTTTTATCGGAATGTGAATAAAGTTTCCTGCGCTGCCTCGGTTCTCTCTGTATCTTTTAATCATATGCTAAATGGATTCATAAATACTATTGTTTTTGAAACGCTTTCCGAAACTACAGGCAAATTTCTAAAAAATATACACGATTCATTGAAAAAAAATATATTAAGTTTGTATTTTCAGTGATTTTATACAGCAAAATATCAAAGAAAGAATTTCAATTATGCTAAAAATTAACTAGAAAATCAATAGGAAAATCTTAAGGAAGATACAGATATTTATTCTACTGTTGAATCTGTAAAATTACATTTGTTAGATTTTCATTGAAGGTAATAAACAAAATGAAAAGTCCAAAATTATTCTTCAACATTTTAATATACACTAACGACGGATAGAATCGGGCCACTAACCGGGTGACCTATTAAAACTTCGATAAAACTTTGAAAGGTGATAGTACCGTCCAGAATATAGATAAACATATTTTTAAACAACCGTTGCAAAGCTTATTAAATTAAGCGTTGAATAGGCCACAGATGAAGCAGTTTGGCCTTGTGGGTATTTAATTATCACGCGAGGAAGACAAAAAAAAACATTCCGATTTTTAAGGAATTCTGTACTTCAACTTCAACTCTTGGAAGGAGCTAGGAAAATGAATGTATTACTTTGATAATTTACAATCGTGATTGAAAGTTAAAATTCTTTTGTAAAATAACAAATTAATAAATTAATTTTCGTAGTTCCTGGCAAAAGTTAAAGTTGAAGTACAAAATTCCTTACAAATGGGAATTCTATTTTTGTCTTTCTCATGTTATAACTAAATACCCGAACGGCCAAATATCTTCAACCAGGGCTCATTTAACGCAGAATTTAATAAGCTTTCTATAGGTTTTTTAAGAGTATTCTTATCTACATACTGGACGCCACTATCATCTTTCAAAGTCAAGGCTACTTTTTAATATGTCATCCGCTTTGAAATTTTTAAAAAAGTTATTTAGAATCTAGAAATAGAAACTATGTTTTTGATAAAATTTCCTAATATCCGCCATAGTCGATTGGATAATATAACCTTCATTATTATAGTACCATAATTATTACGAATTGAAACTAAGAGGGTGCAAAACCTATCGTGTTTTCGTCTCGTGCTAAAGATCTTTGATAGTCCGATATCGCGACATTATGATAATCAAGTAGTTCAGCAAATCTGATCGTACATAGTGTTCCGTGTCAGTCATGTACTCTGGTTTTACGTGCTAAAAAGAGTGTCGAGGCAGTAAACCAGTCCAAAGCACCTGCTGCTATTAATTATATACCACTAATTTTCTCGAAAACTATTTCCTCATTGACAAAATTCATGTATCTGTGAACTCAAACGAGCCAATAAACACGCTTTGATGCACAATAATACCGCATTTAAAATAATTTTCCTTCTTTTTAATCTTCATCACTACATATAACATAATGTTGCACATTATAACATACGAGTTATTTCCTGAATAGATTTTCCCAAGCGAAAAATAATTGAATGAATCTATCAATTTTCAAACAAAGTCCGGAATATCTACTTTATGGAATAATAATTCCACTAACTTGATAATGCTCATTCCAATTCATTGACTCCGCAAAATTTTTCTTTCTCAGGAATTAAATTGACTCTAATATAAAATAAGTAAGGTACTCAATAATTTCAAAAAGATTTTTATATTCTATACAGACTTCACAGCCCAAATTGCCTTCAAAACAGGGGAAACAGGGTCATTTTTCATGACAAAAGTGGAATAATAGGGGAATAATTTTTTTTAAATTAAATTAATGTAGGTACCGTATTCCTAAGATTTCAAGTCAAAATATGTTGCAATTTTCAACAAAATAGTGTAATTTTGAACCAAAAAGATGAATTTTGCACCGAATGAGATGAATTTTTAACCCTAAAAGACGAATTTTCAACAAGAGTTGAGTCGTCAATCTGCAAACATGATTTTTCAACCAAGTGGTCGAATTTTCAAACGAAAAAGATGAATTTTCTATCAAGAGGGTTAAATTTTCAACAAAAGTTGAGTTTTCTCGTTGAAAAGTCGTGTTTCTTACAAAAAGATTGATTTTCAAGCAAATAGTTGAATTTTTAACCTATGAAGATGGATCTTCACACCAAAAAGATGAATTTTCAACAGAAAAGTCGATTTTTTGACCAAGAAAGATTTGTTAGTAAAGAAAAAAAAATTGAACCAAATTGTTTAATTTGCTATACAAGAGTTGAATTTTTAATACAAAAATATGAATTTCCAACCAAAAAGTTAATTTTCAACCAAATAGTTCAAGTTTCAATAAAATAAAAGAATCCTTTGCCAAAAAAGATTACTTCTCAACCAAATTATTGTTTAAAAAAAAAGAATAAATTTCTTCAAAAAGAGATAAATTTTTCAACCAAGTAGATTAATTTTCTACCAAAGTAAGAATTGTCAACCAAATTATTGAGTATTCAAATAAGAATGATCAATTCATAACCAAAAACATAGATATACTTTCAGATAAACAAATGTATTTCCAACCAAAAAAACGAATTTTCAACCAGAGAGATAAATCTTGAACCAAAGAAAATAATTTGAAACAAAGTAGTTGAACTTTTAACCAGGCAGTTGATATAACAGGTAGTGACATTTTCTACAAATAAAAATGAATTCTCGGAAAAATATGAAGTTTGAACAAAATATTTCAATCCTTGAGCAAAACAGATTCATTTTCAACCAAACAGCTGCATCTTTAACTAAAATAAATAATTTTCAAACCAGAATAACAAATTTGCAATAAAAAAAATGTTGCATTCAAGGAAAAAAAATTGCAACTGAATTGTGGAATTTTCAAGCCAAAAAGTTTAATTTTTCATTTAACAATCTATTTAGAAAAAAAAGTTAATTTTCAACAAAAAAAGATGATAATTATGTAAAATAGATGAATTTTTAAGCCAGACAAACAACTGTTCAATCAAAAAGTTTAATTGTCAACCCGAAAATATAAATTTTTAACAAGTGAGTTTATTTTTAACAATATAAATTACTTTTTAAGCATATAGTTGAACTTTCAACCAAAAAACGCATTTTCAACAAGATAGTTAAATATTTAACCAAAGAGATTAATCTTGAACCAAAGAGACAACTCTACAACCAAAAAACATAAATTCCTAACAAAGTAATTCGAACCTGATGATTCAACAAAAAAAAATATTTCAATTTGTAAATGAAAAAAAGTTAAATTCAACCAAAAATATGAATCTTTAACAAACTAGTTGAACCTTTAACAAAAACAATATTAGTTTTTAACCAAAGAGTTGCATTTTCAACCTAAGAAATGAATTTTCTCATCAAAAAGACAAATTTCAATTAAGAAAAAATTTTCTGTGAAGAAAGATTTTCCAATCAAAAAAGAAAAAAAATTGCAAATAAGTTATGGAAATTTCAAGCCAAAATGTCGGACTTTCTATTAAACAGTTGAATTTTCAACAAAAAAGATAATTTTCAACAATGTAGTTTAATTTTCAACAATTAAAAGGAATTAACTTTCAACCTAAAATAGTAGGTTTTTCTTATTGTGTTCTATTAATTCAGTTCGCATTCAAACGAGGAAGCGAAAAAAAGAGATTTTTTTTTAAACAGGGGCTAAATAAGGAATTCTTTAAAAAGGGAGAAAATGGGAGAATAGCGGAAAGAGCGAGAAGTCTTTCCATGTTGAGCAATAAAACTTGAAAAACAAAAAGTGCATATAATTGAATAAAATGAAAAATTCCTACTCAACGCGTAATAAAGGTAATGACGAGTTAAGCGAGGTGAGGGAAGGGGCAATGATGCCGTAATTCATTTTTTATTCGCAAAACTCTGAATACTGGTACATTCAGTAAGCTGAGTTTATGAGGAAACCCGATAATAAAACTGAATCCATTTCGCTGAAGAAAGAATTTTAAGGCCAAAAACATAAAAAAAGAACGTTGCAAGTGTTTAAGTGTCTACCTTTAACTGATCGATCCATTCCACGACTGGAGGTCAGGTTGTAAAAGAAATTTAAACCGATTTTCACGACCGACCCTGATTCTAGGTGCTCCCGGAGAAGCCTTACGGTTTGTTAGAATTGGACAAAATGGGCCCTAAATGATATTACGATACGTTCATATAGTCACAATAATTCTCAGAGAATAATATTTTTTCCGAAGGCCGGTCAAAACGTTGCAAACAATTATCACATAGGAGGAGGATCGCAAAGGTTTTGTAACACGTGACACTTCTCTGGTCAAACAATCAAATTCAAATCCGTGACAATACATTAAAAGCCAATATTATCAGGATAAAATATTTAGAAGTCGTATTTTTAACCAAATAGTTGAATTTTCAAGTCAGAAAGTTCAATCTTTTTACAATAAAGTTGAGTTTCCAATCCAAGGAGTTGAATTGTCAAAATAAATTTTACTTTCAGCCGATAGAGATGAATTCTCAATTGAGAAAGATGACTTTTCTACCACATAAACGTATTTTCATTCCAGAAAGACGAATTTTCAGCAAAACAGTTCAATTTGCAACCGAAAAAGATGTCTTTAACAAATTAGTTGAACTTTTAACACAATAATCAATTTTTCAACAAAATAGTTAAATTTTCTACTGAATAGCTGAATGTCTATCCTACAAAGAAGAATTTACAACCAAAAATATTTATTTTCTACGAAAAGACGTATTTTCAATAAAATAGTAGAATTCAAAACCAAACAGATGAATTTTTAATGACAAGATTAATTTTTCACCCAATTAGACGAATTTTTAACGAAATAGTTAAATTCTCAGATAAATAACATCCTTTTGAAATCAAAAATTGAATCGTTGAATTTTCAGTTCAAAAAACTAATTTTCAACTATTTGAATTCAACTAAAAAGACGAATTTTCAACAAAATAGTTGAATCCTCAACCAAAATTATAAATTTCCAATAAACAAAATTAATTTCCCATCCACATAGACGAATTTTCAACAAAATACATGAAATTTCTACCAAATAGTTGAATTTTCAACTTATAAAGAAAAAGTTTTGAACCGAAAATGAAATAGCTACATTTTCAGATAAAAAAAATTAATTTTCAACCAAAAATTAATTTCAAACAAAATAATTTAATTTTCAAATAAACAGTTTAATTTTTAACCAAAATTTATAATTTTATACCAAAATAGTTTAATTTTGAACCAAAAATGTGAATTTTCAACAAAAAAGTTAATTTTCTACGTAAATAGACGAATTTTCAACAAAATAAATGAATTTTCAACTAAAAAACTCAATTTGGAACCAAAAATGGAATCGTTTAATTTGTAGTTTCAAAAACTAATCTTCAATGAAAAAAACCACTATTTTTCAACTAGTTGAATTCAACTAAAAAAGACGAATTGTTAACAAAATAGTTGAACACTCAACCAAAATTATGAAGTTTCAAGAAACAAGATTAATTTTCAACCGAAAATGGAATAGCTACAGTTTTAAATGAAAAAATTAATTTTTAATAGAAAAAAAAACTAATTTTCGACAGAATAGTTACATTTTCAAAAAAATTAATTAATTAATCATCTACCAAAGTAGTTTAATTTTCAACCAAAAATAAGAATTTTCAACAAAAAAGTTCATTTTTAATCAAATAATTGAATTTTTATAGCCAAAAAGACCAATTCCCTACAAGAAAATTGAATTTTTGACCCGAAAAGTTGAATTTTCAACAAAAAAGTTCATTTTCAACAGAATAGTTTAATTTTATACAAATTAGTGGGGGTTTCAACCAAAAAAATTCATTTTCAATTTCAAAATATTTCAACAAAAAACGGTTTTAATTTTTGATAAAAAAACAGTCGTAGTCAAACAAAAAAAAAAATACGAATTTTTAACAAAATACATGAATTTTCAACGAGGAAGGATCAATTTTCAACCAAAAATAGAATAGATACATTTTCAGTGAAGAAAATTATTTCTCAACTAAAAAAACACGAGTTCTTAGAAAAATACTCTAATTATCAACCAAAAGAGATGAATTTTCATAACAAGTTTATTTTTTGACCAAGAAGATTAATTGAGGGTTCGGATCAAAGAATGGGTCGCAAGCCCGAAAACGCGGAAAATTATTGTCCATGTGTCTCGTGGTACCCAAATTTTAAAGTTCAAAAAATTAAATTTTTAAAAATATGGTCATATAGAAAAGGGCAAGACATAGCTTTTTTATATCCGCAGTTTTTTTGGCCGATGAACATTTTTAATAGTATCATTGAAACTGTTTAAAATTTGGTACACGCACGCAGTGTACCCTAACGATGCCTACAAAATGAAAAAAACAATAAAAATTGCCTATTGTTTAATAATAATTAATTGCGAATTGAGACCGGTCGATAAACACGTTTTTTAGATGCGGCAAAGAAAAGTATCGAGAAAACTTTAGAGTTGAAAGAACTTTCAGTGAGACATTCGTTCCTTACTAACAAAGTAATATTTCTGGAAATTTTTAGATCGATTCATTGAAAATTGACGGAAATATCCATTATGTGAAAAAGCACGCGACGCCATCTACGATTGCAAGCGTTTCTCAACGTTCGCTTGTACTCTCGCCGGTACTCGCCTATAAAGGACGCTTTCTTACATAATAGATATTTCTATCAATTTTTAATGAATCCATCTAAAAATTTCCAGAAATCTTACTTCAATAGTGAGGAACAAATTTCACTCTGAAAGTTCTTTCAACTCTAAAGTTTCCTCGACACTTTTCTCCACCGAAACTAAAAAAACGTGCTTATCGACAAGTCACAATTTGCAATTAATTATTATTAAACAATAGGCAATTTTGATTGTTTTTTCATTTTGTAGACATTTTTAGGGTACACTGCGTGCGTATACGAAATTTTAAGCAGGTTAAATAATATTTAGCTGAGTTTTGACGATATATGTTTTAAAAAATAATTGAATTTGGGGATTTTTTTTTCATTTGTTCATTTTTACTATTAAAAATATTTTTCGGACAAAAAAACTGCAGATACAAAAAAGTTCCATATTGCCCTTGTATATATGAACGCGACCCATTCTTTGATCCGAGTCCTCAATTATAGATCGCGAAGAGAAGAGCAACGTGAACGTTAAATTAAATAAAAAAATAATTTTTTAAGTAACACTCTGAGAGGTAAGGGGGCTCACACCAAAAAGCACCCCAAAATGTGAGAGGCAAAGAGATTACCACAAAAAAAACTCACCAAAACGCGGGAAGCAAGAGGACTTATCAAAAACCATCTCGACATGTAACAGATGAGCAGAACTATCCACTAAAATCGTTTATAATTTTATTATCAACTATCGTTTTCCTACAATGTAACCATTTTGATAATTTAATTAAGAAAACATCTAAATCGTTCTCCAGCTACATAAAAGTAAGAATAAAAAAAAAAAATTCGTTACACGTTAAGAGAAAAATAATTTTTATCAATTATTAGAACCATTGAGTCACTACAGCACGCCCAGTATCGCTGTGGCTAGTTGGTCTGAGGCACCCGCGCTCTTATGATATTCTACAACTCAACCAATACTTTACATCCCATTTTCGTTTTGGGACGTTTTTCAAGAGAAAAAATCTAGCAGTCGGGATGAATCGTCGAAAATTCGGGCCCCTGTATTTTGACAACCCGTTGTACTAGATGTGCCTTCTTTACAGAATTTAAAGTGGTCCACTAGCCCTACAATCTGGCGGAGTTTGAATAAGATAGGCGACAACTAAATTTTAGGCGGGGACACATGGCAAATTTTACCCCATATGCAGAATTACGAGAAGTCAATTACTTCATTTAATATTGTTTATTTTTTTTACGAATTTCAACGTTCTATTTTCTTATTATTATTTCACATTTCGACAATGCGCCTGCAAATTTTTATAACGTTTAGAATATAATTTAGAATCGTACAAACGCATTTCATACAACGATATCTGAATGATTGGAAAATGGAAAATTCTCAGTGCTCACTTCTGTACACATAATGCCTAATCAGTGTACCGCAGTAGCAAATAGTGTTCTTATTTCTTGTAAAACCTTATAAGACGCATTATGAATCCTATCTATTTGCTTACAATTCAGTCTGGGGACTATCGATTTTCAACATGTTCTTAACAAGACTATTTTAAATATCTGTACAAAAATCGATATTACTGAGATTTTTTTCTGGGCCAAAAAAAAAATCAGTAGGACCAAAAACTTTTATGAATTCGAAAATTCGTCATTCTTTTATAGTAGGGGATGAACAAATATTTCTAACATCCCTTAAATTCAACAGCGGACGATATCACTGAATGGGTTGTTTCTTAAGGATATCGGAACATCATCCCCTGGGTCATTAACTTAGTCGTGACAAAAACCTTTATCACTTCGAACATTTTTCGTTCTTTCATATCAGGGGGTCAAAAAATATTGATAATACCCGTTAAATTAAATTTCGATCGATATTACTGCTGAACATCATCCCCTGGGTCATTGGGTTGATAAAAAAATCAGTGGGGGCAAAAACTTCTATCGCTTCGCAAATTTATTTACTTTCATAGTAAGGGATGAATAAATATTTATAACACCCCGTAAATAGAATTTTAATCGATATTACTGCCAGGGTGGTCTGTTAAAGATGATAGAACATGATCCCCTGGGTCATTGAGGTGATGAAAAAATCAGTGGGCAAAAATCTGTTATTACTTTTGAAATAGCATAATCTTCCTTATTAGGGTAGGAAAAATGTCTAGCACCCATTCAAGTAAATCTGAATCGGTGTATCCCCTGGCCTATTGAGTTGATAAAAAATGATGAGGTCCAATAAACTTGATTATTGCAAAAACTCTTTGATCTTCCTAGGTAGGCGATGGAAAAAGTCTTGTACCCCTTAAAAAGCAAATTTGGATACGTGACCTTGAAATATGATGCTTTCTGGGGCATGTTCCAAACGCATCTAATTGGAGAATTGTGTCACTAAAGGAATTGGTATGTTCTTATTATTGTCCGAAATCATTGTATTTCCTTAAGTGCGACAGTTGAAATTAAAATTATGATCCCAAACAATTGTTTCAGAGCAATTTCATTCTGGTCCTTATTTCTTGCTGTTGTATCAAAAGCGGCCTTTACAGAGTTTACTTTCTAGAAATATTCTTTGCAAAATCTTCTAACGTAATATTTAACTTGTAAGATTTTTGTAAGTGCACCAGTACTGATGCCTAGTTAGTATCCGGCGGTTATGACTTCGGTCCAAATCTTCGTCCAAGAGTTGTTTCTTTCTTGTGTTTTATAAATCACATTTCGCCTTTTCGTCTGTCATCGTGAGAATCTGTTCTTTACATTCTCATCAGAGAAGGTATTAGATTTGTCTAAAATTGTGCCCCCCCCCCCCCGTTTTTGTCAAATGTCAACGTTTTGAAACCTTCTACCCGATTAAGAGGTTTTCGCGAATGTGTCTGTCTTTCTGTGTGTCTGTCTGTACATTTTTAGTCTGTTAACACGATAACTTTCGAAGGAATTGACAGATTGGATTGGCCTTTGGTATAATCTTTTAGTGTCCTAAACTGAAGTTCATGGTCGTTAGCCAGCCATTTTGGATATAAATTCAAAAAGTTAGAGCATCTTCAAAATTTTTGAGACCACTTTTTTTTTATTTAAAAATTCTATGGACGGCTATTCGCAGTACTCAAAAAGACGAACAATAGGGTTGTTTCGCAATTGTAGATAAAATAATTTTTTAATACGTATTTTTAATCTAAACTCAATGTGCGTTATAATTTTTTTTCTGTTGAATCGTTCAAGAGAAAAAAATTATTAAAAATTGAAGGCGGGAAAACACTTATTCAAGTTGGTGTTACGTGGGTGTCACGTGCCTCAGAGGTTCTCGTAATTATCAATGTAACGATGTGGCTTTGATGGAAACTAACGAAACTTATGACAAAGAGGTTAGGTCACCTAACCGTTTCATTTTCACTCCTCGTATTTCTGCACTAACGAAGTCACAATCACTCTTAATATACTCTGATACCATAAATATATCTATTTTCGGGTGATTTCTGCTATTGGCTCTTGCGAAACACTCCTTTGACACTTTTTTAGACGATATTTTGCGACTTCTATTTTTGACGTACAGATAACCAAAACAAAACATCGGCACAGAAAAAGATATTTGAGAATCACTGACACATAAACTGTGATTGGTGGAAAATCCGACCCGTTCGACGTCGGAGGGGCCCTCCAATCAACATCGTGATAGAAAATTCATATTTCAACATTAGATTAAAAATAGTTAATACGTAAAAAATATTTTATGGACGTTTCTAAAATTAGAATTTTATAAACTATAAGATCCATCCATTGGAAAAGAGTAATCTGACTTTAGAAACAACCCTATTGATCCTCATGACTTTATCAAATCTTTTTTTATAGAATGCTTACTTTTTTTTAATTATAAAAACAAGACACTGAAAATACGTCTGTTTTAATACCAATGCATATTATGAATTGTAATAATCTACATTTATTGAAATGATATACGTTTTCAGGGTAGCTGAGAATAAAATTTAATGCACAATAAGAAACAAATATCAAAGTAATCATGATAACTAAAATTTGTTCATTATTTTGCAATGTCTGAATAAGCAATCCCAGGCCGAGGTACAGAAATAAATTTAATATATATATTTGATAGAATAGTGTTGAACATAGTATAGAAAAGTTTGCATTTTTGACAAAATCGAGTCCGAAGCACGAGATACGTGATGAGAATATGTTCGTTAAAGGTTCACGCATGCTCGAACGCAAAACTGAATGCGTGCGGACGTTCGCTTTTGCGTCAGGATAGGAACTGTGTTGAGCAATGCTTTGGTTCACACTGGATAAGCGCATCGCCGACACGCTGCCAAAAAGTCTAACCTGACGCCTTTCACAGTTTTCACCGTACGCTTCGTACGCTTCCACACTGAGGCAAAGACAGTGCCTATGATCAAATTGATTTTCACATGAAAATTAAGATCCAATTTCATCTTTTTTTTTTCAATGTAAGATGAATTAAGTCCGCGTAGGGCTATTACGTTTAGTTTAAAACAAAATTTATTAGTATTACTTCATTCAAAAACAAAAATTTTTTTTGTCATCTTTTTAAAAATGCCATTTTATATAAAATATTAAGATTTATTCCAAAATGCCTACAATTGCTAAAGATTTTGGTTGCGTTATTCATGCTAAGTACTTCAATATTTTGCCCTACTTCGAAAAAAAAGAACCTTCCTTGCATAAGAGTCCAATAGTGACTGACGAAAATCGCAAATTTCCTGATACTACACCTTCTTAATCTTTATTTTCCCTAATAAACTTAATATACATAATGAGAATTTAAAAATGAAAAAGCTTCAATTTCGAAGAAGAATAAAAAGAATTAAAAACTAAATTTGGAAATTTAATAATTACTAAGTGTTAACAAATATTTGCAAATATTAAAACCAATATTACTAAGTATAATCCACTTGCATTGTTTTTAATCCATTACAAATATAATACTTCGATTTTGCCATTTTTCTGATATCTTTATTGATATAATATTTGTTAAATAAGCAAGATAAATAATCAGCAACCTTACATTTATTAGGAATTTTGTACTGAGTAATTAAACAAACAAAAAAAATGAATCGATTGAGAATTGCGACCTGCAGCTTCATCCTTCCACGAAAATCCATTCCTGAAGCACTGTGTGGTTGCCACAGTAGACCGCGACGAGTTTTGCTGGTGCGCCTCCACTCAGTATAACTCGAAAATGCGTTCCAAAGTGCGTCGCGTTCGCGTTTGCGTTCGAGCATGCATGAACCTTTAGATTTGGCGTTTCTTACGGACATTTTGAAAGAAATAAACATTTTGAACACAAAATTACAAATTCAGTAGATCGCAGTGTAGACTTCTCTTCAATGGATTAACCAATTCAGAAAGAAAATCGATAGATGGATAAGCATTATTCAACGCACAACATTTACGGAGGAGGAATTCAAAACCTTTCAACAGAGGATTAAACAGCATACCATTATCATGTCTACTGAATGTCTACTGTCTAATAACACTTATATCCACAAGCTCAGGGTCCTTGGGAACGCCAACAATCTTTCCTTTCTTCAGATGAATTTTAAAATTGTTTTCCCCTCAAATGGAAAAATCACACGTGTGAATAGAGAGCAATGTTGATGATACTAGTGTATGTAAAATCTCTCTAAAATTATGGATACCTTAAAAATTAATTTTGTTGAAAATTTCGAATAACTTCAAAAATATAAATGAAAGTTTTTATGAATTGAATAAATTTTCAAATGTTTAAAAAGACAACATGAGACTTTTCTTTAGGTTCAATTAATAAAGAATTAAGCCTCAGTTTTATTATTTTCGAGAAAATGCTTAATATCAGTCATAGCATTGTGTACACTGTTTTAGCTGTAACATTAAATGATTCTCAGGTCAAGTTGGCCGCTTTTTCAGGTTTTGAAATTAATTGGAAATTAATATATAAATTCCAATTGTTTCCTACTTGTCATGTACCAGTTTGTAACGTGAAAAAATAGATGCTTTTATATTTTGTGGTTTTCAAATTCGAAAAATGAACTAATCTTGTAAAAATTGTTAATAAATACTTACAAAGTATTTTCTGAGAGAGGTTTTTTCTTCTTTGTTAAGTACATTAAATGATGACAACTCAAATTTAAAAAACTCCTGACCACTTCCAAGTTTCTTCTAGTTAAGAAAGAACAAACTTTTTTCAGTTATTCGAGCAACAAGATGAAAATTTTAAATTATAAATATTTTTTTTTTCATTTAAGTAATTTATAAACCCATACCAGGATTATGTCTAATGACTAGATTTACAATCTCATCAACTTATTCTAGATTTGCCACACATTACTAGAAATTCCAATTATTTATAAAATCTGATTCTACAAGATGAACGGGCAACTCTGGTTTAAATTGGTACTATATCATAAAACTGATTGTGGTTTTAGATATTTTTTCTGGCATTTTAGATTATCCTGTTGGATATGTTGCGCTGACTTCCTACAAACATTTTAGGCTCAAAATTAAAATCTTTCATCGGTTCCCTTTCAGATTACGTCAGATTACGTATATAAAAAATTCTTGTGTGATCAGTTTGAACCACGAATTTCTAGAAATTTTGTTTTGGTGGAGGTGACGAAGCATGATCCACGATCAGGTGATTAAGACTACGAGTATATTGACAAATATTAGAATGTTGCCTTCATATTGTTTTAATGAAGCTAAAAATCTCACAGAATCATCTTTTATTAAACATTTCTATTTGTCACGATTCGCTTTTCTATGAGCTTCTTTTAGTTAGTATCATATGTACCGCCCTGAATAAATTCACACATATTCCAGAAACAATTTGCAGCTCTCTACTATCGAATTTATAAAAATTTTCTTCTATACTCGATTGAATCACTCTTCTTTAGCTAAATACGTAGAATTTGACTAGTGTTTGGAAAAATTGCAGTAATGTAGATTTAGAAATAACACTAGAACACAAAACTAAAACACAAATTACCGAGTGGTACTAAAATGAGATCACTAGTAGGAATCTAGATTCATTTGAGATCACAAGAGATCTCTAGTATCTGCAATGCTTGATTGAGAAATAATTATCTTGATTTAAAAAAATCAAAGCAAATAAATTATTTCTTGAACTCTAAACAAATTTTTCTCTGGGTATAACAAAGAATACTATAAATTTCAAAGAAAAGAAAAAGTCCTCACAACATTCTACGGATTTTATCAGGTAAAGAGTGGTTTTAAAATGTAACCATTTGAAATGTGTTAGGGTATCTTAAAAGATTCAAACGAATTTTCAAAAGATTTTCGAAGATTCAAATGATTTGCAGATGTCTGAACAAATTGTCATGTGCTAATATATGTTGCAATTTTGATCAATCAATTTGGAACTTACTCTGTGTTTTTATTAATTTTTCCTAGATTTTTTTTATTCTTCTGAATTCTTTAGAATTCTCTTTAATATTTATAATTTACTTGGATTATTTTATTTCACCGTAATGCTTCTGAAATCAGTCAATTCAACTCAATTCGATGGGTTTCCATTAGTTTTTGTCTAATTCATCTTCAGGTCTATCAAACTCACCGTGAATACTTGAACATTTCATCAAATCGTTCCGAATTCACTTGAAATCTTCCAAACTTTTTTTAAACTTAATAAATCTAACGAATTATCACATATTTTGAGTTGCTCTAAATTTACTTGAATTCTTATGAATTTGATCAAGTTCTTCATACTTCGTGGAGAGATGTGCTCCGCGGATGTGATTGAGGCAAAAAGGATGGAAGCGACTTTAGATCGTATATTTACTATTTGTATACTTTATAATTCGGAATGTCATATGTTGTAGAAAGTCTTTGAAAAAATGCTTTTCTTTTGTTGCATGATAAGTTTATTCATTTGAAAATTGAATATAAATCATTCCATATACTTTTCCATAATATACATTCGGATATCTTAAGGACATCCTTAACAAACATATAAATTTATGACAGTTCTCGTACACATCTTGAGATATCCTCCTAATATTCAAGCTATATTGGGATTCCCGCCCTTTTAGGATTGCCTTTGCCTATTATTTGAGGAAGATGACTCAGGAAATGAGCTATATCTCTTAGAAGGTGTAAGAGATGTCATCTTTATATCCATATCACTAGCTTTAACTTCTCTAGCGCTAGCTTCTCTAACTCTAGCTTCTCTATCTGCCTCATTATAATGAAGTAATGGCGCAGAATAGATCTCACGGTGGTCTGGTATTGCTACAAAAGCGTGATAATCCGGTGGCATCCTATTATTGTGCCAATAGTAACGCAGAGGAGGAAATTGATGCTTTTCGAAATTTTCAGCAGAATAATAATTGCCTTTTCCGTAATGTGCTTCCACCAACTTCGGACGATAATTATCATATACACTTGGCCGTCTGTGGACTACGAAATGCAAATGCGTTTCATTGCCCAGTCGTATAAAAACCTGAGGGTACTTTTGAACAGGAGTTCTGTAGAGTTGATGTTGCAGCCAATCCGGTAACTGATAGTGGGAGACTTTAACAATTGGTATATTTCCGAATTTACCTCTATCCGTGAATTCTACGAAAGCTTCACCTTCTTCAACTGTTCTTGGCCATGTTCCACCTGCACCTAAATTTATTAGAAAAAAATTGACATCAATCCAGTTTCTATAAACTTGTATTACTGAAACAATGAACAATTGAAATAAACAATAAGGTAAAGACTATAATATAAGCCGTTTATCGATACCAGCTGATAACTTCACATCAAGATTTTTTTGGTTCAATGATACGTTCACATTGAATCGGTATTTATAATTTAAACAACAAATTCTGTAAAAAAGTATATTTTTACGTTTTCATTGATAAGAGTGTAATGTAATCGTCAACATTTTCGATCTTAAGTTTTCAACAGATCTTCACGTTTCAGCATTCATAAAATCCGAAATTCATAAAATTTTGTCGGTGCTGTATGTTTGTATGTCTGTATGTCTGTTTGATTACCTGAATGTTGTAGCTAAACTTTTTGATTATACGAAAATTCAAAAAGTTAGATAGATATATCAGATATATCAGTATGTTTATGTATATTATCACAAACAGTCACATGACTTAAAAGTTGCGCACGTTCTTCCTTAATCCGTAAGTTGAAAGCGTTATTTTTAGAAGATTTCAAAAATACATATTTGCAAATTATCTTAATGAAAATTTTGATTTGGAAACCAATGGAAAATGTTCTAGACTAATTAATGAAAGAAATTCTTTGTTTGAAATCATAAATTTGAAATTAAAACAGCAGGTTCAATCACACCCACCGCAGAGATAATAAAAAACAGATGCTTCGCCTTAAACTTTATTTACAATGAAGGCAGGAATTTACTTTTGTTGATCTAACGTTATCTCTGTCAAGGCATAATTTTTCTTTAACTTATAGAATCACCTAAAGTTAATCAAACACGGAAAAATTTTGACGGTCTTACAGAGACTTACGAATTTGGAAAATTTACATTCTGAAGATGTGCGAGATTAATGTTTTCTGAAAATAGTTCCTTTGCGTAAGCAATCCAAATTGTGGTACTACTAAGAAGGTTTTGAAATGTTATTTATCGCTTATATTTTTTCGTAACATAATGTACAAGAATGCTGTTATTGACATAATTAAACCTGATCAATTTTTGATCAGAGGTTTAAAAAGGATAACTATAAAAAATGTAACAATATTTGAAGGGCCACACTGAATACGGGCGTAAGTGTCAAAACCCGACTTTTACAAGGGAAACAAAAAACTGTCTCATTTTCACGCAATTATTTTTCAACAAGAAACTCGAAGTCCTGAATTCAAGCTTTTATATTACACTTACGTCGAATATGGATGAAACACACCGTTATTAGAATAAGAATTCCAATGAGAAGATTCATTTTTTCAATGGGCACATTTATATAGAGAAATAAAAACTGATTATTCAAGAACTCCGTGTGAGGAGTGGCCCGATAAAAGACTGCTTATATGTACTTTTAACTTGTACCTGACTTATGTATTAGATGACAATGCTTTATATTATCTCCAAAATGAATTAAGTGTCAGGAGGGAGATTGTCGATCTGAAATAAAAAAAAGTTTCCACATTCATTAGATTTATTACCCATAAGACCTTCAGTCGCATTCACGATTACAACATACGTGTTCAAAATCCCATAGTAGGGACAGTTAAAGCACAAATGAGAGTAATTTTTCTTATCTTTTAAGTTGCCGTTTGCTCCGTTATCGTGTACATAATAGGTGTCAATAATAAAAAATTATAAGTTGAAAAGAAAAATTGGAGAATTTTTCTATTTTTCTTCCAGAGCAATTATATAAGAGGCAGTTTCAAAGAAATAATTTTTCAAATCTTTTTGGATTTGACAAAAACAAATTTTTGAGCTCAATTTTTAAAGAAAATAAAACCATTCTCGATTTTTTTTTTCAATTTTATAGATAGCTTACCATGTCCCCTACAAGTCATGTACATATAAAAATGGAATCTTCTTTAGTTTTCGAGAAATAATAATTTACGTCCTCGAGAATGGAATAAAAGCAAAAAACATTTGGGTTTCCCGAATGGTAATCGACTTGTCAAATCATTCTTGTAAAGGGCTTCTTCTTCTGAATTTTCTTTATGTGTACAGGAAAATACAGCACGTCATTATTTTTATAATTTCAGAATATTCAGAGCGCAATACGGTAGCAGTGCATTTAACTAAAAAGAAAACCAATAGTTTTCTTCCGGATAGAAAAACAAACAGATACAATCATTCTTATGACGGATTAGCATTTTTTTAAATTTAATAAATAGCTATTATCATTCTCTACAAAATGATAATTTCTTTTTTTTCATTTGCGTTCCTATTTAATTTAATTTAATACAAGAACACCCAAAACGTCATTACCGTACGGCGTCCCAAACTCACTTTGCACAAGGATAACTGTTTTTCTCCTTTTTTTAGACAGTAACCTGAAAAACGCTTCACGTATCAAGTTTGTAAACTTTAGATGAACATAAATTTAATGTATGCATATTTTTCAAGTCAAATGAATAATATTGTAAAAACCTTAAAGTTTGTCCCTCGATTTTTGTCATTTCAGACGTCATTACCGTACGTCTTTTTTTCTAGTAAAATATTGTAGTTACAATTAAATAACAAATACAGAAATATTAAGCGTATCGTTTGATACAAGATTCTATAAAATTGAGCTTGAAATATTAACTCTTTTTTTTTGTGAATCCGATATTAAAACTGAAAAGTGTATTTTGACAACAAAAACATCATTACCGTATGTGAGTTAAAAACCAGTTTCGGAGTGAAAAAAAAAATAAAACCCATTCCGTTACTTGCTCAGCGGTGTTTTCTTTCATAAGTAGGTGACTTTTTATGATTAAAATCCGTTATTTTTTTGTAAATATTCAAAAAGGTTAAAGTTCATCCATTTTTTCACATCATTCCCGTACGGCGTGGATCAGGTGGACCGGTTTGTTTTATGTTTTCTAATCTCTATTTATAAATATACAGATCTCAAGAATTGAGCTAAATAACTTAATTAGAAAGAAAGAGATATGTTACGGATTATATTACAGCACGGGGAGGTAGATTTGTTATTAATAATATACTGTATACCGTTATGAAATATTTACTTCCTAATAATAATGTGATTGCCACTGTAGGTGCTAAAATTTGCCTACACACTATTTTGCATGTTTAGAGCATTCTAAAATGTTTAATTCTTTTCAAACCTCATAAAATAAATAAATTAGCATCGAATAATTATGATCGTAAACGCTTAAAAGTCAACCAGGAAAAATGTTTAAAAAAAATGGAAGTAGTGGCCTCCCTGAAAAAGGACTTAAATTTAGTTGTTAAACAAAAGAAAATTACATGAAGTTGCCCTGGCAAGTAGCTTTTTTCTGTGCATTACTGATATTGCAAGAATGGTAAAAATGTTAGGACTTTGTTATTTTTTGTCTGAAGTTAGGGGATGTTTTTAGCAGTGGAAGACTGCATTTTGTTGACAATTTGCTCTCTTTATCCAGTCCGCTGACACGCTCTGATCGTATCTCACTCTGCGTGACAGTTCCTAGACTCATTAAGCTGCGCTTCTTTGCTATATAAATAGACGTATGTCCTGCGGTTTGCTCTCCAAGAGAGAAAATGGAATTTTGCGTCGGCCCGGCACAGAAGCTCTCTCTTACCGTCTTTCTTTACCCCTATTTTCCCCTCTACACAACCCCTACCATTCTCGTCGCAAACTCGATTTTCGCGATTTACTTTTTGGCGGAGACGGTGCCAAATTGTCCGAAGACTAAAATTACCATGAAAGGTGTTCCTCCAAACGGAGAAAATTTATTTTACCAGTTAAATTTTACATGATTTAGTTCAGTAAATCGAGGACATAACTGCATTTAGTTACATTTTCACTTTCAATTATGTAAAACAAAATAGTGATTGAAAAACAAACTCACCTGGGTTCGAACGCAGACACCTCGGAGCCTAAACTCGACACTATCCTTAGCGCCACAGAGTATTTGTCATATTTTTTACCTAACTTTGATGTAATTCGTCATGTTTACCGCAATTTTCTGTATTTTTCATGGTTCAATTTGAAAAATAGTCGTGAAATAGTGTTAAGCATTATCTAAATACGGTTATGTCCTCGATTTACTGAACTAATTCGGTAATATTTCATGAATACATTTTCTCCGTCGCGTTTACTCCCATTTTCAAGTTCCCGCAATATTGTACTCTCTTTAATGCCTCATCATAAACCGGATTCATTAACCAATTTTTAGTGTAACTAGAATTTGTAATATTCAGAATGTTTTGTTTCACTCGAATCACTTTACGACCACTCGTAAAAAGTTGCTAGTTCCAGGAAGCCCGCTTCTTTACACGTGTTTCTACTTCACTGATCTTCTCGATTCACGAAAAGTCCACTTTTTTATGCGCTTAGCGAAAGGTCAGATGAGAAAGAAGCCTTAAAATGTTGCTACGAAATCGGTGTGAAACCCGGTCGCGATATATGTTAACTTACATACGAGATTACTTTATTGACAATAAATTCTTAAAAATATTCGGTCTTAATGGTATATAAATTCAAATTCTCAAGAGAATGTAAAACAAGCTTATTTTTGGATTTTCAACAATTGGAGGCAGTAAGAAACCAACTGCAATTTTTGGAAACTGCGCGTGGGATTTGATTTCCCCGGAAACTGAACGGTATTTTGGCTCGAGTTTATTCGAGTGCCCTGATGATGCGTCAGAAACTGCATGAATGAATCTCGTAATTTCCTTGGCAAAATAAACAGAGCATTTTTGTGTCTTGCAATGTTTCTTATCGAGAAAATCAGAAACTTGAAATAATCAATTATTCTCTGACCAAAAAGCTGGCCAACTTTAAAAAAGCTTAGAATCAAATAATTTTGAAATCATTTTCATATTGAGCAATATTAGAATGTGAATGGCTTCAAGAATCAACAATGATTTATCTGTTGAAAATAGTTCAAATTAGAAATCCTTTTCAGTTAATAAGAATTTAAAAAAAAAAAAAGATTTGAAAAGAATGACGACTTTCCTGATCTTTGCAAATACTTTAATTCCGAGCTATTCAGTAATAAAAAAGTTTTTTAACTTTCATGAAATTGCAACACAATAGCCAAATGTCATTTCTATAGGATACGGTTAGAATTTACACAGCAACATCTTTTAGAAATTCAAAACATCTCCATAGAATGCAGTGGCAGTCCACTGAGAAAAATGGATTATAGCGTTTGTTATCTTGGATTTTACAATTTATAAACTTAATATCCAGATTGTACGGCTTAATGTCTACAAATTGCGGTCCCAAATTTAAAAATATGAGATCATAAACGGTATAATCCATTTTTTCAGTGTCTTAACAATACTCGTTTGTTCAATATTCGTACGCCTTATAAGCTTAACATTTTTTTTCAAATAATCCCCAAACTGAAACGCACTATATGAAAAACTGAAACGCATTTATGAAACAATAAAAACTTGGGTCTCCCAGTGTAAATTAATCGCGGAAAAAACGAAACATATACGCGTCTGTGAAATGTATACCCAATTGATAAGAGAATTCTATCTGCTAAAGTCGGTAGCTCCAAGTAATCTTTGATAAGATATCGCTCGTAAAACTAAAAAAAGACAAGTGAAAGACGACCGGTGGCTTAAGGGGAGAGAGCCAGGTATTATTTAACAAACATTGGAAATGAGTCACAGGTGGAGCGGAAACAACTCAAACAACGTGCCTAGGGAATCGCGTGGTCGGTAGGTATGCAGACGCACTGCAATGAAAATAGCATGGCGTGCGATGCATTATTTTGTAGATAGGGGGTAATATGGCAATATACTCGAGTGTGGAGTAGCGCACGAAGTGTAATACGAAGGGGGTCGGATCAGCCAGGTGGTGAACCTCCCCCTGATTTTCCGGCTTCTGACCCTCGCTGTCGCTAATCCTCCACGGACTCGTTCGCCCATACCCCAAACACGCAATCGGCTACGCCGTGTTTACGAATATCTCAAAATTCCTACGTGCACTACCACCACAGTCCTGAATATATTATACTTTTAGGTTCAGGGTATTTTTATATATGCAGTTTTTATTTTTTGTTATTACTGCGCCTTCTCTTTCAGGGGCAGGACTCGAAAAATTTGAATACAATGCATTACAATACAATAGAGTGCAATACTGATGGATTTGCTGGATTTCAGGGTGGTCGCGACTTTATTCTTCATTAGACGATCATTGTTATTGCTTGATATTAAGTTACGCTTAGTGTTACGATAATCTTCGATAAGGCAGTTTATGCACGTTAGTTTGAAGGGTGGAAAAAGGGCAGAAGCCGATAGGCCTGGCTCCTGGCGCCCAGGTCTAGACAGGTTGGACTTTTTACGACTCTGGAGTACAAACCGGACGGAGATCGAACTTCAGATAAATGAGAAGGTGCTCTTTTCACCGAAGAGCCTCCTTTTATACTGGCTGAATTTAAACTAACCCTCCAAAGTCCAGCTTAAACACTGTAAAAACTTTCCAAAGCTTCATTCAAAAGTTTCAAGGACAAACTAGATTTCATAAAATTAAAATTTACTACTACTACCTGTTCGTATTTAAACTTTAAACCCTCTATAAAGCTAACTATCCTAAAGGTTCATTATTAGTACAATAACTGATTCTAATAAAGAACCATATTTTTCCTCGAATAAAAATAGTAAAGGTTTCTATCTCGATCCGAATGCGTCATTATAGTAATGATTGGATTCCGAAAGGACATCTGCATCAATGAGATTCAGTTACGTTGTTATGTTAAACGAGATAAATAACGGCGACAGTAAATTACGAGTGACTAATGACGGATTAATTAAATTTGTGCTTTACTGCGTTTCCTCGATCTCAATTATTTCTGAAATCCAAGGCAAGCGATTTTACTATCGATTCTCCCCCGACATCATTATAGTTTCGCAAATACGAGGATCCAGTCACACGTGAATTGCAGGTTGTTGATTGGAAATTGGATTAAATCCTAGCGTTTTTAGATCTCCCGCGGTTTTCTGACTCTTTCGCGTGTGCACTCTCGAGGTGGCGTTACGTGGCCTTGGCACTATTTCCAGCAGTTCATTATTTCTCCCAGAGAGTAGGGAAAAATGTAATAAACCGCGACACGTCGCTCCCTCCGCGATATTGTACGCCCAGTACAAAAGGAATTAAATTGCTTCGTCGTTCATCCTCTTTTCCTTCCTTCACAGGTCACACTTTCCTCGGGATTTTATACCTTGCTCAGAGTCTTTTAGAGGTCTTTTCCACTCTCCTTCTTTTTTTCCCACCTCGACGGAATACTGATCCGCTCGTTCATTGCCAGCGAAATGAGAGAGTACTGGATTAGTGAGATTAAGCTCTTCTCGTTTAGAAATTGCGTTTTCATCTCCTTTTGATGCTGAGGTTATGTTGGAAGATATGTCTGAAAATGTAGTCATCAGATTTTGATTGATAAGATCACTAAATTTTACTTCAGCATAGTAAGATACAAAAATTATTCTATATAATTTGTGTATAAAAATGAAACATGCGTTCTACAGGAATATAATTTGGAGCATACATTTTTCATACACTGAAAATGACATTAAAAGATATACTTGACGTAATACCATTTAAGTAAATGTAAGCAAGGAATGCGAAAACTAAAGCTCAGCAACACATGGAAGCCACCAAATTTTCCATAAAAACTGAAGAGCTTGTGTTAAAATATCCACGAACAGTACTAATTCATCAATACCAATACTCTGAAATTATATTAGACTTAAAATGGAAACCTACTTCTGTAGACAGAAAACACAAACTTTTACATAAATTCGAGGTTAAAAACTCTGCAACAGAAATTAACTTTGTTACGACCCTAGTTTTAGTTTGCAAGAAAAACTCTTCAAGTACGTGCTGCTAATAGTGCAAATATCGAGGGTGATCGTTAACCCTTTAGTAGGAATAAAACATATGCATCTCGGGATTTGAACCCCACTAAAGCGGGAGCAGCACTCGTTGACATGATGGGGTGAATTTCCTTGTACTGCTGGCCGTGAAAGGGAATCGAGGTAGGATGTTAAAGCGCCTCGAATCCCTCGATTTTCCGAGGGTTGTAGATCGAGGCGCATCCTCATTGTTCATTAAAAGCGTGGAAACGACGTCGTAAACGCGCCGCGAATGTCGTGGCCGGATGACCGGTATATTCGCAATTTCCATTTACCCGATGTTAATGCGGGTCGTACTGCTCTTACGCGCAAATAACGTTTACCGAGAGCGCCTCGTAAACACCACCTCGTAACTGTAAAACCCGTTTTCACCGAAGAGTTGCCGCTTTGATTAGGCCGATCGTGCATTTTGGGTGACAGTTACGACGTTAAAATTCGACCTCTCGAAAATTCAATTCCACGAAGAGGAAACTTCAGGGTATGTAATGAACGATCTCCAACCGAGATGCTTAGAGGATCTTCGGGTGGACTCTTAATTCCAAGATAAGGGCCCATTAAGAACACATTTCCAAGATATTTCGATTAGAATTTTCTATGGGGTGTATTTATAACTTTTAATTGTCGGAACGGTTAATCTTTTCGAATTTCTGATTGAGCGAAACAAGTGCGGGCAATGGTAATCGGAGCTCAAGTGTCATATTCAGCAATTAGATTATTGGTCTCCTGGCCAGATTAGATTAACAAAGCAGTCATTAACGGCTGCGTCATGTCTCTATCAAGAGTGCTCTCATGTCACTCCTCGCTCTTCTTAACGCTTCGTTTAGACACGTTGGCTCACCGCTCGCCTTCTTCAACAGTGCCGTATCCGTGCCCGTATTTACCCAGTTCGTAACCTACCTTAACCATCGATTTAACGGATCAGTGAAACCATTTAATACCAGCAAGAAACTCATCACTTGTTGAAAAGAAAACCATCGACGACGAAAACATTCAGGGGGGATAATACAGCTTATATTACTCATATGGTGAGCAACCGCAGACACATGAAAAAGTCTCTAGAAAGTCGACTTTGTATGCTGTAGGAGTGTAGGGAGTAGGAGATAATTCCAATATCGAAAAAAATGTTTCTACGATTGGTAGGGAGCATAGATAGAGGTAGCTTTTTTTAGAGGCAATGCAAAATTTGATGATTCCAGTTTAGAGTGGGAAGTATGCATTATGGCTGATGCCATAATGTATAGATGCTGAGTTTTCAACACCATATATAACAGAGATTCATGGTACTGCGGAAAGATTCAATAGAACATTACAAGAAAAAATTAGAGTTTTGATATTTGGTTCAGGTTTACCCAAGAGTATGTGGGAGGTAGCGGCACATGTTCATAATCGCACACCTCACAAACCTATATATTTTGAGACTCGACTTAAAAAGTTTGCATTTGGTACACTGCTCCCATCGATTGGCATTTTTTACCCTTCCGTCTTAGACGTCTTTCATCTCGATTGCTTTTATTAATTTATTTCCATCAGTTTTGTCGCCAACTTTGTTAAGATCATACACACTACTTTGGATTTTCTATATTTTTCATGTTGTACATTAGGACCATCAGGTCTAATGACCGTTGATATTTTGGCAAGAAGTTGCGGCCCTGTGGCGCTGGTTCCATGTCGTTTTCATTAGGATCCGAGTCGCGAGTTGGCCGAAGAATCGTGGGTTTGGTTAGATCTTGGACGGAGGGCCGTCTAAGTATACTCGCGTTATTTCTGGCGGGAGCTGACGCACCGTCTTTTCCCTTTCTCCTCTCGTCCCTCCTCAGGAGTCAACTCGCTTCCCAACGCTAACAAAAATCACCCGCAGGGGCTTTGCTTTGCAAACCATACTAGCTGTTGACTTTTGGTGGCCGCGGAGTTGGATGCGAAGTACGTCTCTCTCTCTGACTTGAGTCTCAAATGCTTAATTACCCGGAGCGAGTCTGCGTTAACGCGCAGATCGATTTGACTTTGACAGCCCGAAGACATCTCATGGTTCCGGTTTATTTGAACTGACGAGAGTAGCGACGAACTTCCCTTTGAAGAGGAGATATTATTTTTACAACAAAAGGAAACCTCGTCGCCATCCTCGGGGGCTTCTTTTACTCTCGAGATAAACAAGTTGTAATTTCTTTTCAGTGAAATACTCCGTTTAGGGATTTAAACTTTACTCACAGAGAAAGTGGTTTTTTCTTAGTATCGTCTTATCTAATGATGTTGAGTCACGGATTTGATAGTTTGATATGCTCCTGAACTTTTAAAATTAAATTGCCTAGAGAAGGAAACATTTCTCTGAAATAATGTGTTAATTCTGAAATTTGGCGATTTTCCTTCATCCGGAACTCATAAACACGAAGTTAGGTTGGATGTTGTTATCGTAAAATATAATTCACATGCTGTAATGTGCCTCTCGCTTAATGTACGGGCGCTCTAAAGCGGACACGCGTAAAATCGTGAGTTTACATCGGGACAGGTGCGCTAGCACGCACTTCACTGAGAAAGAATAAGAGATAGGAAGAAGGAAGAAAAGATTGTTTCTTAACATATTTTGCTTTGATAAATAACCAACCTTAAACTACGGGAAAACATTCAGATTTGAGTTCATTTCCGTTCATTTTAATACTTTAATCAGAATATTTAATGAAGACTAACTCGATTTGAAGTGACTCAAAGAAAATAATTTCTTACAAGTGTATGGTAACATATTATAGAGAAATGTTTAGAATTTAGATCCTCTCTTATTCAGGTTCCACTTGTCCCGACATTTCGCGCCGCAATCGTCTCAGTTTACAAGTCTATTGCGAAATTGCATTATCGTAGATCCGCCGCTATCCGGCTGTACTTTTGCAAAGATGAGCAATACGAAATAAACGTTATGACGAACGTGGGTAGTGCAATCATATGCTCCGAGAGATTAACCTTTCGAGCCGTGCACCGATCACGCTTCGCAAAAGAGAAAGATCGAGAACGAAAGATTCGTTTGCCATGGATCACCTGTTAGTCGGCCAGATTCGAAACTGCCTTCGGGAATTTCCGCAGAGTTTCGTGCCCAAAGTGCCATGCTAAGGATTTCGCTTATTTTCACGATTGGAGCCTTAAGACCTAGCAATTTAACGATTCAAATTTGGTAACGTTCTTTAGGCTCTACACGTAATTCCTGAAGTACTGCAATTATTAGTGAGGGAAGCATTACGGAATTGGAAAGCTCACCCTTCTGTGAGTAATGTCATCAATGTAACGGTTTTTACAGACTAAAGATTCTTGATAAGTTTAAGAGAATCGTGATATAAGTTCGAAGTTTAATCGATTCGACCGTGAATTTGGAAGGGGATCGAAGCATCGAGCCAAGGGAAGGGATAATTTCGTTGGGAGAGAAAAGAGTAACGAGCGCGCAATCCTCGTGTAAAGCAACAGAGAGCAAGTAAAGGCACAACAGACGGACACGGGCGTGGAAGAAGAGGCCTTTCCGAGGGGCCTCGACTTCTCGTCTGGGTCATGAATAATTCATGGTCGAGTGGACGAGCCGTTGGGCCCGCGTCTTGCTACCACGCCTCACGTGATCGTCCATCTATCCGTCAGTCGCTGTACGTGTCGTACATACACGCGAATCGCCGCCCCTGTATGGCACTATAGTTACACACTTGTGCACTTGTTCCGACATTCGTGGTGTTCCTTTCGTTCTCCTCTTTCTGTAGCAGCAGGTATCAAGTTGTGTGAGTTTGTCATCACTATTTTGTCTCCCCGAGTTGAAACACAGGGTAGTTTCAGCTGAAGTCGTAAAACATAAAATTGGATGTTACACCACTTTTCTTTGTAGGTTTACTCTCGGGTTTACGTCTCCTCTTTTACTTTTTTTCCTTCTGTCTCTTGAAGTTCGCGCCGTAAACTGCTACGTAATCGTGATACGGAGGATCGTGTCGTCATTGAGAGGTCAACATATCCAAGAGCGCACTTGGTTGCTCGTTACAATGCGTGATGCATTTGACAACGGACAGCGCACCATTTTTATACGTTCGTTCACCTCGAGGTTGAATTATGTTTTCATACATATGTATTCCTTTTCACACCATCGAGCCACAATTCAGAGAATGCTTAGCATAATCCGTGGGGAAGAATTGAAACAGGGATATCCAGATTAGAGATTGGAGGGTCAGTCAGTGGAGATGAATACTCGAGATTTGTGTGCTGCTGAATTGAATTTGGATGAGCACAATTGGATGAGTTTTCTTATCGGCAAGTAATGAGAGTTCGAATCTGCCATTCAATTGGCTCCCATCCAGACCGACTTACCCAATTAGGTTTCATCACTATAGGTCGACTGCTTCCCTGGTTGCCAATATTTGCGATACCTGACTAAACTGGTCCAATTATATCTAAATCACCACTCCATCATCCGATTGACACATGGATGGTCTTCGTGAGCACATCGAGTTTTATAGTATGATGTTGATCAATTGAGCAGATATAGCATAGTCAGGGAATCGAGCAGGGAATATGGTAATACCATTTTGTTCCGTGCAAATTTTTGGTAGCAGACCGGAAATGGGGAGTGCCCTCCACTTGGATCCTTCGTTTCCTGCGATAAGTTAATTTATTCCGTCGATAAGGCCCTCTTCGGTGTCTCGATTGTGTGCATGTCCCCCCTCTCTCTATACGTTTCCCCTGCATTTGGCATCTCTTTGTACACATACGCTGGAATATGTGTAAGTCGATGAAGCATGGCGGGTCCAATGGAGTCCAGGCATTATATGCTCGTTGAGAACAGTCCATGTGTGTATAAGGGACAGACCATCGGGTGGTGGTTTTTAGGGTGGGGAAGGGGTGGGGGAGCTACGAGAGCAAGAGCGACTCGTTGCGCTATCCCAAGTATTCGATTTGGTATTTTTCTTTGTGTATCGCAGATAGTTCGAATTGTTCTGCAAGCAGGGCATTGATATATCGTCCCGCGGGTCCTTTGAGAGCAAGCCGGCTCCGAATTATCCTTCGCGGACTCTCACGGAACCCCTGGAACACCGGTCAATTTACCCGAGACCACTTCCATGTCTTTCTGTCCTTGGTTAGGACTGTCTCTTTTCCTCTTTCTCCTTTGTTTTTAGCCCCTTCGAAACCCCGCGGTTTGGCGGCTCTTCCATCCCTTTCGTCATCTCCTTTTGAATTCCCTTCCCTTTGAGAAAACCACTCCGCTTAAAGCTTCCATGTTTTCCTGGTTCTTTTATCTTTCAAAGAAACCTACCAAAGTTTCAGTATCTCAGAGTATTGGATAAATGAGAAGTTGCTTCAAATCTAGAATTTGGAGGGCAATATTCCGTTTTCAATTCTTTCTCATATTTGGTATTGATTTTTACCCTACCGTCTTCTTTTGTCTCGATTTTAAAAACCTTTTATTTGTATTATTATTATGGTATCCTTGGAATTTAGAGACCTTACGTGGTATCTTATATCCGTAGCTGTGGTTTCTCCATTTTATTTTTGGAATACTTCTCATGAAAGGTAAGATTTTCGTACCGCGATATATAAAGAATTAAATATAGTAATGGTTGATTTAACTTCTCGGATCAGTAATCAGATCAGCTATTATCACTTTATTAGCATATCACCTGTGTGTATAAGGATTACGTGTCTTGTGCTTTATATCACCACTAATTCTAGAATATTTAATCAGCTCATTTTAATGAAGGCTGGTTTCTTTGTCTTGTACATTTTCACTATTGCGAAATAACATATCTTAGGCTAATGACTAGGAAGTAAATTGTGGCTAGTGGTTTCTAAACTATCTGATAAAATCACTTATTGTGATCTACCTGGAAATGATGTTCAGCCTTTTTTGAAACGTCCATCAACTTTTTTGTATCTCTCTAAACCGCAAGCTACATTCCACGAAGATGGGACTGGTTCATCATCCATTTCGTTACTTTTTCGGCAATATGTGCCGAAATATATCGCTCCTAAATATACCAGGAAGTTCACCCTACGAAAATTATGTAAAGAACATTTCATAATTGTAAAATAGCTGTTGGTATTTCTGAGGAACATTGTTCGAGGGTTTGATTAACTTACGACTGTCAATATTTTCGTCCTGAGTCATGTGAACCTATTTGTTGAAGAAAAAATTGCGTAACTCTATTTTTGGTCTCCCATTCCATTTAATTTAAGCTCTTATCAATCTGTTATACCATCACAAACACTAGGATCGAATAACACATTTGTCAAAGTCAATGCACTTGGTTTACATTCTTGGAATACATTTAGTGGATACATGAGTTTAAGAGAAGTGAACTTTTTCCCTTATAAAAGTTTTTTTTTTCTATCACATAATTTTTCCTCGTGCAGAAATAGCTGTGCAGAGTCCGAGACTGAAAGTTTTCCCTTTGTGTGTAACGGTGAATCTTGAAAGGACTGACGACGGTAGGTCGGTTCTGAGAGAAGAGAGTACGACGTGGGAACAAAGGAAAGACCAGCTCTTCGCTCTCATCTCATCTCATTCCAGCCTCTCTTCGCTTTCTTTATTCCTCGCATTCACTTCATCTCGGCTTCTTTTTTGAAACTTGAGCCGAATCCCTGAATAAGATGTTTCGATGTAAGCAAAACAGGTGTAATAGTCTCCCTTCCTAATTAATGTTTACTTCAGAGAAAACAGATATGAAAATATCTGATACTTCCCCTAACTATTTAATAACAATTCAATTAGCCAGTCCTGATCAGACGACTGGTTGAAAGAGTGGAAATAAGAAATTGACATTAAGGGCCTCGGGGTCAAGACAAGAAGTCTCTTGGCTGCCGTTTAGTTTCTTTCTCTCCTTCTTCCACTTTGAAGATATTGCTGTCCTTTTCTGTTTGTAAAGTGCGTTGCTCATGAGAGTGTGCAGCGTCCTGGGTTCGATCGCGAGTTGGTTTCTCTCGTGCTATTGGTCAGTCGGAGAAAGAGTGGTTCGTGGGTCTCTCGCGAGGAACTGGAGGGAAAGGGGAGATTCAACAACAGATGCGAGATGCAGCGCGTTGCCTTCTCGTATGTACGTAAGATGTAACGGGTTGCCGAGAGTCGCGTCAAAGCAGTCTGACCACGAGAAATCAGTAGTTAGAGGCACAAATGAAGATTAAGTACAAACAAATCGAAAGTTTGCATCTTATAAAATAAAAAATATGATTGACCTAAAGAAAATTTACCATCTCTGATACCAGCTCTTGCCTCGATCTACCCTACTGTTATTCGAGAGGAAAATTTATGTCATAATGAATTATACTTATATTTCTTTCAGATATATTGTGCGATAAATTTGAGGTCACTGCAAATTTTAATTAAACATTTGGCAGACTCATTCGATACTTCACAGCTAGCTATATTTGTTTCTAAAACTTCATTTCTTTTCTAGAAAGATAGTAATCTAACTGTAATGACTATTCTGAAAACTAATCATCTCACATTAGTTTTCAATACTTGGTGACTAATCCGACTAATCAAGGCACAGCAAGAAAGAAATGCCTACTATCGGCGAGAAAATTCGAGTCCTCTCTGGCTTTGACGTTAAAAAAGTAAGTGAAGAAAAAATGGTAGCTCAATGAATTTTCAGAATATAAGAAATTGTTCGTTTTTTGTACATAAATATACAACTGTACTATCTTCAGTTCTGATGAAGATAATGAAGTGATTTAAATTAGAGTTAGTTAGTTCAACTATCTGTAATTATTTACAATTTGAAAAAAGTATTTGCTTCCTTTTCTTTTCGTGCAAATTGCGATGTTTGAATATAGTTCTTTTATATTGGGAAGCAAGTGTAGGAAACCGGGTGCCTTTTCTCATGGGATCGTCGTCGTCTTTCCTCAGCATGTGCTTCCAAATTTTGCTGAGAAAAGACGAGGACGATCCCATGAAAAAGGCACCCCGCTGGTTTCTTACACTTGCTTTCCAGTATAAAAAACTGTATTCAAATTTTCGGGTCTGTAAGCTACACTCATTAACGTACAACATTTTGACCTTTAAAATTATACGGTTTTCAATGAGGTAACATTTTTTCTTCATTTAATTTTTTATCGTCATTACTAGAGGACTCGAATTTTCTCGCCAATAGTAGTCATCCATGAAAGTCCACTTTTCATTGACCTTGGCTTTCACAAGTTTTCTGCAAAAGCAGAAACAAGTGTAGAAAAGGAGAAGTCATAGTTGAGAACCACTGGAAAGCAAGTGGCGAGAGTAAGAAAAGGAGAACTAAACTGGGTGAGGATTGTAAAAAGCAAAGAAGATGCTACGATTATGGAAATTGTGACGATTAACTGCAGTTTTTATCCTTTTCTTAAAAACATGAATGGTACTCTCGCGTGTCCCTGTCCTATCATCTTCCTTCGCTTTCGTTCAGCCTTTCAATCTTTCCTCCCTATTACGAAGGGAGCTAAAACATAGTTCAGCGAATCCATTGTGACTCAACACTCAAGGGATTTTATCACTATCATTACCGAAAAACCTTTTTGCTACAGCTATTCTCAAATGTTGCAGTTTCGGTTTTAGTAACTTTTCTAACTGGCGTAAATCTTTCTTCAAGATTACTTGACCTATAGTCATATACCTATACTCTCAACATTAATGATGAACTTGAACTAGAGATCAAACACAGGTTTGATATGAAGATGTAAACCTCGAGTGGAAGCTGTTTTAAAAAAAAACGAAGCGTGTTTAATTGCAGCTTCATCTGGGCACGTTCCCGAGGGAATTGCTCTTAAGGAAGACTTATGCAACTGCGTTACGTTCGGTTACCATTATTACCATTCTATTGCTAGCTGTTGATCCTGAGCGTAACGACTGGTTTACACGTGTCCCTACGTGATAGCATGTACATATCGGCTTACGTATCTGCTGATTGTGAGTGTTCGTGTTACTTGCTCTGGTGTTAAGGAGATCGAACAAGTTTCAGCCTCTCTTACAAATTCTTACCTCCACAACACTATAAAACCTTAAATAGAACCACTATAACAGAGAAGGAAAATCTGAAAGTGATCCTTGCCTTATTCACAATTCTTCGCATGGTATGAATTTTTTCAGAAAATTAGGAGACAATCCTGTGTCTTTGAACATGTGGAGAAGATGTAAGCTGGGATATGTATGGTGCGTCCCTGAAGTGGAAATAGAAGGGGAGAAAAGACTCGACCACTCCCACCTTCGGGTAATGTTTGTCGCACCTGGGCGACTGACAGAGTAGAAGTAAAGTCCCTCGCTCAATCTGAACTGTACTGTAATGTGCCTTGCATGAATCAGCCGATTCGCGACTGGATTTCATGGAAATGTCGGTTAGGCACCCCGCTCTTGGACGTGTGTCCGGATAAATGATTTACGGCAACGTGTTTTTCTCCCGGATCCAAGGTTTGTGAAAGTTCTTCGGATGCTGCACGACTGTCTGTCCATGCTATTCTCCCCTCATCTGTACATCTAAAAAAAAAACAATCCCGTAAAGGGTTGTTCCAATTTCCCTTCAAAATGTACATTGAAGCACTCTTTTGCATAATGCGGTTTCGTAATTCAGTAACGTACAACAACCAATTCTGTAAATGTCTCTTTCAAAAAATTGAAAGCTACTTTTTACTTCAGAAGGTCGTCATCGCATTGTCTAAAAAAACCGATACACGCAACATTTTTTGCATTTCCTTTCCAACTCCTCTCTCTTTCTCGCTACTTTACGTGCTGGACTCACATTCATCCTCTGCCGTCGTTATTATGAAATACAGTGGTTATTATCCCGTTGTATGACGTCACAAAGGTGCAGCCTGACATCCATCTGTGTTTTGTATAGGTTAAAAAACGAGAGAAAATTCGAATACCATTTGAAACATTAACAATAGCAGAAAACGAATTAAATGAAATTGTTTTTAAAATGAAGGGTTATCGAAAAAGAGCGGAAGGAGAGAGAGTGAGAGAGAAAGAGGGGCTTGAGTAGTGAGTTCAATATTGCTTCTATATACTTCCAAAACTTCCTCCATATGCGCTTTCGTGCTAATTAATTGCGAAACTAGTCCCTCAGAAGCAAGCATCTCTGCTTATTAATCTAATTTTCGCCAAGTTTGATGTCCCTCGTTACACCGATCGCTGACTTCGAAAGGAGAATTCTTCAAGCTACTGATACTACGATAGCTGATGAAGTTTCACAACCAAGGAGAGATATCTCTATTCCCCTGGAAATTTACTTTCCCAATTTACTTTAGTTTATTAATTTACTGAGACACTAGTTTCGCTCGATCAATATCTTGCATGTGATAATTTTAACAAACTTTGGAACTTGACACTATCGGGTCTAAATTATACATCGAGATTTTCTGGATGACAAGTGCTAAGTGGCGCAAGTAACGTACAAAGCGAAATGTATCGTGCAAGTGACACGCGCCCTCTGGCCCATTACTCTATCAACGATAGAGTGAACTCTGATTCAGACACCTTTGCCAACTACTTCCAGGAAAGGAAAGTGCGATTCGCCAAGAGAGATAGAACTTGAAAGCGGAAACATAGTCAAACTGCAGAAGCAATCCTAAACTGTCAGAGAAATTTACCAAATCAACGATATGGTACCATTAAAGATTACCAGGGTAACCGTTTTTGTCCAGGAAAAAATATATTGGAAATTAAAAGAGATTCCATAAAGAAAAAGTCAGTCCTTCATTATCAGACCGTAAACTTTTCAAATTACCCCCATACTTTGCGAAAATGGAAGTTGGCAACGTCGCTAGCGAAGGCGAAAAGAGCAAAAAGCGTTTATGGTTGTTTCGGGTGCTCTATCTTTAGGAGCCACATATCATGGAGCCCTCTCCCTCCACCCCTTCTAACCTCTCGTTGCTCCCCCCCACCCATCCTCGCAACCTGACAGGGGCTGAGTTATTTCACGGTTAAAATAGTCGAGTGTTCCTTCTGTAGTTCTGTCTAAAGGCTGCTCGAGTACCAGAAAGAAAACCCTCGAAGGTAAAATAAAGAAACTGGTCCCGACCTTTCCATCCATAGATTTTTCTCCTGTCTTTTTCTCCTTCACTGCCTATCGTTTTGCTCAACGTTCGACTTCTGTCGTGAAGTTTTTGCCCAGATAAGAAGTATAGTCTTGCATTTGAGTTTCAGATCTGCTTTACGCAAGTTATTTTTGTGTATTACGTCTTCTTACGGTAGTTTCGTAAACACACATGGTCGTATTATGCTTGTAGCCATGAATGAATTTCCACAGCAGTGGGGATTTTGGCAAGTGTTTCGCTCGACTCGTTGGCTTCTTCGAAGCGAGTTGGCATATTCAAGTATCTCTTCCCACCGTCGATATTGATGTGACTCAGGTCCCGGTGGCAATGACGACAAAGATTGAACTCGTTAGCTTCAGGCGACCGAGAATATGTTTTTGATCCAATGTCGAGTGACGATTGACCTTTGTATTATAACTTACTTATCCTTTTTTTCGATTTTAAATCAATCCTTTTTTCCTTATGGATTATATTTTAGTCTTGGAAGAGCTTTACTTGTGGCGGAAGTAGTATCAAAAATAAAGCAACCTGAGTGAGTTATCGAGATCTGGGAAACCTGGTGATTCACGGAGTGCTTTTTCATTTCACACCGGTAATAATGGCGTTGACGGGTTTTCACGCCCGCCTAAACGCACTTGAACACTTCAAATTGCAAATGAGGTCGCCCACGCAAGCACACCCACCATCTCGAATTATATGGAAAGGATCTTCCT
Source organism: Andricus grossulariae (assembly GCA_011634705.1). NCBI lineage: Eukaryota > Metazoa > Arthropoda > Insecta > Hymenoptera > Cynipidae > Andricus > Andricus grossulariae. The sequence continues at coordinate 798,284 of JAABKJ010001755.1, forward strand.
TAGGCTCACTTTCGAGTCTGGATCCTCACAGTACCAATTATCCTAGATGACCTAGACTATGCAGGGGTCATAAACAAAAATTGCAGTTCTATTTCGAAACATTCGAACAATCTTTGATTAACATAGGGAATTTTTATTCAGGTATGGTTTGCAACAAAGGTTGCATTATTTTTCCCGTGACTGGGTGTTTGAGAACTCCGGACTATCGGTCGTTATCCCTCGATTAGATACTACGAGGGGCAGTACTCGAGTATAAGAATGGCTTCTATTAGTTGTTAAATAAGGCTCGCCAATATTGTTGTCCGTCTCGTACGATGAAATTGTAATTTATTATCACGCCACTTAGCATTGTGTAAATTGTTTTGATAAATTGTACAGACCGTTGTCCGTAACAGTTCATTAGTCTCAATGAAAAAGGATGTATCGTTAGAAAGTTGCTAAGAACCCTATCTGCAGATAATATAATGCACCGCTCTCATTATTATCGGCCGCTCATTACGCGAGTAATGCATTGCCTTCATAACTCGCTACTATGTATGAGCGGTCATGAAATATCTTTTGCGTCACACTTTTCAGTTAATCTATCAAGATAAAAATGCATCTAGAGATATCTAATTAATAATAGGATATCTAATTTAAATGAGCTGGGAAACTAACTACTTTTCCGGTGCACAATTTTGGAGAATCTAAGGACGTCGGGTTTCCTGTCGCCTACGAGATCGGAGATAATTCTATGAATGAAACGCAGTAAGATGAGAGTTACCTGATAGAATGCAATCATTTTCGATTAGCGTGCAGAAATGAGAGTCCAAGTCTTCCTCTTGGCATTTTGCCAGGCGTGGGTGTTGCGTAGAATAACGAAAAGCGTTACGTTGTTCAGTTGTTTTTTTCTTGTGGGGCGAGAAAAAATAATCAGCTGCTCGTAATATCCAAGTGGAAAGACCAAAGTTTATCAAAATATATCGCGAGTCAGAAGTCGTAACTTTATCCTTGAACTCCCAAATGTTATCCTTAAAGACAAAGTTTACTAACGTCAACCTGAGTGATCTTACAGTAAGTTTCTTCTGTCCTTTTTATTTTCTTGACAAGTTTTACTCGAAAAAAATGACCTAGACGTAAAAGTGCAACCAGATAAGCAGACATTCGTGATTTGTCTGCCTACGCGGTTCTTCGACGAGATGATTTACGAGGAAGCTTGAACATTGCTCAACGCAAAGATACGATGCCACGGCACATTGAGATTATTTTCCCAGGAGTCGAGGATGCATTCAAATCTACATAGCATATGCAGTTTCCTTAGGGGAGGTCGAACAATACAATTTTGGTAATCCCCCATGCACCCAATTGCAAGAAGAGAAATGATCTGGTCGCAAAACCGGAAATCGTGCGATTAGCTGTGTAATAACTATAAACAATCGTGTACGGCAACTACTATTAAGGAAAGATGCTGAAAAGGGTTCTAAAAATTCAAGATTCAGCGAGCAGAAAAACACGTCATAAGCATATTTCTTGGTACTTTCTAATATATTCGAGGGAAGCCATTAGCCTCAGCTTTACTTACTTTTGCAATATCGAAGAATCGCGGCCTTACCCGTCGCTTCGAAATTAAACGGATCGTAAACTTCCGGGGTACTTCCATGCTCCGCCATTCGTGAATTATCGAAGCAAAACCTCAAGAAGAACCCGTCGAACGGTTTTCTTCGAGAGTGATGATCTTTCTAGGAAAATGTCAGAAATATTGCACGTCAAAACTTGGAAGTCGGAGCAATGAAATAGCTAGGTGTCGTGATGAAGATGGTATATAATTACGGATCTGACAGTAAAGGTGCAATTTTTAAGAATAGGAAATGATTTATTGGGTAAAGAGTTTGACAGCTTCACCTAAATCTAAATTTAGGTCAATAACTTCATCAACTTCTCTTTGAAAGTCTTCAGGGAGCAATGCGAAATGAATTTTTTTCCCTTTTATTTCCTTTTACGGCCACATTCACCCCCTTTAAGCATCCTGTGAATCGCGTTACGCCATAATGGCTATTCTCAACGTTTTTCATCTATATTTATACATCCGCCATGCGTAAAAACGCGTGCATCAACATTGCATTCGAGCGAGTAAGGATATTGTTTTCTATACAAAAAAATGATGTTGACATACGCAAATATGACAGGAAAAAAAGAGGGAATGAAATTAATTAATCTGTTAATTCAATACTATTCTAAAAAAAAAAACTAAGAACCGTTCAATAAAAATCAATCAGCATTTTCGATTAATCTCCTTCAATATGATGGCTCTTGAAGTTGAGGCGAACCGCGGTCCTCTAATGACATTTCTAAAGGCGCCATTGGGAAAGGTCAAGTAGCAATGATGGCCCGTATTCGAACAGAACAGTCGTTTCTTCGTTCCGCTCGAATCGTGCCGAACGAGTTAAGAAACAATCGAAAGAGCGGCTTGTCTCTCACGAACAATAGAAGGTCGGCGCATTTGAGGACATTCCGACATTTCCGACATTTTAGAAGCCACAAAGCCTCCACTGTGAAATTGCAGGATCAACGAACCTCGAATTTCTTATTCTTCAATCAAATGTACCAGATTCTGAGAAATTAAATTTTTCCGAGAGTCAAGATGAAAGTTGAATTCGAGGATGATGTGGAGTTTTAAACAAATATATGATGGTTAATCCGACTCTGGGGGTTGGATTCCCGTAGCCCTCGGAATCCGTCACTGTTCTCGCTTTTTATTTCTCTATCTTGATCTCGAGGAGTTGCTTTATTTCGTCGGCCTCTACTGTAGCCAGAGAACGAGAGAAAAAAACACCTGCGCACGAGAGAAGGAGAGAAGCCGATACTTGTCTGTCTTTCTTTCTACGTCGGCGTCGAAGACAAAACATCGGCTATTCTTGGGTGCGATTGCCTTTTTATCTAAAATCTTGAATATCGGATACAGAAATAAGTTTCACTGAATCTTAATTGAATTATTTTGTGTATAGATGACCCTGAGTTTTGCTTGTAATTTTTAATTTCTTACAATCTACCAATTCCTGCTAGTCATTCTCGATAATTCCTTGGGTTCAGAAATGCTTGGAGCTAGTAGGATTTGACAGGTCCTCCGTTTTAGTTTCAGGCCGTGGGGTCACCCTGGGGAATTCGTGTGTTAAAAATGTGGTTGAGACAAGAGCAATCTTGATCTGACTAACGGATTCGTTCGTCAGGGTCTTTCGCTTATTAGAGTCCGCGAAGATGCTTCGTTGTGGGTCTGATTAATCGGAAGCAGGGCTTAAAGGGCTCGAGGCTACGGCTCGATACACCTGAGCCCTAACCATCCTCGTCATTAATCATTCCTGCAGAAGACGTTCGTGCATCTATATACGAGTATACTATAGACTCTAGACCAGTGTAGATTAGTTAGTCCCCCATGGAGTAAAATCACCTTCATTAAAACTCGGAAGGTAACGAGGGATACTCGAAGACGAGACATGAGTTCTGAATTTTTCCAGGTTGGTAACTGAGCTCGAAAATTTAAATTGAGAGGGTTTGCACTTTCTTGGGACCCTTCAATTTCAGTTTCTTCTAAACTCTAACTAAAGTAAAGTAACTCGCCCTCACGTTCCTCAATCCTGGTCAGCACGTCCCTCGAGATCTTGGGAGTTATCCTGCGGATTTGGCTGTGGAAGTTGTGTAAGTTGTGTAAGATTTATCTGGAAAGGGCCGTTGGTGACTCGAGGTTGAGACCAGAGAATGCACCTGGGGAGTGGTGCCTTCCATTAAAGAATAAGGAATAAGAGACAGACCGGGTTCGTTGAGCGAGGTTAGGTCCGGTTAAGTGAACGATGACGTGTCCCAAACGACCATCTTCAACGGTATAGCCGCACTCTCTCTCTCTCTCTCTCTCTCTCTCTCTCTCTGTGTATTTTGGACCTGAGGATCTCAACAACTCCGCTATTTCCGGTCTCCACGAATCTGGGTCGCGGTAAGTTTCTCACGGAGATTTTGCCTGGAAAGGATCAAACTGGGATGTCCAGGAAACCCATTTTTCGGACAGGAGCGGGGTAAAGATTTCTTTGGGAATTAATTTAGATTTTTATAAGTTTCTTGATCAATGATTTACTGTGGGGGATCATATTTCTATGGGATGTGGGTCACTCAATGTAATAGTTATGACCCTAAACAATGGAGTCGTGTTTTATCAGTCATTCCCTTCAATAACCTCTATTTTCCTTTCTCCGCCATGTAATAACTATATATCCGCCAATACGGAATGATAATGATAGGAGCGAACTTGGTGCAACCGTCGACTGAAACGATCAGCTACCTACTAGCATACGATTAAAGTGATTACACACATATTCACAAGAGCTTATACTCAGTGGTACTTACTTGCTGGTTTCGAAACTTTTGTTTACATCTCGAATTAGATCTCTAGGTACTAGTAAAAAATAAGGAGTTTATAAGTAGATATCGGTGTAAAGAAATTGTGACGGTAAATAAATGATAAGGCTATAGTCTAGTGTTTAGAGTCTAGACTCTAAGATTTCTCGATCGAGTTCGAGATTAATCATCTAATCGACTGATTCCTAGTTGAGAATTGACCCCCGTGGCGCCAAAGATATCTCGACCCACATTGCCACACTCACTACTTATCCGCCACTTTGTGACTATGAATAAAACTATCAGACCATCAACACCATAAACCTTTGCTAGACCATTCACGAAACATGACAAATGACAATTCCCTCCAGATTAATGAAGACCCTGTCTCTCAGATTCCTGTAATGCTATGCGGAAATTAGATTCATCGATCACGATATTCGATCTTTACTCTTGTTTCGATAGAAATCTTGTATCATGAGATAGATCTTGTGACTGAAAGCAAGTTTCAGATATCTTACTAATGATTTCGATATCTTTCTCAAAAGATTTATTCTCCATTCATTGAAACAATTCTATCAGTATTATTCAGATAGAAGTACATGACAATGGAGAAGGTATCATTCGAGATATTATTTTTCAACTCTTTTTAAATTTTCGAAAAAAGGCGGGATTTAAGACACCCGTTATAGAGATGATCGCGACAAAGTTTCTGTTCGATCTGTGGTTTGAAAGATTATTGATTCTTTCATCTGGAAAATGTTCAAATATCGATGCTTCCAACTGAAAAATTTTCGATGCCACCAACTGCAAAATGTTGAAGTATCGATGCTTCCAGCTAGAATATGTTCTAGTGCTGATGCTTTCAGCTGGAAAATGTTTAATTATTGATGCTTCCGTTTGGAAAATGTTCAATCATTGATGCTTCTAATTGGAACATGTTGAATTATTATTGATCTATCTAGAACATGTTCGATTATTGATGCTTCCAACTGTAAAAAAGTTAAATTATTATTGATTTATTCTTCTTTTGTTGAAATAATTCTAACAGGACAGTTGAATAGATATCATTCGCAGTGCTTACCTGACCGAGAAATCGGGAAAAGACCGGTAATCATGTTCACTGGAAAAAAAAAAAACAGGAAATGACCGGGAATGTGATTCAGTGATCGGGATTTTTCACTCAAATTCTGAGTTGGCACAGGGAATTTGTGAAAAATCATAATTGTCACTTGAACAAGGAATTTCCCAGAACAATTACAATTCTGACTTGAAATAGTGAATTTTCGAAAAAAATTATAATTCTTCACTGAGAATCATAATTTGGATTTTGAGACAGGGAATTTTCTAAAAAATTCATAATTCTGAGTTGGTACATGCAACATATACAAGAAATATTTAAAAAATCACGTAAAGAATTACAATTATCCTAACTTGAAACAGGGCATTTTCCAAAAGAATTATAATTCTGAGAATGGGGCAGGGGATTCCTGTAAAGAATTATAATTTTGACTTTTCAACACGGAATTTCTTAAAAAAATTAAAATCTTCATTTTAAGTTCACTTTAGAACGGAAAATTTCTTTAATTTTTACTTTAGGACAGAGAGTTTCCGTAAAGAATAAATTATAATTTGACTTGAAGAGGGAATTTTTGACATGGAATTTTGGAAAAGAATTCAAATTCTAATTTAAAATAAAGGAATGTAAAAGATAGCCCTGTTAATAGTATGTATAATAATATAATTCTGAATTGGAACAGGTAATTTTGGAAATGAATTTAATTGTGACTTGGTATAGGGAATTTTGTAAAAGTATTATTATTGTAAGTTTGGATAGGGAAAAAATAAATGAGATATTTAAAAAATGACCGTAAAGAATGATAATGTTGAATTTAGAACAGGGACTTTCGTAAAGAATTATAGTTTATTTCCAACATTCGTTGTTCTAAATCAGAAATCTTTAAAATATTTTAAAACGTTTATAAATCTATTGAAAGGTTTAAGAATGGTTTGAAATCATTCAAATCGTTTGAACTCTAAAATTGACCGGGGAAAGTTGACAATGGACGTCCTGATTCAAGATATAATTTGTAAACTTGTTTTCTTAGTTTTCGAAAAAAGGGCTAGAATCGAGGCAAGAATTTAGTCACTCGTTACAGGGAATGAGAGATGATCGCGAGGGTGACGTGTTCAATTATTGATGCCTCCAATTGGAAAAGGTTACATTCTTAATGTTTACAATTGGAAAATGTTCAATTATTATTGATGCTTCCAATAGCGAAATGTTTAATTATAAATGTTTCCAATTGAAAAATGTTCAGTTGTTGATGTTATTAAGTGTAAAATGTTCAATTATGCATGTTCAGTTATTGCTGCTTCGCACTGGAGCGTGTTCAATTATTGATGCTTCTGATTGGAAAATGTTCAATTAATGATGTTTACAATTAAAAAATGTGCAATCGTTGATGCTTTCAATTGGAAAATATGAAATTAATTATGCTTCCAATTGGGCAATGTTCAATTAATGATGCTTCCAATTAAAAAATGTTCAATCATTGATGCTTCCAATTGAAAAATGTTCAGTTATTGATGCTTCCAATTGGAAAATGTTTAATTATTGATGCTTCCAATAGCAAAATGTTTAATTATTGATGTTTCCTATTGAAAAAAGTTCAGTAATTGATTTTAATATTTGGAAAATGTTCAATTATTATTATTATTATATCATTAAGCCGTTTCCCTTTCGGGGTAGGCGTGAATTGCTCGGTTGGAAAGTAGTGATGTCCTCGATTATTTCCCAACCACACGTCAAATCCTTTGTCAGCGAGCAGATAAGCTTTTAATAAAATATGCTAATTAAGCTTCGTAAAATGAATAATTATATGCTTTCTTAAATTGTGAACATACAATTATCTTATTTATTAACATTTGAGTACGAATAAAAATAAAGGGCTGTCCATAAACTATATACGTTACTAGTCTGAGGGTGGAGAAGACTTCATACTCTTTCCCTTATTCCCCAATAAAAAAGTCCAACTAATTTTTTTTAATGTTCTTTTTTTTTGGTTGAGAATTTAGTTATTTTCTTCAAAATGGTACTATTTCGTTAAAAAGCTCTATTTTCTGGCCTAAAATGCAACTACTTTGTTTAATGTTGAAATTTCTTTCTTAATTTATTTTTTGTTTGAAGATTCATCAGTTTGGTGGAAAATTAAACTATTTCGTTAAAAATGCGTCTCTTTTTAGGTTGCATATTAATTTTTTTACTGCGCATTTAACTATTATATGTCTGGCTAACAATTTATCTTTTATAGTAAAAGATTTACGTTTTCAAATTGAAAATTCATCTTTTTTGGTAGAAACTTAATCTTCTTAATTAAAAATTCATCTTTTTTGTTGAAAATTCAACTGTTCAGTTGAATTTATAATTTTAGCGTTGACTTTAGTGTTGACCAGATGTTTATCAGTAAATCATAACTGGTGTTAGTTTTTCTCTCTAAATGGTTTCAAATCAATATTTTCATTAATCTTGATTTTTTAAGACCATTTAAGGAGAGAAAAAACGTTCACTATAATTATTTAATTAGATATGGAACTGTTTTGTTGCAATTTTTTTATGATTCATTATTTTAATTGCAAATTAATTTATTGGGTGAAAAATTCTTATTTTTTTATTGAAGTCAACTGTTATTTATTCAAATTAAAATCTTTCCCGGTTGAAATATCATCAATGACAGTTAAGTTCAAACTTCATCTCACAAGTTTGCTAAAAATTCACTTTTTTTGGTTGAGAATTAATTTTTTTAACTGAAATTATAACTATTTCATTGTTGGTTTAAAATTGATATTTTTAATTGGAAATTGATCTTTTCTGGTTTATAATTCATATTTTTGATTGAAAATTCGTCTTTATTGGAAGAAACCCAATTTTCTTGGTTGAAAATTTATCTATATGTACGTTTTTTTAATTTAAAATAAAAATATTTATTTATAAAAAAATCAAATGGTTCGTTAAAAATGCATCTTTTCGGCCTGAGAATTCAACAATTTGGTACAAAATTAACTGTTTTGTTAAAAATTTATATTTTGGAGACTAAAATTCAATTGTTTTGTAGAAAATACGTGTATCTTGTTTGAAAATTCATCTATTTTCCTAAAAACTTCATCGTCTGTGGTAAAAAATGCAACTGCTTGTTTAAAAATTCTTGAACTTTATTACAATTTTGTCATTCTTGGTAGAAAGATAATCCAATTGATTAAAAATTTATCTTTTTGGTTAAAAATTAAACCATTTATTTGAACAAATAAGTAATTGGTAGAAAATTAACTTTTTTCTTGAAAATTCATATCATCAAGTTGAAAATTCAACTGTTTTGTAGAAAATGTATACAGTTTGTTAAAAAAATTAGTATTTTTAGGTAAAAAATTAAGCTTCGTATTTTATGGTTAAATTTAAGTGGCAGCAAATTAATTTTTTTTAATTCATTTTTTTAAACTGAAAATGTAACCAATCCATTTCTGGTTGAAAATTTCATTGAAAATTGATCTTTTCGGGATAAAATTCAACTATTTCTTAAAGATTCGACTTTCTTTTTTTGTATTTAAAACAAGAATACTGATTGGTTGAAATATCAACTATTACATTTTTCAATGAGAATTAATATTTTTTGTCCGAGAACTCAACCACTTAGTTAAAAAGTCAAATGTATGATGATTCGTTTGAAGAAAAATACTTTATTTTAACCTTAATTGATATTTTTAAATAATTTATGTTCGATAGAGGGATTTTACGCCGTGTCTACATTTCTTGGATATGACATTTCAAATAATCTTACCTAAGGATGCATTTCGTCCAGTACAAACCCAATTTATGGAACTTTGTGCGATGCCATGGGCGACGTAAACAATAGGCTTATTTCGTTGGATTTGATTAATTTTTTCTCCATTTCCGCCTGGTATACGATGAATTTTAAGGAAGTAACCATCCTGTGTTTTCAAATTATATTCCTCAAACGGGTAACCGTCATCAGTAATCATTTTTCTCTGTTTGATATTTAAAATCGAAAAATAGGTGTTGATTTAATTTTAAACTAATTCATATAGATGTATTTTAATTTATCATATCATTACTTACAATTTGGTTGCTTAGATCTTGAGGAACACTAGACACGAGGATAACACTTACATGAGTAAGTATTGGCAGTGCAATAAAGATCTTCATTTAGCGAATTCAAACTTAATCAAATTTTGATAGACTGAACTCAATTTTGTAATTTAAATATAAAAAGTGTAACTCATAAGCAGCATAAGTAATGCAGATTGAAGGAATGTAATAATGTATTACTGAACTTAGGACATTCTGCGTTAGCGAACTGAGTTGTATGGAATACGTGGTGTAAAAAATGTATTACTTGTGTTTAAACATATTTCAATACGTATTAACTTGATAATGAATTCACGTGATATGTTGATAGTAAATAACTCGTGAGTGTCTAACTTACGAGTACTGGATACAAAACGAAGTAGACTAAGGTCAATTGTGTAAAAGACTTTAAAGGTAATATCTTTCATATTTCGATGCTTATAGATGCCATCGGTATCGTGAACAATTTTTCGTTGATTTGAAAACCATTATTATCGACAATCTTTGTGTATACGTTGCCTCCTCATTTAATTTCCCTGAACCTGATTATATTTAAGATGAGATTTCACTACAAAAAAAATTGTTTGACTCGATTAATATGTGAATATTCCTTATACCTAAATATTTAATTTTTTAATTTTAATACTCCACCCTCATATTATATATATCGTGTATTGTAATATCGGATCGCAAATGATAATTAATTTTTAATATCCATTTTCAGGGTGCCTACCCTAGCAATGATTTTGAATTCCCGGTAATCATTTGGTCAATAAATAAGGATTCAAATGATTTCAAATAATTTTTAAAGATTACAAGAGAATTCTAAATATTTTGAAAGACTTCGAAAATTTCTCTCTGTTCTAAGTCAACTAATATTTCCTTCTGAAAATTTCCTTTTCTAAAATCTAAATTATAATTCTTCATGGGAATCCCCTGTACCAAAGTGAAAATTATCAATTCATGTACGTATTCAGAATTATATTAGTTTACAGCGTTTTCTATTGTAATTCACAAATATAGTAACTTCCTTTTTCTAAAGCATGGAAGAAGGAAACTTCAAATTCTGGGTCACTTGGTCACATTCCCAAACATTTTCCGTTTTTTCCCTGCTGTGGATAAAATAAATTTTAAAGCAAGAAATTAATAAATCTTCTTTTCGATGTTTAGAAGCTGCCGATACCGAGAAAAAATAACTCGTTGATTTAAACACCATCATAAACGATGATCTTTGTGAATACGATGTCTTCCTCAACTCATTTCTCTGAACCTGACTCGTATTTGTTATAAAAAATAACATCTTTATATAATTATCTACGTATTAATTTTCCAAAATAATAGTTTGAAAAGTATTTTATACTTAAAACTCAATTGGAATGAATTTTATGGACAGTATGTAACATGATAGTTCTATTATAGTTACGTAACATGGTTAAAGAACAGTAATGAAATTACAAGTTTTCGTATCCTAAGCCCGATAATATATTAAAATTTTTTGTTTTGGTTTTGTAAAAATGTAGGACTAATAAAAGTCATTTATAGACCTGAAATGGCCTAGCGAAACGTTTGCATTTTTTTTCAAATTAAAGAAAATTCATGGCAGTATTTTTTCACAAAAAGGAAGAATTTTAAGAGGTAGCGTTTGCAAAATTCACAATCACACTTTTCTTGGGTGGGGCGAGATGAGCTGAGTTGTCTTTTTCACTTCAATGTTTAAAATCTGCTAATTCATTGCTTGAAAGTAAGTTGCTGTATATATTCTACAAACATTTTTAATTATAATTTTTCCAAGGTAAAAGTAAATAAAAAATACATGCGGAATAAAAACGAAAATAAAAAAGTAGTGCGCTTGGTATTATAAAACAAAAACATATTTTTCAAGAATCCTACAGAAGATTGAAAGTATTTAACGTTAAAATGATGCAATCTTTAATCCTAACCTCTACCGTAAGTAACTCTACAAACAGTGAATAGAAAAACGATTTATACCTACATATCTTTTAATAATTGTATTACAGAATAACAATGCTTCTCTCCTTTTTATAGCATTTTATGAGTTTTCAAACAAAGTTACTTGAGAAATATACCGTAAAAACAATGCTCTCTTCTGGTTGCCAGAAACTCATATTATTTTCTAATACAGACCCATAACAGTGCAGCTGTCAAACTTTTTCTGAGCATTTTTTTTTAAGATTAGTTTTTTATACGTAGGCACCATAATTAACACACTGCACAATCTGATACAATGAAACATTGCATCTGAACCTACGGACTGCTACACTAAGAGTTAGGTTAATGCACAGGAAGAGGTGGCTCATACCGTCCCAGAACAGTGGCTCATTCCGCACCATATGACGCTTGCAAGTAAAATCAAAATTTCACCTATTTCTGTTTTACAATTATATGAAAATCTGTTAAAAACTTAAGGTTTATTAAATAAGCTATCTCAATAACCAGTGGAAAAACATCTAATATGTGATTTTGCGTAATTCTTGGACTATCTAAACAAATGCAAAATAGCAGTATACAGGTCTTAGCATTTTTACTTTCATTTTGCCAAATTTATTCAACATTCAGCAAGATTTTTTCAAAAAGAAGTTTGATAACGTTCTTTCTGATATTAGTACAAAGAACAGTTACAAGAGCAATGATAGATTGCGAGAAAATGGAGTGGCTCATATTACCCCCTATGCTGATCTCGCCCCACCCTACGCTAAGAAGATTTTTTTTCTGTTTTATATCTTTCTCAAAAACCGTTTAAGATGTGATTTTTTTGCAATTTTCATTATATTTCAGGGGAAAAAATTTATAAGTAGATTTTTATGAAATACATCCTTTTAAACAAATAAGCATGAGGTTAAATCATTGCATATAGTTATAATTAAAAAGTATTGGCAATAATACCAGGCCCTGTCAACAACATTTTTTCGAAGACGGGATCGTGGTATTCAGTTGATATAATTCAATAGAATGTTTGTAGCTATCTCCATAAACAAATGTTCACATTTAGAATTTTTTAAAGTTTTCAAGTATTCGTTTATAAATTAAAAAAAAAAATTAGTAATATAGCAATATAATAAGTATTAAATTTGTTCATTTTGGCAATAAGAATCGATTGATGTATTTAGAAACAATCAGTGACCAAATAAAGTTATGATATGCACATATTTCAAAATTCGATTGACGTTTATAAGAGAAAAACTTTCTTAATTTTGGGAATATATACCAATATTTTAAGTACTGAATTTATTCGTTATGTTACGACCATTCGACTGGTATATTTATCCGATCTGTATGAACAAAAAAAATTATGATACATACAGATTTGTCAATTTGTTTAACATTTATAAGAGAAAAAATTCTTAATTTTTGAAATACAATCAAATTTATGGGTTTCGATAGAATGAATCTATTGGACTATATATTAAGACCTTCTATGCCCTAAGAACAATCAACAATAAATAATAAGCAATAATAAATAATAAATGAATAACAAAAAAGCCGAGGCAAAATCGCCTTTTCCATACCTTCAGGCTCCTTCTACAATAAAAATTTCCTTTTCCATTTAAACTTTGCAGCAGGTTTTGTAGTTGTATCAATTATATACGATTACTAATAATACGTTTTTTTATATTTCAAACAATTAATTTTTTCAAATATAATTCATTGTACATCAAAATAAAGTTAATAATTGTTTGCCTATTAATTTTTCGATGTTGCCAATGATTTCCGAGCAAAATAAAAAGACACTGAGTTGAATATGAAATAATCAGGCATGATATGCTTGCACATCCCTTTTTCCTGTTTAAACTTCTAGAATGTCTCACGATCATTTTAAATCCAAAAAAATCGCTTGGGGTCTTTTTGAGAAAACTCCATTTTTTATTTATTTTTTTAACTTTAATCAGCATAATTTCATAAAAATAAGTTGAAGTGGAATTTCATTAGCTCAAAAATTTAGTTTAGAATGCAAAAAGAGTACTCCAGGAGCTAAATATCTCACAAGAACTGAAACCCTTCAATTTTTGTAAATGGTGAAAAAAGTAGAAAAAAGTATTTTTTTTTAATTGCTTCTTTCTAGTTCATCTCAAGTCCCAAGTACCTGCATATGCGAATTAAAATGTACGAAGTTTTCTATAAAAAAAGAAAAAATCGATTGTTTTTATCTCTAAAAGTTTCGGATTTATGGCCTAGAAGTCGATTTTCAGCGAATAATTTGAAAAAATTCTAGTTATTCTGAAATAACTCATTTTCCATGCATCGCTGGTAATAGTTTCCAGCAAATTAATTAAATAGGACTTAATCTTGAGAAACTTATAAAAGAACAATGCTCTTGCTCTTATAGCACCGAAGTTATGGCCTTCTGAGAGTGGACCTTTGCATGGAATTTTGCTGAAAATTTTGTTTATTTTCCGTTTTCAAAGGATAAGATATGTATAATAGTGAAAATTTTCAAATTATGAGCATTATGTATACTTCTGTGCTCAAGGGACTAACTCCGAAACATTTTCAGATAGACAGGAAAGATAGATAGGAAGGAAGCAATTTTCAAAAACAAAGTTTTCCTAGTTTTTCGCCATTTTTCAAAAATCTAGCCTCACTGTAAATATTTTTTCTGCGCTCACCGAATTTCAGACGGCCTTTTTACAAATATTAAAGTGTTTCTTTCCTCGTAAGGTATTCAACTCCTGCAGTACTTTTTTGGTTGTTAAACTAAAAGTTTTGAGCTAATAAAATTACACTTTTAATTAATTTCTATGAAAATATGTTGAATAACCTCTTTGAAAATATCAAAAATTGAGTTTCCTCAAAAAAGGCCCAAACGATTTTTTTCTTTTTGTGCTCAAAGTGATCGAGAAGCATGCGAGAAGTTTAAACAGAAAAACAACTGGAAGGTGTATGTCCTTCTGAGTTGACGTCAGTCGAGACACATCGTGAATAAAAATATTCTTCTGTTTTGTCATTAAATTTTTTCGTTTTTTCTGGAATACCTTCAGTCGAGGGGAAGCAGCCAAAATTAATTATTTTTCAATAACACAAAACAATTTATTTTATTTTTACTAGTTAGAAGCTACAAGTATTATTTCTTCCGTAATTGATAAATAGATCTGCAATTTTCTCGTAGGCGAGTTTTCTTACTCCTCTGGTCCAAGCAAAACTAGCGTGGCTCAATTTCTTGAATTTTTTCCTACAGACGACATTTGGAAGTCTTTTGACTAGTATTTCAACGTCCTGAAAAAAAATAAGGGTTCGATTTTAATTCAGCAAAAAAAAACTTACAAGTTAATATCTATTGGGTGGTTAACAAACAGTTGACCATTTTATAAAATGTAATTTTCGAAAAGCAAACAATTTCGAAAGTGCCTAAATATATCTGTATAAATAAAGGTAACTCAAGAGTGTATGAAAATATCAAAAGAACAGATCAAGGACTGTATTTGAGATGGATATGAATTTTACACGTGCTAAAGGTAGACCGACAAGACATACGACTATGATTTGATTTTAACTTCAGCGTTCCACAATATCCTCTCATTTTATAGTATGATAAATAAATATAGAGCGTTGCCGAACATTTTATAAACATTTTCTTGTCTTAACTTTTTTTCATATCATGCGTTTTTCGTCTTAAAATATTAATTTTCGTTTGTTTTTTGAGATTTTGAAAATGCTGTAACTCTGATAATTTTAATTTTATCGAAAAATTTCACTGTGATAAATTGTTCGTCACTTGGACTACTACTAACAACCGCACATAGAATTTTCAAATTTTGAAAAAAGTGGTCTCGAAAATTTTCAAAATGTGCTCAGTTTTTGAATTTTGATCCAAAATAGCTGGTTGACGAACTCGTTCTTTCTTTTTAAGCCTTCAAAAAGTGGGCCAAAGCACAATCTAATCTGATCAATCTTTCGAAAGTTATCGTGCCTACACGGTACTACAGACTACAGACAGATAGACAGACGGACAGACAGACACCTTTGTAAAGACCATTTTTTCTGACTCAGGGGGCCTCAAAACGTCGACATCCAATTGAATCCGCGAAAGTCATTTTTCACATAAAACCAATACCTTCTTATTGAGATGAGAATGTAAAAATAAAAAATTATATTTTAGTGAAGTATTCTTATCCCAACATTAGCTTTTCCACTACGTCAATCGGTCTGACCATCAATCCTAATAGATGAAAAAATTGTTCATAACTTTAGGAATTGTTTATAAATTTTCAAGATACGGCCATTTTTCGTTATTGATGCCATTCTAATAATAAATAATGAGTTTAACGTAAAAAAAGTTTTTATAGCACAAACTGATATACTGTTGAATTCGTTTAAATAATTTCTTTATAATAATTAAATATAATTTTTAATAGAATATTTGTGATTTTTAATTCCATTCTCATCAGTTTTTACTAACAATTACTTTCTTTAGGAGATTTATTAAGAAATAAAAAATCATATCATTGAAATGAATAATTTTGCCGCTGTATTTGTAGAAGTATTTTTAAAGTACAAATGAAATACAAAAATTGCCTTTTTAACAATGTTGAAAAATTAAATGCACAGTATTTATGAAAAAAATCCTAAATTGGTTAGGGAATATATCCTGTGGAGGAAGTTTTCCGCAACAATCTATTTCTGGCCCACTGTGCGGCGTCGCATCATATTGCATGGTTACCGAGATATTGGTGGCGGTAGTTGGTGCAATTAGGTGTGCAGATTATTCTTCAATTAAATGAAAGCAAAGAATGTTTGTAACTAACAAATTCGAAAGCAAATGTGACAAAAATGAAGACTATGGTGAGTATTTCTAAAGAATGTATGCCATTCTTATAGTTTTTTTTTAAATTGAGAATTGAAGTTCCGAATAGCTCAAAACACGTACCCTCCGATTTTGATGGAATAATCATTGAAAGAAATTTTGGAATGTCTAATTCATAGCTCTGAATGGATATAATGGTCATTCAGTAATATTCTGAATTAATAATTAAAATAATTATATAATTTCCAAACTCGAGGAGCCTGAATTCAGAACCTAAAAGAATGAAATGAAAAACAAATGAGGAACTCTGAATTTGATTCAAGCGGGGGTTAGGTTCCAAATTCAGACTCTTAGACCTGCAGAATAGGGACCTGATCTATCTTTCGATGGCGCTGATTCGCTGAAGAATTGCGGCGTCCGTGGCAAAAGTGAAGTGAGCGAAGCTCGACATCCATTGGAAACAATGCAAAATGAATCAAAATTATAAAATGCTTCTATAAGTCGTACACATTATAAGAAATTTTTTGAGTATACATAAATTTGTTCTAAATCGCATACAGTGTTTTTAAAATGCATATGACTTATGATAGCATTTATAATTTTAATTTATTGTGTATTGTTTCCAATGGATTTCGAGCTTTGCTCACCTTACTTTTGCCAGGGTTGCTGCAATTTTCGATGGTGGCAGCAGTATCGGAAAGCTAGATTGGGTTCCTATAGACATAAGAAGACCAAAGTCCTGTACATTAACTTCACAAAAAATGAGCATTTTTCTGTTGGATGTACATAACGCATCTAAATGCTAGATGATTTCGACCGCGGCGCTGGTCTGGCCGTGTGCATTTTCAACTGGTGAAAAATACCGTATTTATCAAATACAATGATCCTGACTGTTACGTTGAACTCCCTGCTGAAAATCCCTCTTAGAATCCTCTCAGAATCCCTGTACATTTAGGAATTGAAGCATTCCTATGATTTTTTGAGTAGGGTTTTGTTCCATGCTTTGAAGAGAATATACTGTAGATCTTATGATGTTTGTAAGTGGATTCTATAGGGACGTAAATGTAAACAAAGGGTATTTTGTCCTCGCTTACTGGGAGTTTAAAAGGTTTCTATGAGGTTTCTATGTCCATGTAATGTATATCTGAAATGTTTCTACATGGAACTGATTGGGGGTGTACTGGGGTTTTACAAGGATCTTATAAGGTTTGGAAGAGGTTTTTACATAGAACCTAAGAGGGGATGAAGGGTTTTTTGTCCTAGCTTACTGGGAGGTTAAAAGATTTCTATGAGGTTTCTATGTGCTTCTATGTGTTTCTATGTGATTCGAACCCTACCTACACTACCTAATCCGTATGTGCCTAGCTGATGCCTTACCCAATTGCGCTATTGAACTGCTTGAACGTTCTTTACAAAATCTCGGCCATGCTTTTTTGCTGAAAGAGCCAGGGTCCTCTTAGGATTACATATTTATTATTTCTATATTTGAGACATATTATGAGAAGGTGGGTTAAAAAATGGTAAGGTGCAAACTAAAAAATAAAATTTTATAAAATAAAATATCTTCTTCTTGGTTGGCCCGACTTTGAAAGATATTCGGCCCTGTTGTCGGCGTATTTTTAACCAGTTCAAGTAATTTCCTGCCCCCCACCATCAGCGCAAAACTGGTCAAAGATCGTTACAGAACAGTATGCCCTTCATGTTCCATTTCTGTAACATATGTCACATTCTAGTGACGTAACAGTTCTATCACTCTTTTTTTATGTTAGTTCCATTACATAATTCCAGAACTGTTATGTATCCTTATAGTAACAATGTTACAGAACAGTTTGACCTTTATGTTCTGTTCCTGGAACACGTGTACTATTCTTGTGACATAACAGTTCTATAAATTTCTTCTATATTATTTACATTACAGAATTCCAGAACTGCTACGTATCCTTACGGTAACAGCGTTACAGAACAGTGTGACCTTCATGTTCTGTCATTGTTATGGCACGCGATTGGAACAATATTATGTGTAAATATTCCCTTTTTGTTATGTAACATTTACAGAACGTGTTCGCTAGAAGGAAGGAGAAACTAGAGTATATTTTTTGAAATATTTTCAAGTGATGACTTTACAGTTGCGTGGCATTCCGCTGGTTACCTTCATGCCACCAATGAAATCTCTTCATAGGTAAATTTGTTCTTACACTGCATCGTATAGTGAAGTGAAATCAATAAGAAACACATAGTTGTACCCAGGCGGAAATATTATATATAGTTTATATATAGTGTGAAGTATTATATATAATATTCATTTTTTCATATAAAAACTGTATAAAACAAATGAATATTATATATAATACTTCACACTATATATAAGCTATATATAATATTTCCGCCTGGGTATATTATAGTCAAAACGCTTATCTGGAGATTCGTAATGTGTAATAATTGATCCATCATTTTGGGATTTAGTATATTTAACAGTATAACTTTGAAACTCCTCTTAGATCGACTTAGAGAAATTTCGTGCAAAATAATTAAGCGTTTTAATGTCCATTTAAGATCCCCTTAGATCCTCTTAAGACGGCAATTATATACTTAGTAACTTTTCCAGTAAAGGTAGTCCTATTAAATTTCCATTAGATCCATTTAAAAGAATTTCTCGAAAAATAATTTCATGTTTTACGGTCTATTTAGGTTCCGCTTGGACCGCGAAGGTTATATGTTGATGCATTTATGCAATAATTTTAAAGTATCTACGTCGTCCAATGTAGGATCACTTCAATTACAAACACTACTATCACAGATATTTCGCAATTAATAAAACTATCATAATTATTTACATTTTCTCTGATGTCAAGAACAACTTATCCCTCTATGTAAATCGCATTCATATCACGGAGGTAAAAATGCAAAATGTCAATATAGACAACTGCCATTTTATTACGGGTGCTCTACAAACGCAATACTCGGGAGCGGAAAGTAATGAAATTATTTTCATACCGCAACAATGTGCCCATTTTCAGTTACACTACTTTGATCTCCTTATTTCTATTCTTTACGCTCTTTCAGTTCACAATTATACATATATTTATTTTAATTAATGTCTTAAATATTATCGTCCCTAACCTAAAAAAGAACCCGGTGAATTGGTAATTTTTTGTAAAAAATGTATTTATTCAATGCAAAGTGGTCATATCCTATGTTTCTGAGGTTGCTGAGTACGAGTTTGGAGTTTTTGTGGTTCTATAACGTCACACTTTGTCCCTCACCTCAAGAAAAGAACGGTTTATTGTCGATTTTATGTAAAACATGTATTTTGTCAATGCAAAGTAGTCATATCCTATGTTTTCAAGGTCGATGAGTACTAATTCGGAGCCTTTGTGTTTCTAGGACATTACATTCCGTCCCTAACCTAAAAGAAAGAACTATAAATTGGTAATTTTATGTGAAAAATGTATTTTTTCAATGTCGAGTGGTGATAGCCTATGTTTTCTAGGTTCCTGAGTACAATTCCTGAGTTTGTTCGGTACCACGGTCCCAGCCTTTAATCCTTGATACGTAACTTCGGGAAAACTCTCAAGCCAACAGATCAGACTCGCCACTCGTCTGACTCCTCGTTCAGCGAAAATTGAAAGCTAGTCGAAAATCAGTGGATGCCGTTGACAGCATTTTCCAGATAACAACCAGCAATTTACACGTTCTCGCACTGCATAATTGTATGTTTGGATATCAGATGATGCATGCATCTTTGTTATTTTCTCTCAGAATGATCTTGTTGCTTGAACGAGTGACGAAATCATGCTACTCCGACAGATTCCGTGAACGATGACAACTGCCCTGAAAGGGGATGTGTGGAATGATTCGTATCACTATCTGTTGGAGTAACGAAAATGTAGGAGCGTACTACCTTGCGTTGAAGTTGATAATCGAGAATTGGCCACAAGCATTTAAAATCATTATATGATTAAGTATTTGAGCTAGACGTCAGAATCATGGTACATTGTTAGAAATTTCTATAGCGATTTTACTATAAATTTCATGGAAGCAATATGCATATACGTGTAGTAAATTTAATATACCATCATCTTTTAGTATTAATATACGTGTATAGTAAAACACAGTGCGTGAAAGTTGAATTCATTGATTAAATTATTATTTATAATCAAAGTGCAACGTAAGGGTGGAATTTTCTTCAAAATTTAATTGAACTTTTCCACTTAAAACCCAGTATGATTTATGTTTGACTAGAAAAAAATATTATGCTTCATCATGGAGAATTGAAAAGTGCTGCCATAATTATTTTTAATTTGTCGATAGCGAAATTACCTGACTTTCCTAAAAGTTGATCAATATATATGTATATGAAATTTAATATACAGCCTCTTAATTAATATTTCATAGACCAAGTTTTTAGATTTAATATACAAATGTACGGTAAATCTATATTAAAATTGCAAACATTTTTAACAGTGTAGGATAGGTGCAAATGTCATGAAGGTTAGCATAGTTAGTGCATCCTTACATGACAATGCATACAACTTTTTGGAAAAAATATTCTAAACGTAAAAGTAAGTTATAAATGTATAAATAGTAATACTCTTGAAGTGTAAAATGCATTTGCGCAATTATGTTTTATCCTTTTATCGGTTGAAGTCCTTTCAGTATCACGAAATAAAATCAATTATTCAAAATTTTAAGTTATAGTGCCCGATTCTGATCAAATCGATCCGATACTACAACCTGAAACTTTGTTATATATTATTTTATTGTAAATATCTACCAACTATGCTAATCTTCCTGACATTTCCACCTATCCTATTGTCGCCCGCACGCGGCTTAACAATTTAATAATCAAAAAATAGAAAAACCATAACTTTCTTCTGCGGGACGTTTTGAGTTAGTTATTATAAAGCCGTAAGATATAATCTACTAATGCGTTTAGAGTTAAGGTAGTTTAAGAAAATGTATACTAATATTCAATGCTCTTTGTTTCAATAGACCAGTTTGCTGACTCCGGTGAGACGAGGCAAGGTATTGGAATTTGCGCGATTCCCAAATTCTTAGCGAATCAAAAAATCGCGTGCCCCACTTTTATGGAAAGCCCTTCTTCGCTTCTCAAAACTCCCCACTTTGTCGCGAACGGTCGATCAACGTTTCTCCATCCCTATTTTGCGCAAGCGTCTAATCGCCGCTTCGTATGCCCCCCTTTTCGCGCATCAGCGAACCAGCGGCAG
This sequence comes from Andricus grossulariae, assembly GCA_011634705.1. Taxonomy (NCBI): domain Eukaryota; kingdom Metazoa; phylum Arthropoda; class Insecta; order Hymenoptera; family Cynipidae; genus Andricus; species Andricus grossulariae. Next base: position 819,777 of record JAABKJ010001755.1, read on the forward strand.
GGCTCTCCCTCTTCGAGTCCCGCATACCAGTAGAGAACATAAATATGGTTCGATCTCGCGTCCATCCTCAGTACGACTTTTGGTAGCCAAGAGTGTTACTTCGCGGAGCTCCGCAAATAAATAGAAAAACGTCGCAAGTACCGTCTCGGCCCGCTGCCTTGCCTCGACGCACCGGGGTTGGATCCCAACACGTTCACAACGTAATTTCGCAGTTTTTTGGTTTTGTTTTGAACATCTCCTCATCCAACCCCTTTCCGTCACTTCTGATTTTCTTTTACTCTTGCGTGCGTTTCTATATGGAAAATTTGTATTAAATAACTTAGTCTTATTTTCAGCTTATTCTATGCTCAGTTGCCAAGTCGGTAACGAGTCGACCACGTGTTCTAGTCGAACGCTTCTTCTGAGGACACAGTGGGTGCCCATTTTCTGAGGTCCCAGCCGGTCCCAATAAAAGTTGCATTTGACGGGGACCACTCTCCCCCCTCCCTGTACGAAAGAGGGGTTCTTTGTTCTAAAACATGAAAAACTGTGCACGAAAATTGTAACAAATAATCTTTGTCTTATTTCAGCCTATTTCATCCTCAATTGCCAACTTAACGACTAGTTCAAGTTGAGTTCTTTCCGAATGCCTCTGTTGAGGGCTCAGTGGGTACCCGTTCCCTGAGGTCCCAACGGGTCCCAATAAAAGTTGCATTTGACGGGGAGCACTCCCCCCCTGTAAGAAAGAGGGGTTCTTTGTTCTCAAACATAAAAAACTATGCACGAAAATTGTAGCAAATAATCTTTGTCTTATTTCAGCCTATTTCACCCTCAATAAAAAGGTGCATTCCACGGGGACCACTCCTTATGCCCCGTGTTTCCCTTTTCTTTTCCATCCCTCCTTCCTGCTTCCCAAGCTATTAATTTTCTTTGCCTTTGTGTGACTCTGTTGCTTCTCATTCAGGGAATCCATCTCCCGGTTTGAGGTCTCATGGAAGCCAAGGTCCCAGAAAAGAAGAGGTGTCGCCCTAATCTTCGGAAAAGGTTAGCGACCCAGCGTCGTGTAGCGGCCAACGCATTTCAGAAGGAGGAGGACGACACCCCGACGATTCCATCAAAGGATGAAGTGATCAGCGAGAGTGTCTCCCCAGTTCCCCAGTTTCCTAGTGCGCGAGCAGCAGGTGACAAACCCGTGACCGTCCCACGGAGCACGTCAACATCCAGCAGTGCGTCTTTTCCCAGTACATCAGGGAACCTCCCCGTCAGCGCGTCAGTGAGTTGCCGGTTTCCTGCCGCGAACACTTACCCCGTCACTCCGACTTCCTGCAACGCTCCAGGATGCCACAACTATGCCCCTTTTCCCGGAATTTCTCCCACGCATGTGACATCGATTTATTTTATGTGTTATACCATTATTGAACGCCCCCTGTGTAAGGAAATTTTCCAGTGCGCGATCCGCAGAGGATAAGTTTTCCTTTTTTTTCTTTTTTCCTGTTTTTTTTTAGAAGAGATTTTGACTCATGCCGAATGGAAATGACAGCCGCGAGCCTAGAAATCGGCCCAGCCTACGAAAACGCATCGCCGCGAAGCGGAAGGCTGCCCTGGACGCCCAGGCAGTTGCCCCCCCCCCCCAGGTGTTACAATACGTGTCCCATCTCCTTACCATCGAGTACGAAGAGTAGGGCCCGAGCCCAAAGTGATTCTCGACCATCATCCAAAAGGAGCCAGGTGTGAAGCGTTAGCCAAATTGTATGTCTCCCCCCATCGCCACGCCGATAAAACTGTGTCACCTTCCCGATCTCTATCTCTACTGAGTCCCCGGGCTTTGAAGATAGACGCTTTCGACGATCTCGCCGAGTATCTCGTCCGTGAAACGCCCTATTTTCGGCTGGCCGATCCAGACAACCTGTCGCGCAGCTCGCCACCGAATTCCGACACAGGACCTCCTACAACGGATGCTCCTTACGATCCGGAGTTCCCAGGGTACAATTCTACCCCCAATAAAAACCCATATGCGGCAAAAACCATCGACGTCTCGGACGCGGATGACCAAATCAGCCTTTACACCTACCCTCTAAAAGTCACTCCTGAAAAAGTAGGACCCCGCGTAACAAAAAATTCCCACCACTCGCCTCGAGTTCGGATCCTCCGGGACATCGGTGCAAGTGAGGAGTTTGAGCCGACACGTAATTCCCAACGGGTCATTCGTGCTATCGACGCAAGACCCTCTGTATCCCGTCACATTTTCAGCAAGGAAAAGTGCTTATTCCAAGAGTCGAAGTTTCGCAAGCACCCCGGGTGCGCTTCTCCAGACTCCACCCGTCCAACGCGCCGGATTCGATCCATCATCGTACGACCGGAGAGAAACGCCATCACCGAACAGCCAGCCACGAGACGAAGAACCGGAAGGAGATGGGACCCACGGATCTAGGAGTTCCCTGCTTCTACTCGTCAACTCTTGAATAATACATCGTGTCTTATTAGAACCCCATAACAATCGGTCCTTTTTAGGGCCACCAAATAGCTAAATACGAAGGAAAAATTCTATTGAGCGCCACTCTTCCCAGTCGGTCCGATAATTTCCTATACTTAATATTTTTCTTTTTCCTTTTTTTCCCCTTCCTTTTCTAAATTGTGCCCTGAATAAAAGTAAAGATGGAGTAATAACAACTCAATTAGCATACCCCCAATTTATTCGTTCAGTTTTTAGCACAAGGTATGACGTGCCTTAGGTTAACAGGTTATTTATCAAGCGAGAATAAGGTATGTTAATGCAAAAAAAGGAGAAGAGTTACCTTCAAATAACGTAGTTCCAGTGGCCAAGGCGATCTCGAGATGCTCGAAACTGCTAGATATAAATGGTAGAGGTTTACAGAATTTTTTCCCCGGACACAATATTAGCTCACCATGATTATTGGTAACGATTACACTACATTTATGTTTAAATCTGCCATCAAATTTGCGTGAGAATTTCTTTATGTCATCTGTCCCATCAAATTTCCCAGATCTTTTCTTCTGTTATTTCCATGACCTTACGAATAAGTTTTCTTCGTAAAGTTGAACGATAATCGCCTTTCTCTAATCAATTGGAACTTCCCAATTCTCAGGACACATATCAAAATGATGACAATTTTCAAAATGGTGACCACCTTTTTAGAAATAAGAAGGTGTATTTGTGTTATAAATATGCAAAATACGCAAAAAAAAATCTTCAGTCCGAAAAGAACAATTTTGCTTTCGGATTTTTTTCCCATGTCTCCCATATTAATAAGAGTCTAGGTTCCTAATTTTCAGAAAAATGGTGGCCATTTAGTTAATTTTTAACTTCTTGAAACGTTTTTGTGAGTTTAAAAGCAATAAGAAACTTTGAGTCAAAATGAAAAAGAAGGTAATTAGCTTCATTATGTAGGAAAATAACGGATTTTAACAATCGCTCTTTTTTCAAAAAAAAAAAAAGGTTAAAAACACGTTTGCAAACCATACTCTCTTAAAATGAACCAGTGAAATGTTACTCATTGAAACAGCCAGACGTGTGTCACTAACAATCAGTGAGATTTCACTGATTCACTCAGTGGAATTTCGTCACTGGTTTAAGAGCATGTGATACTTCGTCGTGTGGTAAATCGGATTCAGTTCCCCCGGGGTTTTGTCCACAAAAATTAAAAATGTTAAAGACTGTATTTGGAGATGCTATAAAATAGAACAACAGACGTCCCCGAACTCTTTTTTCAGGGATAACAGCAAAACAATTTTATTCTGCTAAATAACAATTTTCTCTATGTGCGCTATTTGGAGGTTAGGATTCGTTTTTGAGATCTCTGCCATTCCGATAATGTTAGTCTCTGTTGTACCTCAAAATACACACATATTAATCAAATTCAGCAAAATTACATTTTTTTAAATTATTCCACGACAGAAGAGTTCGGGACGTCCGTTAGCATGTTCGCTATCATTCCCCAAATTTTTAAGGCAAAATCTTTATTATTGTAGGATAAAAACCGGGGGAACCTAACACTGCTAAAATCGATAATTTTCACAAGTATCACATGCCCTTAAAGCTAACAGAACATTCGGTTGCT